>JANHMN010000003.1:56455853-56584963 GCA_030674055.1 Rhabdomys pumilio
AGGGACTGCAAGCAATTTGCAAAATAATATAGTATACTGCTCAATTATTTTGTATTTATGATCTTAAAGGCAGAAATACCTATGGATAGCAATAATTAGAATCAGCATGCCATCTATGTTCTCCCTAAGACTAAGTGTATTGTGATAAGTCACAGAGCACTTGTACGTGTCTCCTTACTATGGTATATGAGTTCTGATCAAAATGCTGCACCAATAGTCTTTCACATTCAAGAAATTTGGGTCTATTGTGACTCTACTTATAGACCCACCCCTCTCCCCAGACTCACATACTGTCACCAAACCCAGATAATATTGTGGATGCCAAGAAGTTCATGATGACAGGAGCCAGATATAGCTGTCTCTTGAGAGGCTCTACCAGAGCCTAACAAATACAGAAGTGGATGCTCACAGCCAACCATTGGACTGAACATGGGGACACCAAGGGAAGCATTAGAGAAAGGACTGAAGGAGCTAAAGGGTTTGAAATCCATAGGAAAAACAAATATATCAACTAACCAGATCCCTTAGAGCTCCCAGGGACTAAACCACCAACCAAAGAGTATACACACATGAAGGGACCCATGTTGCCAGCCACATATGTAGCAGACTCTCTTATGTTCTACATATTTCATCCTCTTTCAAGATCACATTCTGGTAGGCTAGAACTGCATACAACAAGTTTTCTCAGTCTGTATTTTTGTTGTTTAACTAAAGGTTTTTCTATAATTTCAAGACGGAATTTTGCTTTTCACTTTTCTCATAACCAGAAGAGATAGTCTTGGAATGATTTTTTTCTAGGTTAAAGCTTTTCTATATTTTAAGCAATTCCTATGCTAATTAATTTACCTCTAATTATCTCTGTAATATGACAATAATTAAGATTAATATCTATCCTGTGGCTTGCTAATATCTTCTCTCTTGGAAGTAGCTTTGGATTTAAGTGATATCTTTTTGTATTTAGATCTCTCTGTCTTCCACATTTAGATGGTGCTTTGCTTAGGTTCCATGTTTAGGCTACAAAGCTGTGATCTTATGGTTGCAATAATTACGCAAATCTTGTCCCAGTGTTTCTATAAAAACTTCCCAGATTAAAACATGCCCAGCCTTGACAATTTAATAAGCCTTAAACAGTAAAACAGCTGAGAAGTTGCCTAGACTCCATGCTATTAAAATCTACTTTACTTTAGATAACACAGAGTTATTACATCCTATTTTCTTATGAGCATGTTGCCAACTGATCCATCACCCATAATTACTATATTGAAACCTTAATAACAAAACATAGCCATGTGAATTTAACTCAAAGATCATACTGATGTTCACAGTTTTTATTCTCTGATATGAGTTCCTCTGTCTCTTTCTGGTTAAAAGATAAAAATTTCAAGAAATGACAAATTTATATGCTTCTTGCTGTGATCCCCACATATATAAAGAAATATGGACAGCAGATAGGACTCTTACTTATATTCCATTTCAGAACCATTCAAAACCTTACTTTAATCCTTCTACTTTCCAAGAAGTTCCATTTAACATTTTCATATAATATTAAGATCTTAGAAAAAGTCCTCTGTGTTCCTCAGGATATAACTAGTTATACTCTATATCATCATGGTGTTTTAATGTAAACACTGCAGCTTACTCCAACTACAATACCACAAGGTAAAATTCATGATTTTGCAAACTTTTTCTGACAATATATTTTGCCCATTCATAGCAATTACAGGAGTATTCATGGCTTGGTGCTCACATCTTAATTTTTCACTACACGTCTGTGTAATGTAGATTATATCACAGAAAGTGAGAGAATTTATGCCTAATATAGTAAGCCAACTTACTTCATATGTCAGGAAATGTTATGAACCTTTAAAGAAAAGGTGCATCAGCTAATTGTCTGAAATAGTATAATTTCTAACTTTCCTTATACCCACCGACAAATTTTACCTGTCACCTTCAGCAAAATTATCAATTTTACTGCACTGAGGGAAATTATAGGATTACTGAGCAGCTTAAACTGCAAAGTACTTACAGTTGTCTGTCTAATGTTGACTGATGAATCCACAAAATTCCCCATTCCACGACTTAGACAATATTACAGAATGTAGAAGAAAGATGATAATATCCACTAGAATAAAACACCTGCATTTTGCAAACTGTCTCATTTGTAAAATACACAAGCTGCACACAAAAATCCTAAATGCATATGTACCTAAGAAAGATTAACATAATGACATCACAATAGCTTTATTAATGCAGAAAGCCCAGGAACATGCAAATTCAGTACAGTATTTCAGATACCTAAAGAAATATGAAATCAGAAAAAAAAAACTTCTATCAGGAAGAGCATTGCAGTTTGATATCTAACAGAAAATGGTTTCCAATAAAGCCTTATATTACCACAACTAACACTATACACCGAACACATTCAATTCATGTCTCAAAAATGAAATTTTGGAATTTATCTTTAACTTGCATTTCTCTTTATTATGACATAATAAAAGTCACATGGCCTTTAATCTTTGATGTGCTGTTTGATTCTTCAGGTCATATAGTAGTAGGACATTCTGACTAAAAAATAAAAAATAAAAAAAAAATCAGTGGCTTCAGAGGACATTTTAACAAATGTGCATAAAAACTAAAGCAGGAAGAAACGTTCATATGTTTAGTTGCATCTTCTATCTGAGATCATTCAGTATAAGACAAGTTGATATATACATAAAAGGCACTGGATCCTCTATAAATCTAATCCCAGTAGTTTACTCTGCACAGTGAATTGGCAAGTGATTCAGTGACAACTGCTGGATAATTGGTACCTGTCCACCTTATATTCAGTATAAATATTACTCAACTTTATTTCCTTTTGATCCATGACTTGGAACAGGGATTAACATGAAACAGAAATAATTATTTTGTCCATTCTGGTTCCTTTGTGATTCTATACAGGTCTCCAAGTTATGGGAGAAGCACATCAGATTCACACGATTCAAGAAAATAATGACAAAAAAGTAGCAACCTTTATAAAGAAGTAAACTGAAATTCTACTGCAAATATTTGGTGACACCCATTGCTTGGAAAACTGCAACAATTTTTTTTCTGTCTGTCTGGAAATGAAGGCAGACATATTTTTTTCTCTTTATATGAAATTTCTGTTTGCCTACAGGGAGTATTATATTTTCTCATGTTCTTACACAAGGGAAACATTTTAAAGAATATTGGACATAGCTCTGAATTTATTTATTTGTGTATCAGATGTTCAAATTTTTCTTCTTTATTATTATTTTCTATGACCTACAATAACCATTCATGAAAATATTTTGTCAAATCTACAGAGACAGAAGAAGTAAGGGCAATTATTTAGAAAATGGCAGACTCATTTCCTTCCTCTATAGCTTAGTCTTTATTTAATCTGATAGCTAGCCTGTCAACAGGGCATAGCCATCGTGTTCTTATTTTTCCTGTGAAGTAGTCAGACGAAAGAATGTAATTTCTATACTTACACATGACACAAAATACTACCACATTCACATTCATTCCTATAATCTATCTTTGGCCATTTAAATAGTTTGGCTTTTATGTGGGGATGTTATTTCCAGGCCCCTATAGTTTAAAAAAATGGGTATTTTATAATTGTTTTCCCTGAAACATTAATTTCTCCATTTAATCCACAGGAACTCAGAAGTAAAAAACTATTGTTTTTACTTCATGCTCACTAATGATGCTGTTACATTTTACCGTATATAATTTGAAATTTCATGATTAATAGACTTCCTGTGATCACTAACTCACCCAACTTCTCAGAGTTAAAGCTCAGAAAAAAAAAGTGGCAGTCAAGTTACACCTTGTTGGTTGATTGTTCAAATATCCATGGAATGGCCTGGTATAGTCTGGAAAAAGATTCATCTCGAGTTCCTTTCAAGAAATGCACACTTTGTGTTCTGCCTTCTTCTTGCTTTTAAATTACTTCTAATAAAAATGTTCGCACTGTTATTCAGTTGTGAAAATTGTTTCATCTAGAAATTCAAATTCACTAAAGCTTGGAATTTCATATCACCCAAACAAGAATTAAAAAACTTGAACAAAAAAATGACAACAAATGTTTTGGGGTATGTGGGAAAAGGGAACACTCACTCACTTTTGTTTTGATAACAAGTGATTCAACCTATTTAGAAATAAGTGGCCAGAAATAACAAAAAGCAAAATATAAGTATTGTAAGTTACAGTTATATCAGTCTTTGTTAAATACCCAAAGGTAAGAAACTGCCTTATCCATGGTTACTTCCTTGAGTATATTTACTATTTTGGTAAGCTCCATACACAGGCAATGGAAACCACCTATCTAGTTGATGAAAGTATAATAAAAAAGGATAAATTTACTATATGAAATGATAATTTGCAATAAAGGAAGTAATAGTTTAAAATAAAAGACAGAACTAGAAAAGTCCTCTATGAATGTGGTCATCTATACCTTCAATGATAGATGCCAAATGTGTTGTCTCACTGAAGGATCATTGGTCCAAATCTTTATATCAGATACCTATATAATGATAAATGCAGGAACAATAAAATTACAAAGGGACAATTACCTGAGTGAAGAGTAGAAAGAATAATAGGGGGGAACATACTAGGTTTCCACTGATATAACAGTAAATAAGGAGAGAAAAGTGATGTTATTTAGAAAATAAAAAATATCAAATATAGGTTAAGAAAACATTAATAGCACCATAGTATCAATACTCTACCTAAAAATACCTACAATAAATAAATGTGCTTGTATAGATAACCACATACTCTCAAATGAAAGTTCTATGTTTGATCTGAGAATATTTCTTTCTTTCTTTTTCTTTTTTCTTTCTTTCTTTCTTTTTTTTTTTTGTAAACAGGAAAAGGTTTATTTCATCCTACACTCCCAGGTAACAATCTTCCACTGAGGGAAATCAGGGCAAGAATGCCAACAAAGGCCTTGAGGGAAAGCTGCTTACTGGTTTGCTCCCACTGGCTTGACCAGCCTGTTCTCTTATAACATTCAATACCCCCTGCGCAGGGGTAGAACTACCCACAGTACACTAGTAATTCCTTTGCCAATTAGTCAGAAAAATGCCCCTAGCTTGTCCACAAATCAGTCTGGTTGGAGGATTTCCCAACTGAGTTTCCTTCTTCTCAAATGATTCTAGCTTGTTTGAGTTGACAAAATAAACAAACAAACAAACAAACAAACAAACAAGTAAGCAATCTAACCAGGACAGAGTGAAGAGGATTCTGGTGGTGCTTAAGGCACAGTGTGGAACAGTCATCTAATAGTTTTATAAATAATTTTTTGTATCTAAACTTTAGGATTCATTGTGGAGGAGTGACAAGAAGGATGGTAAATCTTAGGATATGAGGCTACTTTTTATAAGATTATGTCTTCTTGAATGCCAATAATTACACGAACAAATTTGATTTTCAAAATACTTCAAGCACTTAAATACTGATGACAGTAAGAGACAGTTTTCTACAAAGAAGAACAAGCAATTGTTGATCTAACACAAAATGATCAGTCTTGAAACATATATAAAAAAAACCATTATCCAAACTAAATTGCGGTATTTATGACTTTAAGAATAAATATGTACATGTATACAGATAATATGCATGTATATAAAAGCAATGTATTTGAAAAGGAGCAAAGAATGTTATATTTTTGGTGAGGAGAGAGAAAGGGTAAGGGGTAAATAAAACTCTATTATTTCAAAATAAAAAAAAGATAAGTTTAAAAATTCATTTCCAAAATATAGAAGTAGAAGCAATGTCTACTCCCCATCCCATCTATCATTAAATCAAGCCAATATAAAAACTTACCAAAGTTCTCTCTAAGTAACTGGTGAGTTTATTTTGAAAACTTAAAGAGAATTTTTTATTGTTATTGTTGTTGTTGTTGTTGTTCTGGTCTGTGGTACTCAGAAAAGTAATGCCCAGAAAATCATTACCCAGTAATGATGATGACTTTCTTACAGATCACATGACACAGCCAACCTTCCATACTCTTTCTTGGTCTGAATTTTCTAGTCTCTTACAAGGCTACATTCAGTAAATGTTGATTTTCCACAATAAATTTTCTGAGCATGTGGATACTAGAGTGAGGATCTCTTGCCTTTTTCTGTCATTTAATGAGTCGATGTATACAAACCGTAAGCCCAGATAAGGTATCTACTTATCAGGTGGCACAGAAAATTGCCCAAGATGTCTGATGTTTGGCTTGGAATGTAGAATTAGACAGCAACTAGATCTAATCCTCTATCACTTCTTTTCTTACTAGCTCTTTTTTCTCAAGAGTCTCTGAACTTTAGATAGTGTTATATAAATTATTCACTGTTTTCTCACTGCTGGGGTTTACTGAACCCTGAAGCACTTTAGCCATAATACTTCTCTCTGAAAAAGCCTTATTGAATATTTGTTAGATTTTTTCTGAGTAAAAAGCAAAGGTGAAGCAGTGATGAAAATTAAGAAAAGAAAACATGAAATTAATAGACAAGTTATATAATATTAGCTTATGAGGATAAGCACAAATGTAGGGGATTATCTTACCTGGTACTACATTTAAGCAATAAATAATCAGATATATTTCACAGGAGACTATGACTTCTTTTTCCACAAGTATTTGTATAAGTCACCATAAAACCATATAGATTCCTGTCTCTGGGAGAATGGATATTTAATCCAATAAGAAATTTAATTCTAGGTAAACCCTCATACCTTTATTGAACTTTGTGGCAGATACATGCTAACAGGCATTTCTTAATGTCAAATATGAAAGAGTCAAGAGTGACTAGGGTTTCAGTTTACCTTTTCCTATCATCCTTAGTGTGGTATCTATAGGGAATATATGAGCTATTTTCCAAGGAGGGTATAATCAAGCCTCACCAAAAAAAAAAAAAAAAAAAAAAAAATCAGCATCCTGAAAAACACAACCTTCCTTTTCATTCAGTCCCAGAATGTATCCAAGAAATTTGTTAACAAATTCTTTGATTTAGAATCCTTCCTCTAAGGATTACTTAAAACTACCTAAGAACACAACCCATTTCTATCACTGACATTCCATAATTTAAAACATTTGGGCCTCAACAATTATCTGCTTTTATATGTGTGCACTTTTTACACTAACAGGCAAAGGCTACTGTAATCTATCCCAGTCATCTTGTTTGATGATGACTTGTGCAATACAAACTATATTGTCCAATGATTCTAGTACAACCTTTGTATTGCATCCATTTTCAACTAATTTTGCATGCTTGATTATTCAGATGTGTAATCATTTATCTTAAATGAGCCCCCAAATCTGTTAATTCCTCAAACTTTAGATTTATGTCAGATACAAAGAAGCAAAAAGAATACAGATGAAGCAAGAATAATAAGAGAAATTACTGAGCCAAAACCTTATAGTTAAGTATAGAGTTACCAGGAAAATAGAAAAGAAAAATTTGGTAAAGACTTTGATAAAAACATTTTATGTTCTAATCAAATGATAGGAAGTTAAAAATCTGATGAGATACTAATGATAAAGTTAAGCCAGATATAACATTTCATAATAGATTCAATATATTATCTTCATTTGATTCTTCCACATACCAATATGTACATAAAATTAAGTACAATTGATGCTTTTATATTGAGCACAAGAACAGAAAATTCAATTTTATAAAATTACAACAGAGCACACAGTTCCCACAAAATGATAAGTTATAATAATGAAAAGACTGTCAATGACACTAGAGAGTAATTAAAACAAAACAATATAACTAAACTAACATACTATGACTCCTGAAAAGTGGCTGGTTCTGAAAAGATAATTAAATTAAAATTCAAAGTCAAGAAAAGAGAAAATGTGTTATATTAACGTTTTTAATTGAAGTATATGCAAGCTCTTTGCTTTGGCACTTTTAAGTAATGAAGTATGCAGAAATATAATTTTGAACATCAAACTATGTTTGTTTACAACAATAATAATGTAAACCTGACATTAGAATTTTGATTAAAATGTAATGTAAAACATCTGATACGTTTGATGGTATCAAGATGATAACAAAGAAGAATTACAGTATTTGTGTTTTAGTATTGTCAGAAGGCAGTGGCATACTAAATAAAGTGATGTCAGAAAATGCTCTAGACAGTCTCATGATCACTGCTGCCCTGATATAAAAATCATTTACATATCTGGTCTGCCAAAGCAGATTAAGGAGCAACAAGTTTCCTGTCTCTGTCAGATACTGAAGGCTGACGTAATACACCATCCTTGCAGATGAAGCAGAACTCCAAGGCTGAGTGCTGAATGATAGATCTTAAAACTGAAGCAATGGCCAGAAGCAATAGCAAATACCTAGCACAGCAAACGGGAGCAGTTTCATTCAGAGCGGGAATGTGAAGAATCATAGCAAGTTACCTGATGACGCTGACGTTTTCTTTTCATTTTCATCTGCAGGTTTCTAGAGCACTCCTCCTTCTTCAAAAAGCAGCTTGTTGTCAATCTCCAGCAATAGCTTGGTACGAGCTAATAGCTAAACATCAATCAGGAACACTACTGGAAAATTTTTATGTGAATAAATTTCTTTCGCTCTGGTTGACGCAGAATGGCTGAGTATACTTAGGAAAATAGAGAAAATATGTGAGACCAATCAGAAGAGAGATCTCAACAATGACGAAGAAAGGAAAAGCCTTTTGTTACCATGGAGATTTCTCCATCAAAGCTCCTCCATCTCTTCTCTCCCCTCCCTGCCTGTTGCATCAGGAATGAAAATAAAGATGAAATAGGAGAAAGACCAAAATATGTAGTTATTCTTTGGTTTCTGGCACTGATTAAAAACAGAGAAAACTATACACTAATGATTAAGTCTTTGACCTTATATCTGGCTAGTGACACCTATAATAAAGCCTACATTTGTTTCTAGGGATTTCTGCTTGTAATCATGGGCTAAAGTAAAAATGTACTCCAGTGCTGAACATTTGTAATCTTTCTGTGACAATAACCTGATGAGGTATGGTTATTTGGATATTTATTATACTGGCTCATATATTTATACACATTGGAACTTGCAAACCATTCACTTTAATTGTCTAAAGTTGTACTTGTATCCAATTTCATAAAGCTATTTACCACATAATACACAATGTCATAAATTATAATATTGGTGAGGGGATATTAAGATGAGCTAATTTAGAAAGAAATTTACAAAATCTAGGCATACTGCAGTCTTTTCTTTTTGTGTTGATATATTTGTACCATTTTATGCAAAGAATCACATTGTATATATAGATATGGAGTTGATATGAGAACTTATAGTAATGTTATTAAGGTATCCTTATTTTCTAAATATTTAACTCAATATTTATATATTATATAATGTATTAAAAGTCTAAACATAACATACAATACATTAGGATTGCCCACAATATCTATAACTTAAAATCCATGGTCAATTAATTTGATTACCTTTTAATATACACTCAGCCCATTTAGCATTGTTGTTATATGCTCAGATAAAGACAGATTATTAAATCAAACAAGGAATGATCATATGAACCCAGAGATACAGGACTGATAACCACAAAGGATAAATGATTCTCACTAGTTTCTCTGCATATATCAGGAATAAAAATTAGAAGTGACATAGAAGGGGAAACAATAAAATTATTATGTAATTATTCTTTGGTTTTGGCTCTAACTATAAAACAGAGAAGGCTCCACCCATCTGAACCTACCCATAACCATAGGCAGCTTGTGCCTCCAGGCTTCTGACAGATCCAGGATTACAAGTCAAACCCCAACCCCCCAATACCTGTCCTCTGACCTACCCAGGACCCAGGGGATGCAAGCATCTCTGCCCAAATGGAGGCTGACATTCTTTCAGGCTTGCACCTGCCCCTGGAAGAAGAGCCTTTGCTCTCCCCTCCCCAATCCAAGCATGCCCAGAGGCAGCATGTTTTCTAGGACTTCTGATAGTTCCAGGATCAGAGGAAAACCCCCAACTCCAACCCCAATACTTGGACCAACTTAGACTCCTCAGAACACAGGGGACACAGGAACCAATGTTCAAACAGAGATACACCTGAGCCTAAAAGCTGACACTGAGCTCTGGATATCCACCTATTCTGCCTAAACCCAGAAGTAGCTAGTCCTCCATGACTTCTGACACAGCCAGGATCACAGGATCAGAGGATCAGAGGATCAGAGGATCAGAGGATCAGAGGATCAGAGGATCACAGGATCACAGGATCACAGGATCACAGGATCACAGGATCACAGGATCACAAGCTCAATGGAGGGAGATGCTCCAATAAGAGACAGCAAGGCCAGCTCATACAAGAGATAACCAGATGGCAAGAGACTAGTGTAATAACATAAGCAACAGAAATCAATGCTACTTGGCAATATCAGAACCCAGTTCTTCTACCACTGAAAGCCCTGGATACCCCAACACACCTGAAAAGCCTCAAGATTCTGGTCCAAAATTCCATCTCATGATTAAGATATAGGACTTTAAGAAGGATATAAATAACTCCCTTAAAAAAATATAAGACAATACATTTAAACAAGTAGATGTCCTTACAGAGGAAACACATAAATCCTTTAAAGAAACAAAGGAAAACACAAACAGGTAAAAAAAAAAATAAGTGAACAAAACTATCCAAGATCTAAAAGTGAAAATAGAAACAATAAAGAACTCACAAAGGGAGACAAACCTGGAGATAGAAAACATAGGAAAAAGATCAGGAGTCATAGATGCAAGCATCACCAACAGAATGAAAGAGATAGAAGATAGAATCTCTGGTATAGAAGATACCATAGAAAACATTGGCACAACCATTTAAGAAAATGCAAACTCCTAAAACCTCCTAATCCAAAGCATCTGTAAAATCCATGACAAAATGAAAGGACCAAACCTAAGAATAATAGGTATAGAAGACAGCAAAGATTCCCAACTCAAAGGAGCAATAAACATCTTCAACAAAATTATAGAAGAAAACTTCATTAACCTAAAGAATTAGATGATCATAAACACACAACAAGCCTATAGAATGTCAAATAGATTCCTCCAGTCAAAAAATAATCAAAATACCAAATGCACAAAACAAAGACAGAATTAAAAGCAGTAAGGAGAAATGTTAATTGACGTATAAAGACAGACCTATCTGAATTATGCAACACTTCTCAACAGAGACTAAAAATCAGAAGCTCTTGACCAGATATCATACAGACCGTAAGAGAAAATCAATGAAAATAGACACATATTTGTCACCTTGCACAAAGCTCAAGTCCACGTGGATCAAGAACCTCAACATAAAACCAGATACACTGAATCTAATAGGAGAGAAAATGGGAAAGAGTCTTGAACAGGTGGAAATTTCATAAGCAGAAAGCCAATGGCTCATGCTCTAAGATCAAGAATTGATAAATATGACCTTATGAAACTGGAAAGATTCTGTAAGGCAAAGGACATAGTCAATAAAACAAATCTGCAACCTACAAATTGGGAAAAAAAACCCTCACTAACCCCACATCTGATAGAAGGCTAAGGTAGAAAGTATATAATGAACACAAGAAACTAACTGCCAATAAACTAAACAAACCATCAAAAAATGGCATATATACCTAAGCTGTGAATTAACAACAGAGGAATTTCAAATGGCTGAGAAACATCTAAAGAAATGTTTAAATTTTTAGTGATCAAAGAAATGCATATCAAAATGACCCTGAGATTCCACCTTACACCACTCAGAATGCATAATATTGAAACCTCAGGTGGCAACACATGTTGGCAAGGATGTAGAGAAAGAGGAACATTCCTCCATTGCTGGTTGGATTATAAACTTATACAACCACTCTGGAAATCAATCTGGAGATTCCTCAGAAATTTGGAAATAGATCAACCTGAAGACCCAGCAATACCACTCTTGGAAATATTTTCAAAAGATACCCTACCATGCCACAGGAGGACATGTTGTTCATAGCAACCCTGTTTGTGATAGTCAGAAGCTAGAAACAACCCAGATATACCACAAGAGAAGAATGGATACAGAAAATGTATTCATTACATAATGGAATACTACTCAGGTACTAAGAATATGGCAAGTCAAAGACAGGTAAGATTCTTCACAGAGCCCTACCAACCTAAGACATAAGTGAATTGCTTTTGATAATGCATATTCTAAGACATGTAAGAAAAACATTCTTGGCAGAATGACCTAAGACAGGCTCAGTCTTGTTTATGAATAAAAAAAAGGAGAGGCCAAGAGCTTTTGGGGCTGCTTTACAAAAATGTGTCATGGGCCACAGACAAGAAAATGAGCTGCTTCCAACGAATATGACATTGGTCAACAACAAGGAAATAGGTTTCAGGCAGGAATCTGACATTAGGCTAGAACAAAGAAGTAAGTTCAGGCAGGAATCTAAATCTTAGGCTAGAACAAGGAAGTAGGCTTCAGATATTAAAATGACTTTGGGCTAGGATAGGAAAGTTGGCTCGGATATTTTGGTCATTCTGATAAGTCCTTAGGAACAGTGACCACGTCAGTGTTCACAGAATTTTGTTATTGTCTTGTTTGTTATTTGACTATTAGCATTTACTATATTAGTAGTTCTGAAACTTAGAACTGACCTAAATACTTGCATGTAATTAAAATGGTATAAAAGCAAAAAAGAGAAGAGGAGATGAGATTTGGGTGTGTCTAGAGAGGGGAAATGGGGAAAGGGGGTGTCATCTGAAATGCAAATAAATAAACTATCCAATAAAAAAACAAGGACATCATAAGTTTTACAGGCAAATGGATGGAACTAGAAATACTATCCTGAGTGAAGTAACTCAGACACAAATAGAAATGTATGGTATAAACTTAATAATAAGTGAATATTAGCAAAAAAAATGCAGAACACCCAAGATACAGTCCAGAGAACTCAAAAGGTCAATACACTCAACAATCCAAGTGAGGACACGTCAGCCCTACTTCAGCTGGAGAAGAAAACAATCACCAAGTGAAGGGAGGAAACTGTGAGGGAAAGTAGATGGGTTGGGGAGAGTGGAACATGATTTGATATTGGGTGAGTAAAAAGGACTAAAGCCTTGCAGGCCACCAGAAAGTATGGAAACAGGGAACCTCAGGAACTAGGAGGTTGGGAGGACCCTTCAGAATATATCAAAGACCCAGAAGGTGTGAGACTCTCAGGAATAAAAGGGAGGGAACTTAGATGAAATGCCCTATGGTGGGCAGAAGGAACTCTTCCTCCATAGAGACCACCTCCAGCAGAAATACAGAGCATCAATTGTGAGCTGGGGATGCCATTCCACAGTCAAAACTCTGACCCCATATTTTTTTCTGTTTAAAAGAGGTACAAGGATGGAAATGGAGAGGAGCCCGAGGGAAAGAAGGACAAACAACAGGCCCAAAATTGAATCCAGCTCAAGCGGAGGCCCCAAGGCCTGACACTATTAATGAGTTATGGAGCACTCCCAAAAAGGGACCTGTCAGAACTGCCTTCTGAAATACTCAACAAGCAGCTGAAAGAGTGAAATGCTGATACTTTCACCTAACCAATGAACAGAAGCTACTGATCACTGTGGTTGAATTAGAGAAAAGCTGAAAGAAGCTGAGGAGAAGGGCAACTGTTTAAGAAGACCAGAAGTCTCTATTAACCTGGACCACTGAGATCTCTCAAACACTGGACTACCAACCAGGCAGCATACACCAGCTGGTATGAAGCCCCCAACACATATACAGCAGTGGACTTCTGCCATGTCTGGAGAGTAAGAAAAGATGCACCCAGCCCTCAAGAGACTGGATACTTCAGGGAGTTTAGAGGTCTGCTGGGGTGGGTGGGTGGTTGTGGGGACATCCTCACAAGAGACAGTAAAACAGGGAGAAGGTATGGGATGTAAAATTACCAGAGGATGGACCAGGAGGGGAAGAAATTCTGGAGTATAAATAAATAAATAAATGAATTAATTAATTAATTTAAAAAAAAACAGAAAAAAGAGAGCCATAACAATAGTAACTGAAGAAATCCAAAAAAATCATCAGTTTCTACCATTAAAGCTTATATTCAATAAAATGGAACATTTAGATGAAGTAGATCATCTTCTTGACTGATACTAGGTGCCAAAGTTAAATTAGGACCAGAAAAACCATATAAACAGTCCCATAACTCCAAAGAAGTTAGAAACAGTCATTTAAAGTCTTGAAAAATCTCAATCACGAACTGAACTAGAAATCAACCCAATATGAGAAATAACAGTCTTTATTTGGAATTCTGTTTCCGGACATTTTCAGAGAAATATTTGGAAGTTACCTGCAGTTCTCTCTGATGTTATGCTAGCAACAGATAAAGTTGGAACAGGATCTGGATTTCAAACAAGTGTTAGTACACGTGTTAAGGCTCTTTTAATTGTCCAGTTAAAATTACTTTTGTGTCTTCTGCAGTATTTAATGAAAGTTGCATTGATTGTACACTTTTAATTGTGTTAGTGTGTTGAAATACAGTATGTTTGTTATAAGTGTCTATCAACCAGCATTTGTTTTATTGCCCTGAGTATCACAGAGCCTTGGTATTCAGAAAAAAAGTTTTCAAGTATTGTCCAGGTATGTCAGGTTTAAGCAGAAGAAACAGGGTAGTGGGCTTGATTATTGCTGGTATAACAACTTTAATTATATTAATTTCTAGCACTACTGTTTCTGGAATTGCTTTGATACAAGAAGTTAAAACAGATACTGTTGTTAATCATTTAGCAAAAAAATGTTACTTATATGTTGATATACAACAGAATTTAGATAGGCATTTGAAATAATGGATTGATGCTCTTTATCCTATTCAAATTATTGGAAGGAGGGTCAGAATTTAAAGTGTCATGCCAAATACCTTTGGATTCATATTTACAGGGACAGTTATTATAATTAAGAAAAAGTTTAAAGATACTTGCAGGGTGTTAGGAATAATTCTAACAGCATTTGGATGCTTAAACTTTGCATAGTGAGCTTATGAATTTCAAGAATGCTACTCTGCTGAACCTTAATGCAGAAGATACTGCTGATAAAATTATCCATGGCATGAGGTCAGTATTTCTATTTTGGTCAAGCTCCAAGAATGACATATATAGCTTGATCATGCTAATATTTTTTGTCCTGGGAATACTTTTATTCCTGCCCATTGTGTTAAAACTTGTCTTAACAACATAAACATGTAGGCAACCAAAGTACATGGCTTGAAACTAAAAATAAACCCACAGACAAAATTATTAAATTAACAGGCTGGCAAGTCAAGGACAAGTAAGATTCTGCACAGAGCCTTACCGACCTAAGACAGCAATGCATTTCCTTTGACAATACATATTTCATAATGAGTAAGAAAGGCATTCTTGGCAGAACAACCTAAGACAGGATCAGTCTTGTTTATGAAATAAAATAAGAAGAGAGCTAGAGAGATTTTTGAGATGCTCTGAAAAGAATCTGACATGGGCCAAGTCAAGAAAATGGCCTGCTTCCCAGGAATATGACATTGGCCAAGGAAAAGAAAGTGGGCTTCAGGCAGGAATTTTATATTAGGCTAGAACAAAGAAGTAAGATCAGGTAGGAATCTAAATCTTAGGCTAGAACAAACAAGTAATTTCTGGCAGAATTATAAATATTAGGCTAGAACAAAGAATTAATTTCAGGCAGGAATATAATTCTTAGGCTAGAGGAAGGAAGCAAGCTTCAGACATGAAAATAACTTTGGGGTAGTACAGAGAAGTAGGTTCAGATATTTTCATCATCCTGATAAGCCTTTGGGAACAGTGATCAAGGGAGTGTTAACAGAACATTGTGGTGCCTGTTCTTTGACTATTTGTGTTTATTTAATTACTTGTTTCTTGACTATTTGCATCAATTGAATTGTTGGTTCCTCAATCTAAAACTGACCTTAATAATTGCAGGAAATTTAAATGGTATAAAAGGAAAAGGGAGAATGGGGGTGAGATAGGGTGTGTCTAGGGAGAAGAAATGGGAAAAGGGGATGTCATCTGAAGTGGAAAGAAAGAGAAAGAGGGGGAAGGAGAAAGAGAAAGAATCTCTGAACAAACAAACAAACAAACAAAATAAATAAATAAATAAATAAACAAAGCCCAGATCTAGATGGTTTTAATGTAGAATTCTATCTGACCTTCAAAAAAGACCTAATACCAATACTTTTGAAACTTTTCCAGAAAATAGAAATAAAAGGAACACTACTTAATTAGTTTTATGATGAGATAGTTATGTTGATACTTAAACCCAACAAGACCCAACAAAGAAAGAAAATTTCAGAACAATTGTCTTCATGAATAAAATTCTCTCAAAAGAATCCAAGAACAGATCAAAATGATCATTCTCCTTGATCAAGTAGGCTTCATTCCAATGATGGAATGATGGTTCAATATAAGGAAATAACTCAATGAAATCTACTATATAAACAAACTAAAATGAAAAAAAAAATCATCTCATTAGATATTGAATATCCATAGACTCTGAGAGAATGCAGAGAACACATACAGCTGATAAACAACTTCAGCAAAGTTCCTGGATACAACATTAACATAAACAAATCAGTAACCTTCTTCTACTCAAAGGATAGCCTGGCTAAGAAAGTAAGGAAATGACAACCTTCATAATAGACAAAAATAATATAAAATATCTTGGTGTGAGTCTAACAAGCAAGTGAAATATCTGTACAAGAACTTTCAGTTTCTGAAAATAGAAACCAAATGTGACCTCACATGATGGGAAAATCATGCTATGGATCAGCAGGATTAAAATAGTAAAAATGGCCATTTTCCCAAAACCAGTCTACAGGTTCAATTCAAACTCCATAAGAATGCTGTCTCAATTCTTCACAAAGAAAGAAATGGCAATTTTCAAATTCATCTGAAGTAACCAAAACCTAAGATAGTGAAAAAAAAAAAAACTTGTTTTCAACAATAAGCGAACTTTTCAAGTAATCATAGTACCTGACCTCAAACTGTATTACAAAGCAATCATAATAACAACTGTGTGATATCGGTACAAAAACAGACAAGTAAAACAAAGCAACAAAACTGAAGATCAAGAAATGAACCTACACACCTATGGACACTTGATCTTTAACAAAGAAGCCAAAAATACCCAATGGAAAAAGATAGCATAATCAAAAAATGTTGCTGGTTCACAACAACAGTTGGTCCACATATAGATGAATGAGAGTTGATACATTCTTATCTTTTTGTAAAATCACAAGTCCAAGTGTATTAAGCACCTCCATATAAAACAAGATACACTGAATCTAATAGAAGAGGAAGTAGGAGAGAGCCTGAACACAACGGCACAAATGAAATTTTCAGGAACAGAGCAAATAGCTCATATTCTAAAATCAACATTTGACAAATGGGAGCTCATAAAATTTAAAATCTTCTGTAAGATATAGGACACTATCAATAGGACAAACTGGCATCCTACAGATTGGGAAAATGTCTTTACCAATCCTACATCCCATAGAGGGCCAATATCCAATACATACAGAGAACTCAAGAACTTAGACTCCTGAAAAGCAAATACCCCTATTAAAATGGAGGACAGAACTAAAAAAAAAAATATCAACTGAGGAATATCAAGTGGCCAAGAATCACCTTCACCTAAAGGAATGTTCAACATCTTCAGTCATCAGGGAAATGCAAATTCAAACAACTAAGATCAAAAACTCAGGTAACAGCAGATGCTGGAGAGGATGTGGAGACAGAACACTCCTTCATTGTTAGCAGGATTGCAAGCTGGGTACAACCACTCTGGAATCCAGTCTGGAGGTTACTCAGAAATTTGGACATAGTACTACCTCTGGGTCCAGCTATACCAATCCTGGGCATATAGTCAAAAGATGTGCTAACATATAACAAAGACACATGCTTCACTATGTTCATGACAGTCTTATTTATAATAGCCAGAAACAGGAAAGAATTCAGATATCCTTCAAAAGAGGAATGTGGTACATTTACACAATGGAGTCCTACTCAGCTATTAAAAATAGTAACTTCATGAAATTTTTAGGCAAGTAGATGAAACTAGAAAATATCATCTTGAATAAGGTAATCCAATCATTAAAAAAAAAAAAAAACCACACATGGTAATCATTCACTAATAAGTGGATATTTGCTCAAATGCTCAGAATACCAAGATACAATTCACAGACCACTTGTAGCTCAGGAAGAAGAAAGACCAAAGTGTTGGTGCTAAAGTGCTTCTTAGATGGGGGAACAAAATACTCAAAGGAGGAAATATGGAGACAAAGTGAGGAGTAGAAACTAAAGGACAGGCCACCAAGAGACTGCTCCATTTTGGGATCCACCCCACAGACAGATACCAAACCCAGACACTATTGGGGATGCCATGAAGTATTTGCTGACAGGAGCCTAATATAGCTGTCTCCTGAGAGGCCCTGCCAGAGCCTGACAAATCCAGAGGTGGATGCTTTCAGCCAACCATTGAACTGACCACAAATTCCCCAGTGCAGGAGTTATTGAAAGGACTGAAGGAGCTGAAAGGGTTTGCAACTCATAGGAAGAACTATAATATCAACCATCCAGATCCCCCAGAGCTCCCAGGAACTAAATTAACAACCACAGAGTACTCATGTAGGATATGTACATACACATCTAGCCATGTATGTAGCAGAAGATGACCTTGGTTAACATCAATGAAAGAAAAGGCCCTTTGTTTTATGACTGCTTGATACCACAATGTAGGGGAATGAGAGAGTGGGGAGATGGGAGTGAGTGGGTGGTTGAGTGAACACCCTCATAGAATCAGGGGGAGGGAGGATGGGATAGGGGGTTTCTGGAGAGAAAACCAAGAAGAAATATAACATTTGAAATGTAAATAAATAAAATATCCAATTAAAAATGGGTACAGAACTAAACAAAAATTCTCAACTAAGTAAACTCAAATGGCTGCAGAGCACCTAAAGAAATGTTTAACATCCTTAGAAATCAGGGAATACAACTCAAAGTGAAACTGAGATTCTACCTTACACAAGTCAGAATGGCTAAGATAAAAACCTCAGGTGACAGCAGACACTGAAGAGGATATAGAAAAAGGGAAACACTCATTCATTGCTGGTAGGATTGCAAGCTGGTACAACCACTCCGGAAAACACTCTTGTGGTTTCTCAGAAAACTGGAAATAGTTCTAACTCAGGACCTAGGTATCTCATACCTGGGCATATACCCAAAGGATAGTCCAACATATCGCAAATTCACATGCTCCCCTATGTTTATAGCAGCCTTATTTATAATAGCCAGAGGCTATAAACTACCCAGATATCCTTTAAATGTGGAATGGATACAGCAAATGTGGTACAGTTACACAATGGAATACTATATAGCTATTAAAAGCAATAACTACATAAAATTCACAGACAAATGAATGAAACTAGAAAATATCATTCTAAGTGGGGTAACTCAGTAATAAAAGAACACACATGGTATGTACTCACTGATAAGTGGATAGTAACCCCAAAGCTCTTAATACCCACTATACAACTCACAGATTATATGAAGACTGATGTGTGGATGCTCCAGTCCTTAGAAGGGGAGTCAAAATAATTATGGAAAGTAGATGGAGGTAAGGATCTCAGAGGGTGAGATGAGGGGAGAATAAAAGGGGGCAGATTCAGGTATTGAGATGAAGAAAAAGTTTTGAGGGTCAGAAAATTGAATGAAGGTGTATAGCAGTGGGAGATAGGAAACTGGGGGTAGCCAGTAGAAAGTCTCAGATGTAATGGAGGCAAGAGTTTGCTAGGATCCAATAGAGATAACATTAGGCAAAATGCCCAAGAAAATGAACATAGAACCTTTAGAGGCCTTAACCAGTGGATAGGCACAGCCCCCTGGATAGAGTCACTGAACCACCTCAGAAATTTTAACCAAGAATTGTTTCTGTCTTAGGAAAATACAGGGAATTATATGAGGAGAGACTGAGGAAAAGGCCATCCAGAGATTGCCTCACCTAGGGATGCATTCCATCTGAGACACCAAACCCAGACACTATTGGTGATACCAAGAAGTGCTAGCTGACAGAAGCATGATATACTTCTCACCTGAGAGGCTCTGCCAGAGTCTGACAAAAACACATGTGGATACTCTTTGCCAACCATCATAGGAATAAACACAGGGACCCCAAGGGAAGAGTACTGAAGGATCTGAAGGGGATTGCAACCCCACATGAAAATGACAATATTAACTAACAGGACTTCCCAGAGCTCCCATGGACTAAAGCAACTAACCAAAAATACAAGCGGAAGGACCCAGTGGCTCCAGCCCCAAATAAAACAGAGTATTGCCTTATCTGGCATCAAAGGGAGGGGAGGTACTTTGTCCTTTGGAGGCTCAAGCCCCAGCATAGGTGGATACTAGGGCAATGAGGTAGGAGTTGGTGAGTGGATAGGTAGTGCACGCTTATAGAGGTATGGGGAGGGAAGATGTGATAGGCGGTTTGCTGAGCAGAAACTGGGAAGCAAGATAACATTTGAAAGATAAAAATGTAAAATAACCAATAACATTAAATAAATAAATAAATAAATAAGAATAAACCTGTACATCCATCCAGGTAATATGCATCCAATAATAATTATTGAAAACATGCAACCTGTTTTAAGAGGAGCAAAAAATATTACATTGGTTGTGGGGTGGTGGGCTGTGAGAGGCAGCTGGGTACCTGGTCGAGCACAGGCCTCGAACTCTGGATAATACCCTAATGGGATGGAAGATGTTCAGCCTTGTTCTTGGGCCCTGGTTCCTATCACTTATCCAAAACCCCTCCCAAAGAAATGTTTATGGCCTCAGGTCACATAGTACATGGTACAGGTAGAGGGCATGACTACAGGCTGCAGAGCCTCAAGATATCTCCATATTAATGAGATACCGAGAGGCCAGAGGGTGTAGTCAATTAAGCATTCCTTCTGAGACCCTCCTCCTTGCAAAAGATATTTAAGCTCAGACTCACCCTGAGGACACAGGGTACGGCTTCATCCACTTTCTGCCATGACAATAAACCATTTAAAACCATGGACTTCTCTTGTCTTTAAGGCCCACTGTGGAGAACCCTAGAGGAAGACTTCAACCAATGAGCTGCTGCCTAATCTACCCAAGTAAGCTAGACAAATCAGCCATGACCCAGGTCCGGTCCAGCTAGTATGTCCCCCACCCCAGTCTCAGTCTTTCTGCAGCCTCAAAGTCCGGTGCTCCTGACTCCCTGAGCTGTGGCAGACATGCGGGATCCACAACTCACCTCAACAAGACCCATGACCACGCATGAGCCACAGCCCCACAATTGGTTATTATATTGATGGGTAGGAGAGAGAAAGGAGATGGGTTAAATAAAACTGCATTATAATCTCAAAAATAGAGAATAGTTTTTAAAACTCATTTCCACTAATTAGATATAGAAGCAATGTCTGCTCCCCCACAAACTAACATTAAAATAGCAAGTCAATATAGACATTAATCAAGGTTCTACCAAGGTAATAGGTGAGATTATTGGAAAATTTTACAGAGTATTTCTGATTGTTTATTTTCTGGGCTGGGTGTACTCAGAAAAGAAGTTGCCGAGAAACAAATTACCCAATAAGGATAGTGATTCTTAAAAAAACATGACAGAGCCAACCTCCCGTAACCCTTTTGGTCTGTATTTTTTAGCCTCTTACAAGGCTACATTCAGTAAGTGTAGACTTTCCTACAATAAATTGTCTCAGCAAAGGAATACTGGAGTAAGGATCTCTTTCCTTTTCCAGTCATTTAATGAGAAGATGTAAATAAACTGTAAGACCAGCTAGGATACCATTTTATCAAGTAGTACAGAGGATTGCCCAAGATGGTTGCCATTTGGCTTGGAATGAAAGACTAGAGAACACCTGAATCTATGCCTCTCTTACTTCCTTTCAAGCTGCCTCTTTTCTCAACAATCTCTGAGATTTAGATATTGTTACATAAATGATTCATGAGTTTTTTACTACAGTGGTTTGCTGAACTCTGAAGCACGTTTGTCGTAGGATAGACTCTGGAAAAGCCTTATTGAAAATTCATCAGATTTTTTTATTCTGAGTACAAGCCAAAAGTGAAGCAAATGATGAAACCTAGAAAATAGACTCCTGAATTAATAGACATGGAATACAGTATTCACTTAAGAGGATAAACACAAATGTAGAATGTTTTACATGAAATAACATTTAATATTAAGTGTTTCTTCACTGGAGGTTATGTCTTCTTCTCTCACAAATATTTGCATAAGTGATGCAGATAAAAAAATAGATGCATAGATTCTTGCCTCCACCAGGAAGAACATTTAATCAAGTAAAAATTTGGTTCTATGTAAAATCCTCATACCTTTATTGAGCTTACTGGCAGGTACACATTGACTGGCACTTGTTAATGTGAAACATGCAAGTCTCACAAGTGCTTAGCATTTGAGTTTACCAATCTCTATCTTCCTTAATATTACCTATAGGGTTTATATTAGCAGTCTTCCAAGAAGAGTATATTTTTGACTAATCCTAGATTTTTATATACAAGCCCCACATTCAAACTAATAAACATAATAATAAACAGAACCTTCCTTTTCATTCAGTCCTGGAATATGACCAAGTAATGTGTTAACACATTTCATTGATTTAGAATCCTGCCTCCATGGATTCTAGAAACAAACCTAAGAACACAACTCATTTCTGTCACTGCCATTCATAATTTAAAACATTTGGGCTTCAACAATTATCTGCTTTTATGTGTGTGCACTTTCTATAGTTACAAAGGATATTATAATCTTTTCCAGTCATCTTGTTAGGTTTCATGCATATAATACACAACAAAGCTTCCAAGGATTGTACTGCAACCTCTGTCTTTTCACCAATTTTCAACTAATGTTCCATGCTTGATTATTCAGATGCACATTCATTTCTCTTAAATGAGCCCCAAAATCTGATAAATCCTAAAAGTTTTGTATTAAGCTAGATACAAAGAAGCAAAAAGAATACATATGATAGGCCGAAAAATAAGACAAATTACTGAGTCACAACCCTATAGCTAACTATATGTTTGCCAGGATAATAGAATCTTTACTTGGTAAAGATTCTGATAAGAATATTTTCTGTTCTAAACAAATGTTAAGAAGTTCAAGAAAGATAAAAAAAACCAACAATAAATTTAAGCCAGATATAATACACCATGATTAATTCAATCTATAATCATCAATTGATTCTAACACATGTCAATATTTAGATAAAATTCAATGTAGTTGAGGCTTTTAGATTATGCATAAGAACAGAAACTTGAATTTTGTAAAATTACCACATAACATACAACACCAACAGGATGGTGAGTAATAATTCCTATAGAAAAGTAAGTCAATGACACTAAATAGTTTTAAGACAAAATAATATATATGACATACTGTTATGCATGGAAAGTAGGTGGTAGCTCGTAATGTTAGTAAGTTGAGATTCAAAATTAGAAAAAAAAGAAATTTTGGTATATTAATCTTTTTAATTGAAGTATATGTAATCTCTGCTTTAACATTTTTAAAGAATGAAGTATGCAGATATGGAATTATGAACATAGAACTATTTTTCCCAACAATAATGTAAACCTGATGTTAGAATTTCCATTGAAATGTAATGTAAAATGTCTGAGACCTATGAAGAAATCAAGATGATAACAAAGGAGAATTGCAATGTTTGTGTTTTAGTACTGTCAGTGGCATACTAGTTAAGGTGATATCAGAAAATGTTCTAGACGGTCTCATGGTGCCAAGTGATCACAGCGAACCTGATATAAAAGTCCTTTACAGAGCTGGTCTGCCAAAGCAGATTAAAGAGCAACGAGTCTCCTGTCTCTGTCTGATACTGAAGGGCTGACATAATACTCCATCCTTGCAGATGAAGCAGAACTCCAAGGCTGAGTGATGAATAATAGATCTAAAAACTGAAGCAGTGGCCAGAAGCTATAACAAATACCTACCTAGCACAGTAAACAGGAACAATTTCATTCAGAGCAGGATTGTGATGAATCATAGCAATTTACCTGACGATGCTTATGTTTTCTTTTCATTTTCACCTGCAGGTTTCCAGAACAATCCTGCTTCAAAAAGCAGCCTGTCAATCTCCAGCAAGAGCCTGGTATGAGTAAATAGCTACATATCAACCAGGAACATTACGGGAAAATTTTTATGCAAATAGGTTACTTTAGCTCTGGTTGATGCAGAATGGCTGAGTATACTTAGGAAAATAGAGAAAATATGTGAGACTAATCAGAAGAGAGATCTCAACAATGATGAAGAAAGCAAAAGCTTTTTGTTACCATGGAGATTTCTCTATTAAAGCTTCTCCATCTCTTCTTTCCGCTCCCTGCCTGTTGCGTCAGGAATGAAAATAAAGATGAAATAGAAGGAGACAGACCAAAATATTATATAATTATTATTTGGTTTCTGGCATTAATTTTAAAAGAGTAGACTGTCCAGTAATGCCTTGCCTTTGACCCTGTATATGGCTAATATTACCTATAATAAAGCCTCTATTTGTGTCTAGGAACTTCTGCTAATAAACATGGGCTGCCAAATGCACAGCAATGCTGAACCTTTTTAATTTTCCTGTGTTAATATCTGGAAGAGCTACATTTATTTGGAAAATTTCCTCACAATTTTATATGTTTATCCACATTAAAACTGGCAAAAAAATGCACTTGATTTATCTAAAGGCATACTTGTGTCCAATTTCATAAAGCTATTTACCACATAATATATATTGTTTTAAATTATAATGGTAAAGAAATATTAACAGGAGTTTATTTTAGAAATTAAATAACAAAAACCTAGGCATATTAACATCATTTTATTGTGTGTGGATACATGTGTGCTTTTTATGCAGTGAATCACATTGTTTATATGGTTATGGTGTCTACTTGAGAACTTATAGAGGTGTTATTAAGATGTCTTTATTTTGTAAAATTTAACTTAATAGTCATATGTCATATAATGTGTTAAAATACAACTATTACTTACAATATATTTGGGTTACCCACAATATCTGTCACTAATAATGTGAAGCCAATTAATATGAATTCATTTTAATACATACTTAATCCATTTAGCACTGTTAATATGTGCTCAGATGCAGAAAGAACTACAGGAGCATGAGTACCCTCTCATGCTAATCTTCTCTGAAAACTATTACTTTCCTTCTGCAACCATTTCATCAAATTCCAACCAGCTACTCCAATGTTCTTCCATCCCAAATCTGATACATTCCTGTAAAGTTATCCTCAAGTATCAACTTTAGATTTTGCATACTCGAGTAAAATTTTGAGAGATATTACTGTGTTTATACTTTTCCCCTGTTAGCAGCACATACATAGATGAAGACAAGCAACACAGAAGACTCTCTTATACTTTCCATGTCACAAATGAACCAACTTTCTGGCAAAGTACAAACCTACATGATTATAGTTTCCAATTATCTCCAACTGTCTTTTCTTTCAGTGCAGTAATTTCTATTAACTTCTTCAAATATATACCATGTTTGTCAATCTGCATTGCATAGAGTTTGTTAATGTTAAGGGCTGAAAATTTATTATAGTTTCAAGTAATATATGCTTGAAAATAATAAAGATAGAATACAATTATTCAGCAATTTCTAAATGAATAATACATGCTAATAATAAGAATTATTGTAATCCCTTCTACAATATTCCTCATCCTTTTGTGTTCCTAATGGTTCAAGCCATTTCCATACAACTCTCATAGTGTTAAGTCCCTCATTTTCTTCCATTCATTCAACTTTTGATTTGCCTGTTTTTTTGTTAGCTTTGTTGTTTTGGTTTATTGTTATTGTTGTTGTTCTTGGCACACAACTTCCCAATTTTTTGCTTTGTGTTGTTTGTTTGTTTTTAATATATCACAATGTACATTCCAATAACTGATGATGGCAAAATAAGGCACACATTTTAAAGTATATAATACCTATGTCCCTGTGCTATCAATTTTCTGGTTCTTCTTAACTCAACAAATGTTAGTTATGGGTTCTGACTCAGGTTAAGTGTGCATTATGGTAAATCTGATGTTAGTTACTTCCACAAGATTTCAGCTAATTTTTCAATAGACCTTTTGCAGGCCAGTCAGTATTACAGATCAATGATTTTGATATTAAGTTGAAAATTACTTTTTTTTAGTAGCCTGTAGAGAACATTCCAAATGAGAGACACTGATATGTAGGTATGCATGTTCCCTTTTAGAAACTTGTTTAACCTCTTTGTTTTTAGAGATTTGTATAAGTGTTATGGTTTGCAGTGACATTTTTTGAACCTTCCTTTTTGCAGGATATGAGAAAAAATACAGAGATACACGAGCAAATATGAAGCAGAGAGTGGAAGAGTGTGTGTGTGTGTGTGTATATGTACACATACACACACACACCCACTAATACATATATACATGTATATATAATTTATTTGTATATATAATTTATATATATATAATATATATATATATAATTTATTTGTTTTATTTACTTATGTACATACTAAATGTTGCCTCCTTCAAGGCCCTCTCTCAGTTCCTCCTCTCCTCCTTTTCTCTTTTGCTTATGAGAGGACAGCTCTGCCCCTATTCCTCAAACCTGGTGCATCAAGTTTCACAGGATTAGGTACACGATATCCCTCTGAGACCACATGTGGCAGCTATCTGCTACATATTTTATAGGATCTAGCCTCTGTATGCTCAGTGATTGGTGACTCAGACTCTGGGAACTCCCAGAACACAAGGTTAGTTGATACTGTTGGTCTTTCTGTGGGGATGCCATCTTCTTGAGGGCCTTCAAGTCTTCCCCTAACTATTCTATAGAACCCTGTCCAATGTTTGTTTGTAAATATCTGCATCTGTCTTAGTTACCTGTTGGGTGGAGTCTCACAGAGTGCTGTTATGCTAGGCTTCTAGAAAACAAAAGGACATCAAATGATATAAACTGGAAAGGAACAGGTCAAAATATCATAAATTGCAGATGATATGATAGTATACTTAAGTGACCTCAAAAATTCCAGCAGAAAACTCCTACAGCAGATAACTCCAGCAAAGTAGCTGGATATAAAATTAACTCAAATCAGTCATTTTACTCTACTCAAAGGAGCCCCCAAAACTCAGAGAAGGCTGGACTCCCAGAAGATAGAGCTCTAACATGCCTGTGTAGTTAGGTCACAACAATCCCCCCAACCCCCGCAAACAGGGAATAATTGGAATTCGCAGGGACCATGGAACTCCCTCACAGTCAGTTGCACAGGACTCTTCCAGTCTTAGGGCACCAGCTCTGCATTCAATCCCCCAAAACCCAGAGGAGGCTGGAGCTCTAACACACCAAGGAACATAGTATAATAGGATTACAGGATCTCAGGAGTTTGAGCACCCCAGGATTTCAGGAGCCTGACTCTGAGGAACTATCACAACCAGAATCACAGAGACAGCTGGACTCTGAGGAGTTCTAATACAACCATGATAATAGGACAGACAGGATCCAGTCAGAGACAGTGCCTAAAGGTAGCACTATGAATAATCATATGGTGAAAGGCAAGTACAAGAACATAAGCAACAGAAACCAAGGTTACTTGGCCTCATTGGGACCTAGCTCTACTACTATAGCAAGTCCTAAATACCCAGAAAAGCAAGATTCAAATTTCAAATCACTTCTCATAACGATAATAAAGGACTTTAAGAAGGACATAAATAACTCCTTCAATGAAAAACGGAACACAGGTAAACAGGTAGAAGCTCTTAAAGAGAAAACACAAAAAGTTCTTAAAGAATTACAAGAAACCACAAGCAAAGTGGTGAAGAAATTGAACAAATCATTCCAAGACACAAAAAAATGGAAGTAGAAACAATAAAGAGATCACAAAGGGAGACTACTCAGGAGATAGAAAACATAGGAAAGAGATCAGGAGTCTTGGATGCAAGCATTACTAACAGAATATGAAAGATAGAAAAGAAAATCTCAGGTGCAGAAGATACCAGAGAATACATTGACACAACTGTCAAAGAAAATGCAAAATACAAAATACACCTAGCCCCCAAACATTGAGGAAATTCAGGACACAGTGAGAAGACCAAACCTAAGGATAACAGGTATAGAATAAAAAGCAAAGATTCCCAACTTAAAGGACCAGTAAATATCTTCAACAAAATTATAGAAGAAAACTTTTCTAACCTAAAGAAAGAGATCCCTATGAACATATAAGAAGCCTACAGAAACACAAATAGACTAGATCAGAAAAGAAATTTCCCCTATCACATTACAATCAAAACACCAAATTCACAAAACAAAGAAAGAATATTAAAAGCAGTAAGGGAAAATGGTCAAGTAACTTATAAAGGCAGACCTATCAGAATTACACCAGATTTATTACCAGAGATTATAAAAGGCAGAAGATGCATGATAGATGTCATACAGACTCTAAGAGAACACAAATGCCAGCCCAGGCTACTATACCCAGCAAAACTCTCAATTACCATGAATGGAGAAACCAAGATATTCCATGACAAAACCAAATTTACATAATATGTTTCCACAAATCCAGCACTACAAAGGATAATAGAGGAAAACTTCTTACACAAGGATGAAAATTACACCATAGAAAAAGCAAGAAAGTCATATCCTTCTAACCAACCCAATAGAAAATAGCCACAAAAACATAACTCCACCTCTTATAACAAAAATAACAGGAAGAAACAATCACTTTTCTTGAATATCCCTCTACTCAATGGATAAATGGCCTGAGAAAGAAATTAGGGAAAATGACACCCTTCACAATAGTCACAAAGAATATAAAATATATTGGTGTGACTCTACCAAGCAAATGAAGATCAGTATGACAAAAACTTCAAGTCTCTGAAGAACAAAATCAGAGAAGATCTCAGACGATGAAAAGTTTTCCTATTCTCATGGATTGGCAAGAATGGCTGGCTATCTTATCAAAAGCAATCTACAGTGTCAATGCAATCCCCATCAAAATTCCAACTCAATTATTCATAAAGTTAGAGAAATTTGCAAATTTATTTAGAATAACAAAAAAACAAAACAAAACAAAAACAACAACAACAACAACAACAAAAACCCGAGGATAGCAAACACTATTCTCAACAATACATGGACATCTGGTAGAATCACAGTCCCTGACCTCAAGCTGTATTATAGAGCAATAGTGATAAAAACTGTATGGTATTTGTACAGAGACAGGAAGTTAGATCAATGGAATAGAATTGAAGAGCCAGAAATGAAGTCACACACTTATGGTCACTTGATCTTTGACAAAGGAGCTAAAATCATCCAGTGAAAAAAAAAGACACCATTTTTAACAAATGGTCCAGGTTTAACTGGCATTCATCATGTAGAAGAACACAAACTGATCTGTACTTATCTTCTTGTACAAAGCTCAAGTCCAAGTGGATCAAGGACTTCCACATAAAACTAGATACACAGAATCTAATAGAAGAAAATGTGGAGAAGAACCTCAAACACATGGGCACACAGGAAATTTTTCTTAACTGTACACCAATGGCTTATGCTCTAATTATCAACAATTGACAAAGGAGACCTCATAAGTGTTCAGTGGTCTCTATAAATTGGCTAAGTTTTAGAAGCTATGCTTAGTGCTTCCCATAACTTCAATTAATCTAGTCATTCTGGATTTCTGACGGCGTTGAAGACCTATAGACTCATAGCCAATCCTGGCTATTTACCTTGAGAGAAAAGATCTGAGTGGATGGTTTTCAGCTGACATTCATTCTAAAGCCAAGAAAAAGCCAGGTTCAAAATTAAGTGTTTTTGTCAAGAGAGATGACAGAGATTCTGGTTAGTCAAAAAGAGGAGGGACTGGGTATTAAGACTATCTTGTACCTCACTGGTACAAATAGGAATAATTATGCTCTAATTGTATTTTGTGAGAAAAGTTTTAATTTAACAGGAAGGGTAATATGTGGGAGGAGCTAAGGGGAAAGGAGCACTGAGAGGAAAAGACGGAGTAAGGAGAGGAGAAGATGAAGTAGATGAGAAGCTAGGTAATGAGAGAGAAAAAGAGAGAGAAAAAAAGAGGGGGCATGGAGGCAGAAGTTCACATGTCTCCACCAGTCAAAGATAGTTTACATAGCTAGGTTGGGCATTAGGTTACACTTCTGATTGAGCATTACCAAACTTATAAAGCCTTTGATTAACATTTTACAAAACTGTATAAAAGCAAAATGGAAAAGGGGGCACGGGATAGGGGTTTTCTAGGGAGGGGAAATGGGGAAAGGGGATGGCATCTGAAATGTAAATAAAATATCCAATCAAAAATATTGAAAACCTTTTGTAAGGCAAAAAACAAAGTAGGGCATTTTGTATTTAGTGATTGATATGTGATTACTGTAGCTCATTATATGTGTTGCCACTCTGTGGCTGGTAGTACTGGACTGTATAAGCTAGAAACCAAACTGAATAAGCCATGAGGAGCAAACCAGTAATCAGTACTCTTCTATGGGTTTTGCATTTGCTCTTGCATCCCAAGTTCCAGCCCTGCTTGAGCACCTGTCTTGACTTTTTCCCTCAGTAACAAACATAGATTGAGAAACATAAGTCAAATAAACTCTTTTGTCCACAAGCTTCTTTGGTCATGATATTTTATTATGGCTATTTTAGCCGTGATGAATATAAGAAGTGTTATTGTTCCTATTGCTTTTATATTTTTTCTAAAATTAATTTTAACCTGATATTAAAACATTGTGTATTGAATTATATATATATATATATATATATATATATGTGTGTATGTGTGTATGTTTGCATGTGTGCATATAAATGCATCTTTATCTGTCTTTAGATGTGTGTGTCTGTGTGTGTGTGTTTACATATAAGTGTGAGTGTCATGTGATTTGAAGCTAGATATTTCCCTTGTCTTCCCCTTTTTTTTTTCCTGTAAGACATAATTATTTAGCTTGGAGTCCACAGAAGAATTTTGTCAAATTTGTGAATGCCTTGAATAATACACAAGTCATATATTTGCATGCCTGTATACATGTGTTCTCAGACCATCAGAGTAGTTCCTGTTTCAAAGTATCTCTCTCCACCCTTTTCTTAATGTGTTTGGTGTTCTTCTTTCTAAGGTTACACTTCTCTAAAGCAATTCATTCCATGAATTGTACAATTTCTTCTTTCTGCCACATAGTCACAACTCAGTAGAATCAAATCAGAGGGCTTTCTCTCAAGCTGCAGTAGTTGCTTTAATTTCCTAACTTTTTAAAATTGACATATATCAACTAGATATAACCAATGACTTCATAGAGGTATTTTATACTAATAAATTATGTTCTTTTTTGTATTTACTTGGCTACTGAAACCTTACCTCTATATTCTTGCCATACGTTGATGGTTAGATCAGTTTCTTGCTACCTTTTATCCTGTTTTTGGCCCTCACTCAGCTGTGTGTCTGCCCACTTACTCTTAGTGTTCTTTCGTACCTGTTCTCAATATTTAAGTAAGACTTTTTCAATTGGTTATTTTTAAAACACCCAGTTTCCCATGAAGTCCCCTATTCTCTAAGATTCAAAGAATATTGAAAGGACCCTAGCCAACATGACAAACATGGCTCTGGAAGTCCTGCTCCTCTCTTTCATTCAATCCTTCTCCCTTGCTTACATTCCTAAAGCTAGCTCCCAAAATATTTTTAATTTATTTCTCTATTTGGAAAACCCCTCTACTCTTTTAAATTTTAATTTATTTTTTTTTAAATCTTCTAGAGGCTTACTATAAAGGTCCATCTACCAATGTATTAGAGTTCAGCTCATCTAATAAACATACCAAATCAAAATTAAGTATCTCATTCTAATACAAAGATTCCCATTTTCCCTTTATAAGCTCTCATTTGTCTATAAGTCACCGGAATATATTCTTTATCCAAAGACAGTCTTTTGTTGTCCCTTACCACAACAACAACTTTCTCCCCACTCCCTTTTTCTGGATAGAATGGAAAGTGAAAGATAAGAAAGTCATAATATAATTTAGCCTGAGCTCTGGCTTCTTTTAACTATACAGTAAAACATCTGTTGTGGTTGGAGCCTGATTTTGTACTTGGCTACCCTGGTCTAGATCCTAACTATATCTAATAAAGCACACATCTGGGCCTTTCTAATTATAACTCTTGGCTGCCACATGAAGCTTCTTGCTCATGTGTGTCATTTCCTCGTTGTGATATGATGACATCAATACATTATGCCATTATGTAAGATGTTCATTTATACTTAATTATCATACACAAAGGGTAATTAGATTTTGAAAAAGAAATGTTGAATTCCAATTCTGCTTCAGAATTACATCCAGTTACCATAGATTATCACTCAGTGACATGGATAAACAAATAATTTAAGAAGCATTTATTTTATTAAAAACTGTTTAACATAGATGGATATTCTCAAAAATTCTATGTGTTTATGGAAATTTTTGTAGGTCTGCACATGTGTCTATATAAAAGTGGCATTTTTTTTATATATCAGGTACAATTAATACTCTTAAAATATTTCATACAATGCTCATATATGAATAGTGTATGTTTGGCCAAATCCATTGCATCTTCTAAGATGAATTGCTATTCAGTCATTGCTATGAATATTCCATCAAAATTTCATATGTTTTCTATCTTTAAGAACACCTGAGTTCTATTGTGCTGCCAAATTGAGGTGCAGGGACAACATTTTAAGTGTTGCAGCCAATGAGGATTAGAGCCAGTTTACCTGCTTTCATAACCCTAACAGTCTTTCTGGACTACCTCAGGTGGCTAGGGGAAAGAGGGCATCACACAGCACACAGGCTACCTTATGGCATACAGAGTGTTGGCCCAGCACTCACCTACTCATCTGCAACCACTTTGTTATGTCTAGGTGCTGATCATGTGAGGAATGAGGCAAGGTCTTCTGAGTGCTGTGAGGGGCATGAACAGATTTCCCATTCTCAGAACATAGGCCAGCCTTATTGACAGCCAGAAGTAGAGGGGAGTCTTGGGGAAGAGCATCACCCCCACACCCTCACTATCTATAGCGGACAAGTGGTAGTGTCAGCTCTCTCACACTAAAACCCTTAGGGCAGCTCACCCATATTTAATGGAATATGGGTAGCCTCTCAGGGCAAAAATCCATGGAAAAATATAGATTCCTTTATTTCAGCAGCTCATTAAGTGCCAGTAGTCACTCTGATAATGCTTGGGCTTGTGACTTGCTATTAGCCATGATGAGATATGCCTGGCTTGATATAGTTTAAGAATTATACAAGTAGTAGCAAACCTTTGCAATTCATGACTGCATCTGTGTTTAAATATTTGTCAAATATTGATTCAACACCGATTTGTATTACCACTTGCTTATGTCATAAAAACCTTATCCAAGAAATATAAACGACCATACATTCTAGTCTAGTGGAGTATAAAATCTTAGCTCTTCCTGTTAACTCCCTTCCCTCCAGTCACATGACTGAATACTAATACCAATATGCCTGGTTTTTATTATGTGTATTCCAGAAATAAATTCTAGTTGCTAATAATTTTAAGCGAGCATTTGTAGCCAACTTATCCACCTATCTAGCTAGGTATATTAAAACCTTAAGAACAAAACCTAACTGTATGAATTTAACTCAAAGACCACACTCATATTTTTAATCTCTGTTTTGAGTTCCTCCTCTTTAAACTTTTTTTTTCTGGTTCTGACACAAATGTTTCAAAAGAATACATGAAATAATTACAAATATTTTCCAGTAGCAGATAAGTAAAAAATGTTTTACCCATCAAAATATTTGACTTAACATTTGCAAAACAAACCTATGTAAAATTTCAACAAGGTCCTCTCTGGGAAACCAAATAGTTTATTGTAGTAATTTATAAAACATAGGCAATGGGCTTTTTAATGTCCTGTGTACCTTGTGACCCAAAGGTTGTACCACAAAGATTTTATCTAGCACAAATTATGGCATTCCCATAGGCACACTGATGAGCTCAACTTTTCTGAACTTCCTTGGATAACAGACTCAAGTCTTTTCCTGAAGTCACATGAAGTTATATTTGAGTTGCATGATTATTGAAAGAACATATTGATGCTCAAAATCTGTCATTTAATGAGGGGTTTTGAGTAATTAAAAAAACTCAAATTAACAATAACATATCAAAATAGAAGGAGAAAATTCCAAAAGTCCTCACTCAAAAATGCAAAAGTACGTCTGTACATTCCTTACTAAGATAAGAAGAGCCAATATCATCTAGGGATTTAACCGAAGAGAGAAGATTAAATCCAATACCATTAGTAAACCCTGTATAAACATGTATGTGAAATCTCTAATATTACTCATCAGAGTATATAATTAATTAGGATAAACACACACACACACACAGAGAGAGAGAGAGAGAGAGAGAGAGAGAGAGAGAGAGAGAGAGAGTTATATAAATATACACACATATATACATACACATAAACCCAGACAAAAACCACTGTGCATGTAGAGGTCATGAGTTTGACAGTATGTGGAATGGACAAGAGATGAACTGAAGGGAATACTAGAATTTATATAAGTAAACTACAATGTTCATTTATAAATTAAAGGAAATATATAATGAAAATAATTTTGTTAATATGTATGTTTATAAAGTCCAACATAAGCCACACACACACAAAAAGGCAATCCTTATGTAATAAATAGTGCAATCTGCGATTTTACTTTTCAGTGAATTCAATTTACATACAGAGGAAACAGTGAGTGTGAAATTTATTCTTGCATTTCTTCACATGAGGTAGTAATAAGTCACAAGACCTTTAATCATTGAGTGGTGATTTGTTTGTTTCTTCCTGTAATAGGACATTCTGACTGGAAATCATTCTGCTTTCCTTTCTGTTTACTTTATCATTCTATACAGGTCTCTAAGTCACATGAGAAGTACATCAGCAGCTCTCAAGGTCAACAAAATGATGGTGACAAAAGTAGCAAACATAACCAAAAAATAATAGAAATACTCATGCAAATATTTGGGGACACTCAAATTGTTTGGAAAATTGCAACAATTTTTAATTTTTCTCTGCCTGAAAATGAAAGTGGACATGTACTTATCCATTTATTTTCTCTTTTAGATAGGTTCTGTCTGCATACAGGTAGTTCTGCATTTTCTCAGGTCCATCCAGAAGTAAAACATCTTAAAGAATATTGGAACAGAGATCTGGATATATTTATTTGGGTACCAGAGGTTCTACAATAACTTTTCATGAAAATATTTTGTTCTATCTACAAAGAGCAGGAGGAAGACAGGGGAACAATTAACACTACAGTGGCCCACTTCCTTTCTCTGTATCTAGTCTACATGTAATCTGATAGGTAGCCTCACAATTGAGTATAGTTATTGTGTTCCTATTTGTCCTGTGTGCTGGTCATTGGAAAGAGTGAAATTTCTACACTTACACAGGACACAGAACACTACCATATTTCCTTCCACTCCTATAATCTTTCTTTGGTAATTTAAACTGTTTGTGTGTTCATGATGGGACCTTGGTTTAGGGCCCCTGTAGCTCCAATTAAACTAGGACCTTTTAAAATAACGTTCCTCACAGTCTTAATTTGTCTATTTAAATCACAGGAACTCAAAAACACAAAAAAATAATGACATTTTTAGTTTATGATCACTGATGATGCTGTTACAGTTTAACTACACATAATTCCAAATTCTATGGTTAATACATTTTCTATGGTCAATAGCTCCCTTCATTTCACAGAGTTAAAGCTCAAGTTAAAAAAGTGGCAGTTAGGTTCTACATCATTGGTGGATTATTAAAATATTCATGCATCAACCTAGTATAGTTTGGCAAAAGTATTAATACTGAGTTTCTGTTAAGAAATGCACAATTTGTGTTCTGCCTTCTTAGTTCTAAATAAGTTTGAATAAAATTTTTCCCAGTGTTAGTCAGTTGTGAAAACAGTATCACCTAAAAATTCAAATCCACAGATGTTTTAAACTTTCAGATCACCCAAGCTAGAATTAAGGAACATGAACATAAAACTTTAAAAAAAAATGCTTCAAAGTATACAGGAAAAGGGAATAGTCAATAATTATTGTGGAGAAAGAAAAGTGGTTCAACCCATTTAGAAATCAGTAGCCAGAGATTTCAAAAAACCTAAATATAAATACCATATGCTACAGTTACATTACTCCTTGTTATATATTCAAAGGTGTTCAACCACCTTAGCCATAGTTAGTTTCTTGAAGATGTTTACTAGTTTTATATAAGCAATATAATTGGAATGGAAACAATCTAACTATGCCTTACTTTCAATATACAGAGTAAATATACAATGTGAAATGATAATCTGCAGTACAAAAGCTATATTTTATAATAGAGGGATAGAACTAGAACAGTCTATAGCAAGTGTGATAAGCTAGACCCTCAACGACAGATACCAAATATTTGGTCTCATTGTTAAATCCTAGGTCCAACCCTTTATATCAGCATATCTGTACATGGGTAACTTCAGGAATAATAAAAATTAAAAAGGGACAGTAGTCAGTGTGAAGTGTAGAGTACAAGGGTGGAACATACTACGTATCAAATGGAGTAAATGAGGAGATTAAAGGGACATTATTTGGAAAAGTAAAAGTAGCAAATGTAGGTAAACAAAACAGAAAATATCATATTAATGCTCTACCCAAAATACCTATAATAAACAAACAGAATTGTGTAGATAACCGGATGTTCATTGTATGAAATTTCCTATCAGATCTGAAAATGCTTTATAAAAGGCCTATAGGTAATTCAACAAATAAATGCAGAAAACCATAACCAATCAAACACAATGTGGAACACAGTCATAAAACAGTTTGATAAAATATTTTGTGTATCTAAACCTCAGAGTTCATTGTAGAAGAGGGAGAAGAAAGATGACAAAATCTAGCATTTGAGACCATTTGCTGTGAGATTATGTAATCTAGGGATGCCAGTAATTACACCGACAAATTTGAATTTGAAAATATTTTAAGCAATTAAATAATACTGACAGCAGAAGTTAGAGTATTCTACAAAGAAAAACAAGCAATTGGTTATCCAACACAAAATTATCATCCTAAAAAAATTACATACCTAACATTATTCAAACTAGAATGGCTGGCTTTTGGTCTTTAAGATAAATCTGTACATACACAGAGATAATATACATTTAATAATAATTAAATGAAAAAGCAATGTATTCAAAAAGGAATGGGACAGAGAAAGCAGAAGGTGTAAAAAATGTATTATAATCTCAAAAACAAAGAATAATTATAAAAATTCATTTCCAACAAGAAGAGTTAGAGCAATGTCTACCCAGAAACCAACTAACATTAAAATAAGAAGTCAATATTGAAATTTATCTAGGTTCTCCAAAGGTAACTTTTGAGTTTATTGGGAAAACAGACAGAATATTTCTGACTGGTTATTTTTCTGAACTGTGTGTGCTTAGAAAAAGGCTTCCCAGAAATTCATTACCCAGTATTGATGATGACACTCTTATGGATCACCTGACAAAACCAACCTTCCATACTCTTCCTCACTCTGTATTTTGCAACCTCTTAAAAGGATACATTCTTAAGTATAGAGTTTCCTATAACAAATTGTCTCAGCATGTGGATACTTAAGTGAGAATTCCTTCCCCTTTCCTGTCATTTAATGAGTGGATGTAAACAAACTGCAAGCCAAGCTAGGATATCTACTTATCATGTGACACAGAAGATTGCCCAAGATGGCTGCTGATTGGCTTGGAAAATAGGACAAGAGAGCACCTAAATAAATTTCTCTATTACCTCCTTTCTTTCCAGCTTCCTCTTTTATTAAGAATCTCTGAGTTTTAAATTGTGTTACTTAAATGACACATGATTTTTTCACTACAGTAGTTTACTAAACCCTGAAGACAGTCCTTTTGTCATAGGACTGTCTCTGGGAAAGCCTTATTGAAAATCTATTGGATTTATTTTCTGAGTACAAAGCAAATGTGAAGCAAATGAAGACACTTACGAAATGGAGATCTGGCCTTTTGGCCTAGGCAAACACCTAGCAGGTCTGCTCCAATGAAGACATACTAATCTGAGACATCCTAGAGGAGCCACTGCACTCACAAGCAGGTAAGAACCTCCTCCCACTACCCTATGCCCCAAACCTACAACTGGGGGCTGGGGCGCTCAGGACCCATCAGCCACCCAAACTCCACCCCTCTGGAATACCATTCCCCATTCACTACTCACTTGGTCCTTTTGGCTGGGGCAGACACCTAACTGGTCTGCTGCCATGAGGACATCATATCCTGAGACATCGTAGAGGAGCCACTGCACTGAGAGCAGCAGGTAAACCCCTCTCACTACTCTATGCCCCAGACATACACCTAGGAGGCTGAGGCACTCAGAACCCATCAGCCACCTAAATTCCACCTCTCTGGAATACCACTCCCCTTCTGCCCCTTTCTTGATCCTTGTGGCTAGGGCAGACACCTACCTGGTCTGCTTCAGAGAAGACACCAAATCCTCAGACATCATAGAGGAGCCACTCCACTCAGAGCATCAAAAACCTAGTTGGTCTGCTCCCATGAAGACACCATATCTGGAGCAATCCTAAAGGAACCACTGCACTCAGAGCAGCAGAATTTTATGATCCCAGAGTCAGCCAGAATCCCAGGAATTCTTCCACCAAGGAGTTCAGGATCAAAGAATCACAGAGACATCTGGACTCAGAGGAGTTCTAACACAAGCAACATAACTGGAAAGACAGGCTGTAGTCAGAGACAGTGAGTGCAGGTAACACTAGAGTTAACAAGATGGCAAAAGGTAAACACAAGAACATAAGCAACAAAAACCAAAGTTACTTGGCATCATCAGAACCAAGTTCTCCACCATAGCAAGCTCTGAACACCCAATCACACTGGAAAAGTGGGATTCAGTAAATACTTCTCATGATGATGATAGAGGACTTTAAGAAGGACATAAATAACTCCATTAAAGAAGTTCAGGAGAATACAGGAAAACAGGTAGAAGACCTTAAAGAGGAAACACACAAAAAAATCCTTAAAGAATTGCAAGAAAACACAACCAAAGAGGTGAAAGAGTTAAACAAAACCATCCAGTATCTAAAAATTGAAGTAGAATGAATGAAGAAATCTCAAAAGGAGACTACTCAGGAGATAGAAAACCTAGGAAAAAGATTAGGAGTCATAGACACAAGCATCACCAAAAGAATACAAGAGATAGAAGAGAGAATCTCATGTGCAGAAGATACCATGGAAAACATTGACACGACTGTCAAGGAAAATGCAAAATGCAAAAAGCTCCTAAACCAAAACATCCAGGAAACAATGAGAAGACAAAACCTATGGATAATAGGCATAGATGAGAATGAAGATTACCAACTTAAAGGGTCAGTAAATATCTTCAACAAAATTTTAGAGGAAAACTTCCCTAGCCTAAAGAAAGAGATGTCCATGAACATACAAGAAGCCTACAGAACTCCAAATAGAATAGACCAGAAAAGAAATACCTCCCATCACATAGTAATCAAAACATCAAGTGCACAAAACAAAGAAAAATACTAAAAGCTATAAGGAAAAAATGGTAAAGTAACATATAAAGGCAGACCTATTAGAATTACACCAGACTTCTCATCAGAGACTATAAAAGCCAGAAGATCCTGGACTGATATTATACAGACCCTAAGAGAACACAAATTCCAGCCAAGACTACTATACTCAGTAAAATTTCCAATCACTATATATGGAGAAACCAAGATATTCCATGACAAACCAACTTTACACACTATCTTCCAATGAAGCCAGCACTTCAAAGTATAACTGATGGAAATCTGTAACATAAGGAGGGAAACTATGACCTAGAAACACCAAGAAAGTAATCTTCCAACAACTTCAAAAGGAGATAGCTACACAAACATAATTCTACTTCTAATAACAAATATAATAGGAAGCAACATAAATTTTTCCTTAATATCTCTTAACATCAATAGACTAAATTCTCAATAAGAGGACGAAGACTATCAGACTGAATACATAAACAGGACCCAGAATTTTGCTGGATACAGGAAATACACCTCAGTGACAAAGAAACACTACCTCATATGAAAAGGACGGAAAACAATTTTTCAAGCAAATGGTCTCAAGAAACAAGCTGGAGTAGCCATTCTCATATCAAATAAATTTGACTTTCAACCAAAAGTAATCAAAAAAGATAAGGAAAGACATTTCATACTTATCAAAGGAAAAATCTACCAAGATGAACTCTCAATTCTGAACATCCATGCTCCAAATGCAAGGGCACCCATATACATAAAAGAAACTTTACTAAAGCTCAAAGCACACATTGCACCTCACACAATAATAGTGGGGGATTTCAACACCCCACTCTCAGCAATGGACAGATCATAGAAACAGAAACTAAACAGAGACACAATGAAATTTACAGACTTTATGAACCAAATGGATTTAACAGATATCTATAGAGCATTTAATCTGAAAACAAAAGAATAAAAGAATATTCCTTTTTCTCAGCACCCTTCCAAAATAGACCATATAATTAGACACAAAACAGGCCTCAACAGATACAAAAAGGTTGAAATAATCTTTTGCATCCTATCAGATCACCACAGACTAAGGCTGGTCCTCAATAATGACAAAAACAATGAAAAGCCGAAATAAACATAGAAACTGAACAATGCTCTACTCAATGATGACTTGGTCAAGGAAGAAATAAAGAAAGAAATTAAAAACTTTTTAGAATTTAATTAAAATAAAGACACATAATACCAAAAACGTGTGGGACTCCATTAAAGCAGTGCTAAGAGAAAATTCATAGCTCTAAGTGCCTACAAAAAGAAACTGGAGAGAGCATACACTAACAACTTGACAGCACACCTGAAGGCATTAAACAAAAAGAAGCAAATACATCCAAAAAAAGTGCACAGAAGAAAATAATCAAACTCAGGGCTGAAATCAACAAAGTACAAACTGAAAGAAATAAACAAAATATCAACAAAACCAGGAACTGATTCTTTGAGAAAATCAACAAGATAGAAAAACACTTAGCCAGACTAACCAGAGGGCACAGAGACATTTAAATTAATAAAATTAGAAATGGATATGAAGACATAACAGAAACTGAGGAAATTAAAAAAAAAATGATCAGATCCTATTGCACTGGCCTATACTCCACAAAACTTGAAAATCTGGATGAAAAGTACAATTTTCTAGATAGGTAACAGGTACCTAAGTTAAATCAGAAGAAAATAAACCACCTAAACAGTCCCATAGCCCCTAAAGAAAGAGCTTGTGTCATTAAAAGTCTCCCCACCACAAAAAGGCCAGGACCTGAGGCTTTTTAGTACAGAATTCTATCAGACATTCAAGGATGACCTAATACCAATACTCTTAAAACTATTCCACAAAATGGAAACAAAAGGATCACTATACAATTCGTTCTATGAAGCTATAATTTTGCTCATACCTGAACCACACAAAGACCCAACAAAGAAAGAGATCTTCAGACCAATCTCCCTTATGAATATCAGTGCAAAAATACTCAATAAAATTTTTGTAAACTGAATCCAAGAACACATAAAAACAATCATCCTTCACAATCAAGTAAGATTAATCCCAGGAATGCTGGGATGGTTCAGTATTTTGGAAATCCATCAATGTAATCCACTATACAAACAAACTTAAAGAAAAAATACATGATCATCTCACTAGATGTGGAAAAACCATTTGACAAAATTCAACATCCCATCATGGTAAAAGTCTTGGAAAGATCAGGAATTCAAGGCCCATCCCTAAACATAGTAAAAGTAATATACTGCAAACCAGTAGACAACATCAAACTGAATGGAGAGAAATTTCAAGCAATCCCACTGAAATCAGGCACTAGACAAGTGCCTGATCTTGCTGCCCAATCTCTCCCTTCCTAATCAATATAGTACTGGAATTCCTAGCTATAGTGATTAGACAACAAAAGCAAGTCAAAGAAATACAACCAGGAAAGGAAGAAGTGAAAATATCACTATTTGCAGATAATATGATAGTATACTTAAGTGAGACCAAAGCTTCTACCAAAGTACTGCTAAACCTGATAAAAAAAAAAAGTTCAGCAAAGTGACTGGTTATAAAATCAACTCAAACAAATAAGTAGCCTCCCTCTACATGAAAGATAAACAGACTGAGAAAGAAATTAGGGAAATGATACCCTTCACAATAGTCACAAATAATATGAAATACCTTGGTGTGAATCTAACCTAGCAAGTTAAAGATCTATATGACAAGAACTTCAAGTCTCTGAGGGAAGAAATCAAAAAAGGTCTTGGATGACGGAAAGATCTCTCATGCTCATGTATTGGCAGCATTAATATAGTAAAGATGGCTATCTTGCCAAAAGCAATCTACATATTCAATCCAATCCCCATTAAAATCCCAACTCAATTCTTCACAGAGTTAGAAAGAGAAGTTCTCAAATTCATTTGGAATAACAAAGTACTCAGGATAGCAAAAACTATTCTCAAAAATAAATCATCATCCCTGAGCTCAAGCTGTACTACAGAGCAATACTGATAAAAAGTGCATGGTATTGGTACAGAAACAGGCAGGAAGATCAATGGAATAGAATTGAAGACACAGAAATGAACCCACACACCTATGGTCACTTTATCTTTGACAAAAGAGCTAAAACTGTCCATTAGAGACAGGACAGCATTTTCAACAAATGGTGCTGGTTCAACTGGAGGACATTACGTAGAAGAATGCATATTGATCCATTCTTATCTCATTTACAAAGCTCCAAGTAGGTAAAGGACCTTCATATAAAACCAGATACACTGAAACTAACAGAAGAGAAGTTAGGGAAGGACCTTGAATACTTGGGCACAGGGTAAAAGTTCATTAACAGAACACAAATGGCTTATGCTCACAGATCAAGAATTGACAAATGAGACCTCACAAAATTGTGAAGTTTCTATAAGCAAAGGACACTGTCAATAGGGCAAAACAGCAACCAACTGACTGGAAAAAGATTTTTACCAATTCCACATCTGATAGAGGGATAATACCTAATGTATACAAAGAACTCTAGAAATTATACTTCAGACAACCAGATAACCATATTAAAAATGGGGTACAGAGCTAAACAAAGAATGCTCAACAGAGGAAACATGAATGGCCAAAAAGCAACTAAAGAAATGTTCATCATTCTTAGTCATCTGAGAAATGCAAATCAAAACAACTCTGAGATTCCACAGCACACCAGTCAGAATGGCTAAGAATAAAAAGTCAGGTGATAATCAGCAGATGCTGGCAAGGATGTAAAGAAAGAGGAACACTCCTCCATTATTGGTGGGATGGCAAGATGGTGTAACCACTTTGGAAATCAATCTGGCAGTTCTACGGAAAATTGGACATAACATTACCTGAGGACCCAGCTATACCACTCCTGGGCATATACTTAGAAGATGCTCCAACATATACAAGGACATATGCTACACTATGTTCATAGCAGCCTTATTTATAATAGCCAGAAACTGGAAAGAACCCAGATGTCCTTCAACAGATGAATGGATAAAGAAAATGTGGTAGATTTACACAATGGAATATTAGTCAGCTATTGAAAACAATAAATTTGAGAAAATCTTAAGTAAATGAATGGAACTATAAAATATCATGCTGAGTGAGGCAACCCAATCGCAAAAGAACATACATGGTATTCATTCACTGATAATTGGCTATTAGCCCAGAAGCTTGAAATTACCAAGATTCAACTCATAGACCACATGAAGCTCATAAAAAAGAAAGACCAAGTGTCAGTGCTTTGGTCCTTCTTAGAAGTAGTAACAAAATATCCAAGGGAGAAAATATGGAGACAAAGTGTGGAACAAAAACTGAAGAAGGAGCCATCTGGAGGCCATTCCACCAGGGTATTCATCCCATATGCAGCCACCAAAGGTAACTCTGATGTGGAAATCAGAAAGTGCATGCTGACAGGAGCCAGCTATAGCTATATTCTTAGAGGTCTGCCAGAGTCTGACATATTCAGAGGTGCATGCTCACAGCTAATCATTGAGCTAATCAAGGGGCTCCAAATGGAGGAATTAAAGAAAAGAATAAAGGAGCTGAAAGGGTTTGTGGAGGAGAGCAACAATACTAACCCATCAGAGCTTTTAGGTTCTAAACTACCAGCCTGGGAGCAAATAGGGAGGGACTCATGACTCCATCTGTATATGTAGGTGAGGATGGCCTTGCTGGCATAGGTGGGAGAGGAGATCATTTGTCACATAGAGGCTGAACACCATGTGGGGGGAAATTCGAGGGTGGGGAAGTGGGAGTGGGGGTAGGTGGGGGCACATCCTCATACAAGCAGGTGGGAGGGAAGGGATCGGGATTTCCTGGGTGTGTGTGGTGGGAATGGGGTAAGGGGATAACATCTAAAATGTAAATAAAATATCCAATAAAAACAAATTAATGAAAAGATTTAAGGACAAGGAAGATAGTCAGCCCAAAAGTAATAAAAATTAAATGTGTTCTGGTGTGTTGGATAAAAACGTGGTAACCTCTTGTGTACCACTGTCTCTCTGATAAAAGCTGCTAGTGTTTGCTTTCTTTCTCTAACATCTGCCAAGCTCCTGTGTAAAAAGAGTATAGGTCAGTGTAGGGAAGGATCTGAATGCTGTATTTCTAGGTCTCTTAAGGATACAATGAACTGGGACAGAGTCTGAAATAGGAATTTCTCCCATGCTTTATGACAATGTCAGCAGCAGTTTCCAATGGCACTCTGAAGTCTCTTCCTACTAATAGTTTGGTTTTTGTTTCTTTAAATGATCTCCACAGTATAGGTTACTTGAAAATTAAATAAATGTTTTTCTTACAGTGGAGAAGTGCAAAGTCAAAGGCCATGTGTGCTGAGGACCCTCTTATTGATGGAGTTCCAGGGTGGCACAGCACATCACAAGATGTGACAGAGAAAGATTGCCAAGCTGAAATCTCTGTTCCTCTACATATGAAGCCAACTACAGTCTCCATTCTGAGGACTACAGTAAATTGCATTAGCACCATTTGCAAATGCAATGAATGTGACTTTGAGGATTATTTTGATGTGAGGTTTGGAGAAATCAGACACGGGCATCTTAGCATTTGCCTATAATTCCCTTTCATTTCATGATGGGAAAGGCAGTTCACTACAGGTCTGGTTGGATGGTGCTAAGTGCTCTGGACAATTCAGATTCCTCATTTTACCATTTGAATAATGAGATGGTAGAGCCTTCCCTAAAGTTTCATAAAAATTACTATTCCATTTTTACATCATAATTCTAAGTTATCTTAGCCCTGTGATCATCCCACAGGGACATTACTATCTACTGCTTTTCTTGGGCTACTGGACACAGCACTTTAGGGATTATGAACCCTTCAATTCCATATTTTTGTAGCAAAAATACTCCTCCCAAAGAATAAGTTCACACTAACAGTAATGTTAAAGATAGAAGTCAATATACCAACAGCATGCCTTTAAAAGACTATTTAAGGGATGCCTTCTCCTTCGTCAAAAATCACACACACACACAGACACACACACACACACACACACACACACACACACAGAGAGAGAGAGAGAGAGAGAGAGAGAGAGAGAGATTAAGACATGCTTAATTTAAAACATGACTTAGATATTAAAACATACTTTTAAAGTTTGCTAATGTATTTTTTTCTTCTAAAAAGTTTTTTAAAGTTATGGTCTTCTTTGAAATAAATATACTAATTAAATATCCTAAATGAAAAAAAGAGAAATGGACACCTGGTTAACAGACATGGAATATAGTAATAGCTTATGATAATAAACAAAAATATGGGGGATTTTACACAATACTACATTTAACCATTCAAAAACAAGTGTTCCTACACTGAAGAGTAAAAATTATTTTTTCACAAATATTTGTAAAAGTGACTCATGAACTCCGCATAGATTCTTGCTCCCACCAAAATGGACATTTAGTCCAATAAAAACATTGGTTCTCTGTAAAACCCTCAGACCTTAATTGAACATAGTGGCAGATACACATTGAAGGCACTTCTTACTAGGAAACACACAAGATTCAAGGACTGTAGCGGTTATATGAGCTATATTCCAAAGAGAGTATGTTTTTATTAGTCCTATATTTATATATTCAAGACCCCAATTCAAAACAATTAGTATCCTAAGAAAGAAAAACCTTCCCTTCATTCAGTTCTGGAATGTAAACAATAAATTTTATATCAGATTTTATTGATGTAGAATCCTTCCTCCAAGGACTCTGCAGCCAAAACTACTATGAAGCCACTAATTTATTTTGACTTTCACAATATAAAACATCAAGGCCTCAACAATTTTCTGCCTTTATATGTGTGTACTTTCTATAGTAACAGGAAAAAGCTACTGTAATCTTCCCTAGTCATTTTGATAGATTTTATTTGTACTATAAAATAAATCTAAGGATTTGACTACAACCTCTTTCTATGCAAATATTTTTAAATAATTTTTCATGCTTGGTTATTCAGATACACATTCATTTCTCTTAAATGAGCCTCTAACTCTATTAAATCTCAAAAGTTTAATATTATGTTAGATACATAGAAGAAAAAAGAATAAGGATGATAGAAAGAAAAATAAGACAAATTACTGAGTTACAACCCTATAGTTAACTGTTTAGTTATAAAAACAATAAAAATGATAACCTTGGTAAAGATTTTGATAAGAATATTTTATATTCTAAACACATGTTAGGAAGTTCAAAACTGATTAGAAACCAACAATCAATATAAACCAGGTGTAATAGAGCATGACAGATTCAGTCTATTATCATCAATCAATTCTTCAACAAATGAATATTTAGATAAAGTTTAATGCAATTGAGGTTTTTGGATTGTGCACAAGAAAAGAAACTTGAATTTTATAAAATTACCACAGAACAAACACAAAATAGCCACAAGATGTTAAACAATAATCATTATTGAAAAAGTGGTCAAACATACTAAATAGTAATTAAGACAAAACAATATAACTATACAAACATACTGTGACTCATGGAAAGTGGGTGGTGACTGGAAACCTTAGTAAATTGAGACTCAAAGTAAAAAAAAAAATGGCATATTAACCTTTATAATTGAAGTATATGCAAACTCTTTGCTTTGCCTGACCTTATAGAATGAAGTATGCAGATATGTAATTATAAACATAGAACTCTATCTGTTACCAACAATAACAATGTAAACTTGATGTTAGAATTTGAATTGAAATGTATTGTAATACATCTGAGACATTTGGTGGTACCAAGATGATAACAAAAGAGAATGAGGTATTTGGGTTTTAGTACTTTCAGAGGGTAGTGGCATACTAGGTAATGTGATGTCAGAAATTATTCTAGATACTCTCATGGTGTCAATTGAGAACAATTGTCCTGATATAAAAGTCCTTTCCAAATCTGGTCCCCCAAAGCAGATTAAGGAGCAACAAGTTTCCTGTCTCTGTCAGATACTGAAGCCTGATGTAATACACCATCCTTGCAGATGAAGCAGAACTCCAAGACTGCGTCCTGAATAATAGATTTTAAAACAGAAGCAATAACCTGAAACAATAATAAACACCTTGCACGGCAAACAGGAGCAGTTTCATTCAGAGTAGGAATGTGAAGAATCATAGCAAATTACCTGACCACGCTGACGTTTTCTTTTCATTTTCATTTGCAGGTTTTCAGAGCACCCCTCCTTCTCTGAGAAGCAGCTAGTAGTCAATCTCTGGCAAGAGCCTGATACCAGTTGAGATCTAGGCGTCAACCAGGAGCATTACTGGAAAATTTTATGTGAATAGATTTCTTTTGCTCTGTTTGACGCAGAATGGCTGAGGATACTTAGGAAAATAGAGAAAAGATATGAGACCAATCAGAAGAGAGATCTCAAAATGAAGAAGAAAGCAAAAGCCTGTTGTTACCATGGAGATTTCTCCATCAAAGCTCCTCCATCTCTTTTTTCCCCCTCCCTTCATGTTGCATCAGGAATGAAAATAAAGATGAAATAGAGGGAGAAAGACTAAAATATTACGTAATTACTTGTTGGTTTCAGGCTCTAAATAAAAGGAGAATATTGTCCAGTAATGCTTGGGTGTTTGAGCCTGTTTCTGGATAATGGTACTTATAATAAAGCTTCCATTTTTTCTAAGGATTTCTGCTTGTGCTTGTGGGCTGTCAAATGCACTCCAGTGCTGAGCCTTTGTAATCTTCCTGTGTTAATATCCTGAGGAGCTATGCAAATTTGAAAATTTTTCACACTTAGTATATTTGTTTGTTTTATTAACTTATCTACATCCCAAATATTGTCCCCTCCAAGGCCCTCTTTCAGAGTTCCTCTCCTTCTTCCTCTCCCCTTTGAATCTGAGAGGCATCCCTGCTCCTATGCCTCCATCCTGGTACATCAAGTCTCTGTAGAATTATGTATATTCTCTCACTCTGAGGCCATTTGCAGCAGCTTTCTGCTACAAATGTGACTGTGGCCAGCTCCTCATTGTTCTTTGATTGGTGGCTCAGTATCTGGGAGCTCCAAAAGATCCATGTTACTTGGCACTGTTGGTTTTCCTGCAAGGTTTCCTTCTCCTTGAGGACCTTCTATTCTTCCCATAACTCTTCCACAGACCTATGTCCAATGTATGTCTGTGAGTATCTGCATCTGTCTCAGTTACCTGCTGGGTAGAGTCTCTCAGAGGGATGCTATACTAGAGTTTTTTCTACAAGTATAACAGCATCAATAATAGAGTGAGGGATTTTTATGATGTACAGACAATTCACCCAGTTGCTCCTAAGAACTCAAGGCCTTCTACAGTCATCTATTAGACTGTTCCTAAGTGGCCTTCCTCCCTGCTATACTGTACCTTTCTGCTTTAGTAAAGTTTGTAGGGCATTTTGTAAATTAGTGATTGATTTGTGATTGATGTAGTGCATTTTATGTACTGCCACTCTTTGGCTAGAAGTCCTGGATTGTATAAGAAAGATAGCAGGCTGAGCATGCAGTGAGGAGCAAGCTTGTAAACAGTACCACTTCATAGCCTTTGCATCAGCTTCTGCTTCCCAGGTCCCATCCCTGCTTGAGCTCCTGTCCTGAAAGTTTCCTTCAATAATAAACAGTGATATAGAAACATAAGCAAATAAACCCATTCCTCCACAAACTGCTTTTTACATGGTATTTCATCACAGCAATGACAACTCTGATGAATATACAAAGTGTTACTGTTACTCTTGCTTTTGTATATTTCCTAAAGTTAATTCTAACCTGATATTTTAGATCACAAGAATGTAGGGTATGTGTATATGAATGTGTATGTATGTATTTTTATTTGTCTGAAGGTATTTGTGTATGTATTCATATAAGTGAGTGTATGTCAAGTGTTTTGCAGCTAGCTAGTTACTTTGTCTCCTCCTTATTCTTCCTGTTAGAAGTAAATATTTAGCTTGGAGTCCACAAAAGCATTTCATCAAATTCTGAACCCCTTAAATAATTCACAAGCCATATTTTTGCACATCGGTATATATGTGTTCTGAAACAATCAGAGCAGTTCATGTTTCCCAGAATCTCTTTCCATCCTTTCACCAATATATTTGGTGTTTATCCTTCTGAGGCTACACTTCTCTAAAACAATTCTTTCCAAGTCTTGTCAAGCTTTTTTTGCTTGACCTTAATCATAACTCAGTAGAGGCAAATGAGTGGTCATTTTCTCAAGCAGCAGTAGTTGCCTTTGTTTCCTTACATTTGAAAATTGACATGTATCAATAATTCATATCCATCGGCTTCATAGAGACATTTTTATACTACTAAATTGTGGTTTTTGACTATTTATATCTCCATATAAATGCATCTTCTTTCTGGTCTACCCTATCCTGACAGTTTCCTTTGCTACTGCAACCTCACCTCTATGTTTTCTTCAAATGTTTGATGAATCAGCTCTTTACTATCTTTTATTCTGTGGCCCGCACTGTGCTGAGTGTCTGCCCACTTACTCCGAGTGATCTTTTGTAACCATTCTTCTCAATCTTTACACAATTACTTTCTCAACTGGAGGTTTTTAAAACACAGAATCGGCCATGGAGTCCCCTAATTTTTAGATAAAAGTGATAGTAAAGGGACCCAAGTCAGCATGACATACATGGCTCTGGCAGGCCTGCTCCTCTCTCCCATTTCCTCTCTCTTGCTGAAAGGATTACATTATAAAAGCTAGCCACCAACATACATTCCCTTAGTTGAATAATTCCTCCTCCTGAGGCTTACTATGAACGCACATCTATCAAAATATTGGAGTCCAGCTTACCTAATTAACATTAAATATCTCATCATCATCAAATTAAACATCTCATTCTAAAACAGAGATTCTCATTTTACCTTTATAAGCTTTCGTTTGCCTATGAGTCACCTGAATCTACTCTCTATCCAGAGACAGTCTTTTGTTGTCCCTTACCCAAACAACTATTCCTTTCTCTCCTGTCCCTTGTGGTTTATAGATTGGAAAGTGAAAGAGTAAGACAGTGAAAATATAATTTACTCTGTGTTTTGGCTACAATTAACAATACATAAAAACAGCTAGTGGTGCTGGAAGCCTAATTTTATTTTACCTGTAAAAAATTAGACTCTATGATCTAGATCATGGCTCTCTCTAATACAACATAAATATTTGTCAGGGCATTTCTAATTATAATTCTTGGCTACCAAATAAAGCTTGCTGCTCATCTGTGTCATTTTTCTAAAGTGCTATAATGACATCCATAGATTATGTCATTATATAAGACATTCATGTCTATGTCAGTACTCTCCAAAAAGGGAATATAGATTTTGAAAAAGAAAAGTTGAATTCCAATTCTGCTTCAGAATTACATCCAGTTACCATACAGTATAGCTTAGTGACCCATTGATATGCAATTAATTTAAAAGCTATTTATTTTCTTAAAGAAACATGTAACATATATCCACATTCTCACCAATTTTATATGTTTATTTAAATTTTTGTAGGGCTGCACATGTGTCTGTATGAAAGTGGCGTTTATTTTTCTTTATCAGGTGTAACTAATACTCTTAAAATAATTTGTTCAATTCTGAAATATTACTATTCCATTTTTGGGCAAATCAATTTTATTCTCTAAAATAGATTGTTACCTAACCATTGTTATAGCTATTCCATCCAGATTTCATAGGCTTTCTAACTTTAAAAACAACTGAGTTTTACTGTGCTGCCCATTTGATGAGCAGGGACTATTCTTCCAAGTGCTGCAGCCAATGAAGAGCAGAGCAAGTTCACCTGCTTTCATTACTCTGCTCCTGACTACCTCAGGTTGCCATAGGAAAGAGGGAATCATCCCAACACACAGGCTACCCCATGGCACACAAGTAGCCTGATCCAGCACTCTCCTGCTCACCGCCGCTCCCACCATTAAGTGCATGTATGTTGCAAGGCAGGCTCTTTTGAGTGCTGCATCCACCAAGGGGCAGAGACAGATCTTGTACTGTCATGACTTAGGCCATCTTTCCCAACATGCAGAGGTGGAGGGGAGATCTGAGGTGGAACATCACATCTGCACTCTCACTATCCCATGGAAGACAAGTGGGGGGGTCACCTCTCTCACACTAATATCCTTGGGGCAGCTCACTGACATTTATGGGAATTTGGGTTATCTCTCAGGCAAGAATTCATGAAAAAATCCTGACTTTTTTTTTCAGCAGCCCAATAAATGCCAGTAGTCACTCTGATATGGCTTAGGCTTCATGACTCTTGTTTCTAGCCATACTGAAAATGTGGCTGGCCTGGTGTAGTATAAAAGTTATAGAGACAATAGCAGATCTTTGCAATTCATAGCTATATTTCTGTTTATTTTTTTCTTTTTCTATTTTTATTGGATATTTTATTTATTTACATTTCTTCTCCCTAGAACCCCCTATCCTATTCCCCCTCCTCCTTTTTGCTTTTATGCCATTTGAATTACATGCATGTATTAAGGTCAGTTTTTGGTTGAGGGTCTAGCAATACAGTAGATGCAAATATTCAAGGAAGAAGCAAGACAATAAACACAAATAGTCAAAGAACAAGCAAGAAATTAAACCCAATTACATGAACACTCCCATGATAACTGTTTCTAAGGGCTTACCAAGATGACCAAAATATCTGAGCCTACTTCCCTGTCCCAGTCTAAAGTCATTTTCATGTCTGAAGCCTAATTCCTTGTACTAGCCTAAAGTTTAGATTTCTACCTAAAATTACTTTTTTGTTCTAGTCTAATGTCAAATTCCTGCCTGAAGCCTACTTCTTTATCCTTGGCCCATGTCAAATTCTTGCAAAGCTACATAGAGTTAAGTGTAGATTTTACAAAAATAAGTTGCCTTAGAATGTGAATACTAAAGTAAGGAACTCTTACCTTTTCCTGTCATTTAATGAGTGGATATAAAGAAACTGTAAGCCCAGCTATTTTATCTACTTATCAGGTGGAACAGATGATTGCCCACGATGGCTGCTATTTTGCTTGGAATATAAGACTAGATAGCACCCTGATCTATTTAATTATCTCTTCATTTCCAGTTCCATCTTCTCTCACCTTGAGCTTTAGATTGTGTTAAATAAATGATTCACAATTTCTCACTACTGAGATTTACTGAACCCTGAAGCATTTTAGCCATAGCACTTCTCTCTGGAAAAGCCTTTTTGAAAATCTGTTGCATTTTTTTTTCTGAGTACAAAACAAAGGTGAAGCAAATGATGAAAATTAAGAAATAGAAACCTGAAATTTATAGACATGGGATATAGTAATAGCTTATGAGAATAAACACAAATATAGGAAATTTTACCTGGTATTGCATTAAATCAATCAATACCAGATGCCATTTCACTGGAAACTGTGATTTCTATTTTCACAAGTATTTGTGTAAGTCATACAAAAAAAAAAAAAAACCTCATAGATTCTTTCCTTCACCAGAATGAACACTCATCAAATAATAATTTTGGTTCTATGTAAAACCCTTGTACCTTTATTGAATGTGCTAGCAGAAACATATTGCCTGGCATTTCTTACATTGAAATATACAAGATGCAAAGTGATTAAGATTTTAGCTATTTTTCCCCTATCATACTTGGTTATAACTATAGGGGAATTGTGAGCTATCTCCCAAGGAGTGGATATTTATATATTCAAGTGCCACATCCGAAACCTATTAGCATTCTGAGAAACATAACCCTCCTTTGCATTCAGTCCTGGAATGTAATGAAGAAATTGGTTAACAGATTTTATTGATTTAGAATTCTTCCTTCAAGGAATCTGAGAACAAAACTACTATGAAGGCAACCTATTTCTATCACTGCAACTCATACTTTAAAACGTTAGGGCCTAAAAAATTATTTGCGTTTATACGTGTGTACTTTCTATATTAACGGGCAAAGGCTACTGTAATCTTTCTCAGTCACCATGTTAGGCATCACTTGTATAATACACAATAAAACTTCCAAAGATCCTATTACAAACTCTGCTTGGCATCCATTTTCAATTAATGTCTCATGCTTGGTTATTCAGATGCATATTCAAATTTCTTAAGTAAGCCTGCAAATTTAATTCTGTGAAATTCTCGAAGATTAGCATTATATTAGATACATAGATGCAAGAGGAATAAAGATAAGGAACAATGCAAATAAGACAAATCACTGAGCTACAACCATATAGTTAACTATATAGTTACCAGCAAAAATAGAAATGATAAATTTATTAAAGACATTTATAAAAATAGTTTCTGTTCTAAACAAATGTTAGGAAGTTCAAAACTGATGAGATACCAACATAAGTATAAGCCAGGTATAACAGCACATGATAGATTCAATCTATTAATATCAATTGATTCTTCCATATATCAATATTTTAAAAAGCAAATTTAATTGAGGCTCCTAGATGCACATGACCAGAAACTTGAGATTTTTTAAATGACCACATCACAATTTGAAAAAAAATTCATGGTGATATTAAAAAGTAATTAAGACAGAACAATACAACTGGTTTGTGGTTGAAAACCTTAGTTAAGTTGAGATAAGCAACAAAAAAAAGATTAAAATAAGGAATTTGCTGTGTTAAGGTTTTCTATTGGAATATGTACAAACTCTTTGCTTTGATTGAATGAATGAAGAATGCAGATATGTAATAATGATCATAGAAGTATATTTGTTGCCAACAATAAAAAGTCAAACCTCATGTTAGAATTTGGATTGAAAACTAATGGAAAATATCTGAGAGCTTTTACGGTACCAAGATGATAACAAAGAAGAATTGCAGTGTTTCCCTGTTAGTACTTTCAGAGGGCAGTGGCATATTAGGTAATGTGATGTAAAAAATACTCCAGAATATTTCATTTTGCCAAGTGAAAACTATTATCCTGATATAAAAATCATGTACAGATCTGGCTCCCCAAAGCAGATTAAGAAGTAACAACTATCTGTTCTGTGTCAGATACTGAAGGCTGAACTAATACCTCATCCTGGTAGATAAAGCAGAATTCCAAGAATGAGTCCTGAATGATGGATCATAAAACTGAAGCAATGATCAGAAGCAATAATAAATACCTTGCACACAAGAGCAACTATTTTCAGAGCAGGAATCAGAGCAAGTTACCTGATCATGCTGACATTCTCTTTTAATTTTCATCTGCAGGTTTCCGGAGCGCTTCTCTTTCTCCTAGAAACAGCTTTTAGCCAATTTTCATCAAGAGCCTGGAATGAGCTCAGAGCTAGACATCAACCAGGAGCATTACTAGAATTTTTCTATGTGAATAGATTTTTTTTTTTAGTTATGGTTGATGCAGACTGTCTGAGCATATATAGGAAAATAGAGAAAATGTTTGGACCAATCAGGAAAGAGGTCTCCAAAATGATAAAGAAAGCAAAAGTCTGTTGTTAACATGGAGATTTCTCCATCAAAGCTCCTCCATTTCTTCTCCCCCTCCCTGCCTGTTGAATCAGAAATAAATATAAAAATGTGATAGTAGAAGGAAGAACAAAATATTATGTAATTATTTTTCATTTTCTGACTCTGATTAAAATCAAAGAAATCTGTCCAGTAATGCCAGGGGTTTTGAGCCTGTATCTGGCTAATGTTATCACTAATAAAACCTCCATTTGTGTCTAAAGATTTCTGCTTGTAATTTTGGGTATAAAACACACTCCAATGCTGAATATTTGTAATTGTACTATGCCAATATCCTGAGTAGCTATGCATATTTGGAAATTTATCACACTGTTTATTTAGTATTTATGAACATTACAACTTACAAACAATGCAATGTAATTATCTAAATTATAAAAAATTTTGTCCAGTTTCATAAAGGTATTTACCACATAACACATTGTGTCAAAATTATAATAATTATAAAGAAATATTAAGAAGAGTTTATTTTAGAATGAAATTTTGAATGAAATATTCAAAATTTGAGCATACTACTATCATTTCTTTGTTTGTTGGTACATGTGATTTCTTAATGCAGGGAAGCACATTTTGTATATGTGTATGGTGTCTATCTGAGAACTTATAAAATTGTTGTTAAGGTGTCATTAATTTGTAAATATTAAACTTAATATTAATATACCATATAATGTCTTAAAAATACTACTGGCACATACAATACACACAGTATCTTTAACTAATAATTTCATGGCCACCTAATGTGATTTATTTTTAATATAAACTCACCCCATTAAACACTGTTGATATGTGCTCAAATGCAGAGATATCTAGAGGAGCATGAGTACCCGCTGATGCTAATCTTCCCTGAAAATATTGTTTCTTGCTGCAATCAGTACATCAAATACCAGCAGCTGCTCCAATTTCCTTCTATCCCAACTCTGATGCCTTCCTGTAAAGTTATCTTCAAGTTTCAACATTAGATTTTACACAGTTGACTGAAATTTTAGGAGATATCACTGTGTTTATGCTGCTCTCATGTGTGCAGCACATATGTAGCTGAAGAAAAGCAACACAAAAGACTCTCTTATACCCTCTATGTAACAACTAAACGAACCTATTGACATAGTACACACCAGCACTGAATATACTTTCCAATATTCTCCAACGTTCTTTCCCTTGGTAAGCAGAAATTTGTATTAACCGGTTCGAATGTATATCATAGTTGTCAATTTGAATTGCATAAGTTTTGTGAATGATAATTCCTGAAAAATTATTATAGTTTGAAGCAACATATGCTACCAAATTATAAGGATAAAATACAATAATTTAGTTATTACTAAAAGAATAATACATGTTAACAGTACGAATTATTTTGCTTCCTTCTACAATGCCATTCATGCTATTGTGGTTCCTGACGCCTCAAGTTCTTTCCAATAAAACCTGCATAGTGGTATGTCCCACATTTTATTTTATGCAGTTATATTTTGTTTTGCTTGCTCATTTTGGTGTGTGTGTGTGTGTGTGTGTGTGTGTGTGTGTGTGTGTTGTTTTATTTTCTTCAAAATACTTCCCTATTTTTCTATATTTTTGTTTTGTTTATCTGTAAATGTATTATAATGCAGATTCCATGAACTGAAGATGGCTAAGTAAGGCATAGATCTACAATTATATAATACCTAAGTCTTTGGGCCATCTATTTTCTGGTACTTTTTCACTCAGTCAGTCTCAGTTATGGGTTCTGACTTATGGAGTATGTTTGCATTAATGCAAATCAGATGGTATTTAGTTACCTTCACAAGATATGTACTACCCTTGTCCTAGATATTTTGCAGGGCAGTCAGCATTATATAGCAAAATTTTTATATTGAGTTGGGCCTTACATTTGTCTTTTGTTATCCTACAGAGAATTTTCCACACAAAGACACTAATATATAGGGATTAAAGATCTATTTTAGGCACCTGTTCAACCTCACTGTTGTTAGTGACTTGTGTAAGAATTATTTTTAGCAATGGCATTTCCTTAAACTTCCTCTTTGCAGAATATAAGGATAAATATAGAGACCTAAAACTATATATTAAGCAGAGAGAGAAAAGAGAGAGGAAGAGGAAGAAGGAGAAAAGGAAGAGGAGGAGGGGGAGGAGGAGGAAGAGGAAGATGAGGAGGAGGAGGAAGAGGAGGAGGAGGATGAAGAGGAAGAGGAGGAGGAGGAGGATGAAGAGAAGATAAGAGAGAGAGAACATAAAAAATACTTCTTTAAATAGACGGTTTCCATCGAGTCTCTCCACTCAGAGCTCAGGGATATTCATTGAAAAGAAGGCAGAAAGAATGTAAAAGCCAAAATAGATGGAAAACACCAACATATCTATACTCACTAAATCAAATAAGGAATGTTCATATGAACTCAGAGAAAATGTAGTAGTAAAACCAAGGATACAGATACATGAGTCTCCAGTAGCGTGAGTGTGTGTGTGTGTGTGTGTGTGTGTGTGTGTGTGTGTGTGTTAAAGTAATTATTTAAAACAGCATTTTCTTGAGCTGACTATCTAAGAAGCTCAGTTGTCATGTTTCATGGCCAGAGGCCACGTGCACGCCACAGCTAGAAATGGCCAGTAAGAAACACCAGCCCTGCTACTTACAAGATGCTCGACTGGGAGATGGCTCTGCAAATCTTCCATGCTGTCTCCACAAGGCTGAGCTGTAACCAGACCATTCTACCATCTATATGGGCCCAGTAGGAAGTGAGAATCTAATGCTTAAATATTAACCAAAGACATTATGTTTCTTGATGTTCAATAACAATACGCCCATACAATTAGAGGTGTTTCTCAATTAGCTAACCTAAATATAAGTTGTTACCCAGGACTTCTCTCCATACCTGCATGTCTCTTCATCCTCCTACATCTCTGTCCTCTCTTGCCTCACTCCACCTCTTCCTTTTTCTCTTCCTCTCCTTAATCCTCCCACATTAGTTCCTCCTACACGTATATGTGTGTGTATGTTATATTATATATTACATAATATATAATTTAAATATAATTTATTATACACATACACAAACATATTAGAAATAAAAATAAAGATGAAATAGAAGAAAAAAGAGCAAATATTATGTAATTATTCTTTAGATTCTGGTTCTTACTCAAAAAACAGAGAGGGCTCTGCCCTCCCTAACCCACCCATACTCAGAGGCAGTCTGTCCCTCAGAACTTCTGGCAGGTCCAGGATCACAGAGGAGACCCCAACTCCCATCCCAATTACTGGCCCAACTGGGACCAGCAGGATATGGCAGACACAGGAATCCGTGCCCAATCACAAACAGAAGATCTGTCCAGCTTGCACTGGAAATGAGGAATAGATACTGAACTCTGGATCTCTATACATTTTGTGCACACTCAAAGGCAGCATGTCCCCAGGAATTGTAACACACCCAAGATCACAGGATAACCTGATCTTGTCAAAGACATCAAGATCAGCTCACAGAAAAGATAATGAGATGGGAAGAAACAAGTACACAAAAATAAGCAACAGAAACCATTGCTACCTGGCAACATCAGAACACAGTTCTCCCAACTCTGTAAGCTCTAGATACCTTAAAAACCTCAAATGCAAGATTGTGATCTCAAATTCCATCTCATGTTGATGATAAAGAACTATCAGAAGGTCATAAATAATTCCCTAAAAGAAATACAGGAGAACAGATATAAATAGGTAAAAGCTTTTAAAGAGGAAACATGTAAATCCCTTAAAGAAATACAGAAAACACAACCAAACAGGTAAAAGAAATGAACAATCCCATCCAGGATCTAAAATTGGGTGAAACAATGAAGACATCACAAAGGGAGACAAACTGAATATGGAAAACCTAGAAATGACATCTGCAGTCATAGATTCAAGTATCACCAACGGAATAAAAGAAGAGTGAATGTCAAATGTAGAAAATATGTTGACACTACAGTAAAAAAGAATACAATATGCAAAAAGCTCACAACCCAAAACATCCAGGAAATCCAGGACACGATGAAAATACCAAATTTAAGAATAATAGGTATAGAAAAGAGCAAAAATTTCAAATATAAAAGCCAATAAATATCTTCTACAAAACTGTAAAAGAAAACTTCACTAACCTAAAGAAATAAATGACCATAAACTACAATCTAGAAAAAAACAAAAAAGTAATCTTTCAACAAACTCAAAAAAAGATAGTCACACAATCATAATTTCACTTCTTTTAAACAAAAATAACAGGAAGCAACAATCACTTTTCATTAATATCTCTTAACATTAATGGCTTCAACTCCCCAGTAAAAAGACAAAGACTAATAGACTGGATACTTAAACAGGACCCAGTATTTTGCTGGATACAGGAAAGACAATAGTGATAAAAACTGCATGGTATTGATTGGTACAGAGACAGTCAGGAAGATCAATGGTATAGAATTGAAGACCCAGAAATAAACCCACACACCTATGGTCACTTGATCTTTGACAAAAGAGGTAAAACTATTCAGTGGAAAAAGGACAGCCTTTACAACAAATGGTGCTGGTTCACCTGGCACTCAGCTTGTAGAATAATGCAATCAATTCATTCTTATCTCCTGGTACAAAGCTTAAGATCAAGTGCATCAAGGACATCCACATAAAACCAAATACACTGAATCTAATAGAAAAGAAAGTGTGAAAGATCGTTGAACACATTGGCACAGGAAAAATTTCCTGAACAGTACAACAATGGCTCATGGTCTAAGATCAACTTTTGACAAATGGGTTCTTATAAAATTGAAAAACTTCTGTAAAGCATAGGACACTATCAATAAAAAAAAAAACCCAACAACATACCAATTGGGAAAACACCTTTACCATTCCTACATCTAATTGAGAGATAATATTTAATATATACAAATTACTCAATATCTTAGGCTCCAGAGAGCCAAATCATACCATTAAAAATGGGATACAGAAGTAAACAGAGAATTCTCAACCAAGAACTCTGAAATGCCTGAGAAGCACCTAAATAAATGTCCAACATCCTTAGTCATGAGGGAAATGCAAATCAAAATGACCCTGAGATTCCACTTCAAACTAGTCAGAATGTCTAAGATCAAAACATAGGAGATAGAAGATACTGGCAAGGATGTGGAGAAAGAGGAATGCTCTTCCATTGCCGGTGAGAATGCAAGGGGGTACACCCACTCTGGAAATCAGTCTTGAGGTTCCTCAGAAAATTGGACACAGTACTACCTGAGGACCCAGCTACACCATTCCTGGGCATATATCCAGAAGATGCTCCAACATATAATATGTTTATAGGAGCCTTATTTATAATAGCCAGAAGCTGGAAAGAACTCTGATATACCTCAACTGAGAAATGGATACAGAAAGATGTGGTATATTTTCACAATGGAACACTATGCCACTATTGACAACAATGACTCCATAGAAAGTCTCAGGCAAATGGATGGAACTAGAAAATATCATCCTGAGTGAGGTATCCCAGTCAAAATGAACATATATTGTATGTCCTTACTGATAAGTCGATATTAGCCCCAAATCTCTTAATACCACCATACAACTCACAGACCATAGGAAGCTCTGGAAGAAGGAAGCCCTAAGTGTGGATGATTCAGTCTTATTTAGAAGACAGAACAAAATAATTAGAGGAAATCGAGGGAGGGATTGATTTGTGAGGGTGTTAGGAGAGAGGGGATACAATGGGGCAGAAGCAGATGTGTGAAGAGTCATGGGAGAAGTTCTGAGGGTCATGCAACTGAATGGAAGTGTGTCACAGTGGGAGATGGGGCACTTGGGGTAGCCACTAGAAAATCCAAGATTCCAGAAGGAGTTTCTATGAATCCAACAGGAATGACATTAAACAAAATGCCCAACACATGGGACAGAGAACCTGTAGAGACCATAACTGTTGGATAGGCATTGTCCCTGTTGAGCTATAGGGCCACCCACTCATCTCAAGGATTGTAACCCACAATTGTTTTTGTCTAACGCAAATACAGAGACTGAGTGCATCCGAGACTGAACGAAATGTCATCCAGAAACTGCCCCAACAAGGTATTCATCCCATCTGCAGACAATAAACCCAGATACTATTGCAAAAAGGCCAAGAAGCATTTGCTGATAGGAATCTAGTATTGTGGTCCAGCTAGAGGCTCTTTGCCAGAGTCTAACCTATGCAGATGCTGATACTCTCAGCCAACCATCATCAGAGTGAGAATAGGAACCCAAATTGAAGAGTTAGGGGAAGAACTGAAGGAGCAGAAGGGGATTGAAACCCCATAGAAAGAACAACAATATCAAACTAACAGGACACCCCAGAGCTCCCATGGAATAAACCACTACCCAAGAATATATAAGGAGGGATCCCATGGCTCAAGCCCAAGATGAAGCAGAGGAATGCCTTATCTGGCATCAAAGGGAGGGGAGGCCCTTTGTCCTTTGGGGACTCAACGCTCTAACATAGGTGGATGCTAGGGGCAGTGAGGTGGAAGTGGGCCAGTAGGTGGGTGGTTCATTCTTATAGAGGCATGGGGAGGAAAACTGAGGAGTAGGACAAGAATTGTAACATAAACAAATATAAAAAGAATGAGAGAAAGAAAGAATAAACCTGTACATACTTACAGATAATATGCATGTAGTAATAATTAAATGAAAACAAGCAACACATTTGAAAGGAGCAAGAATATTATATTAGTGGGTAGGAGAAAGAATGCAGAAAGGAAAAATAAAACTGTATGATATTCTTGAAATTAAAGAAAAAATTTAAAAATTCATTTCCAACAAGTAGAGGTACAAGTAATGTCTACTCCCCACACTCCAACTAACATTAAAACAATAAGTCAATATAGAAGTTTACCAAGCTTCTTTCTAGGTAACTGGTAAACTTATTTTGAAAACTTACAGATCAGTTTTGATTGTTTCTTTCTTGAGCAGTGTGTGCTCATAAAAAGGCTTTCCAAAAAATCATTATGCAATAAGGATAATGACTCTCTTATAGATCACATGACAAAGCCAACCTCCCATAATTTTTCTTGGTATGAATTTTCAAGCCTCTTCCAAGGCTACATTCACTAAGTGTGGATTTTCCTACAATAAATAATCTGAGCATGTAGATATTATAATGAGGACTTCTTGCCTTTTCCTATTCTTATGAGTGGATGTAAACAAACTGAAAGCCCAACTAGAATATCTATTTATCAGGTGGCACAGATGATTGCCCAAAATGGCTGCTGTTTGGCTTGGAATATAGGAAAAGACAGCACCTGGGTTTATGCCTCTATCTCTTCCTTCCTCTCTAGCTCCCTCTTTTCTCAAGAGACTTGCAGATTTAGATATTGTTACATAAATGACGCATGATTTTCTCACTACAGTAGTTTAATGAACCCTAAAGCATTCTTTTCATAGGACTGACTCTGAAAAAGCCTTGCTGAAAATCTGTTGGAATTTTTTTTAGAACAAAGCAAAGGGGAAGCAAACGATGAACATTTAGAAATAGACATCTGAATTAATAGACATTGAATATAGTAGTAGCTTATGAGAATAAACACAAATGCAGGGGATTTTCCCTGGTACTACATTTAATCAATCAATAACAGATGTTTTTTCACTGGAGAGTATGGCTTCTTTTTTCAGAAATAAATTGTGTAAGGGACCCATAAATCTACAAAGATTCTTGCCTCCATAAGGATGGACATTTAATCAAGTGAGACCTTTGGTTCTATGTAAAACCCTCATGCCTTTATTGAGGTTGCTGGCATATCTACATTGACCAACATTTTTTACAGTGAAACAAGCAAAATTCACAAATGACTAGGTTGATCTTACTTGTCCCTCTCATCCTTAGTAGTTTATATAGGGAATATGTCACAAAGATATCTCACGAAGAGGAGATATCTTTGACTAGTCTTATATTTATATATCCAAGCCAAATTTTAAAAAACCAACATTATAAAACACAGAACTTTCATTTTTTATTCAGTTCTGGAATGTAAGCAAAAACTATTTTAACAGATTTTATTTATATAGAATTCTTTCTCCATGGAATCGGAGAACAAACTATTATGAAATCAACCCATTTCTATCACTGCCTTTCATGATTTAAAACATTAGGTTTTTTAAATGAGCCCCTAAATCTGTTAAATCCACAAAGTTTAGCATTATGTTTAATACATAGGAGCAAAGAGAATACAGGTGATGGAAAGAACAATAAGACAAATTATTGAGCTACCACCCTATAGTTAACTATAGAGTCCCCGGGACAATATAGATGATAAATGCGGTAAAGATTTTGGTAATAAGATTTTCTGTTCTAAACAAATGTGAGGATGTTCAACCCTGATGAGATAAAAACAATAAATATAAGCCAGATATAATAGAGTATGATAGATTCAATATATTATCACCAATTGATAATATATTATCAATTGTGTCAACTTGGATAAATATATCCAAGTATCAATATTTAGATAAAATTGAATGCAATTGTGACTCTTAGATTATTCACAAGGACAGAAACCTGACTCTTAAAAAGTTACCACAAAATACATAATAGCCACTAGATAGTATGTAATAAAAAATTAAAAAAAAATGCTCAATGATAAAAATATTAAGAGATAGCAATATATAACTAACACACTTTACCTAATGAAAGTGTGTGCTGTTTGGATTCCTTTGTATGTTGAGATTCAAACTCAAAAAAATGAAAAGAAATTTTGGTATATTAACCTTTTTAATTGTAGTATATCCAAACACTTTGCATTGACTGTCCTTAAAGAATGAAGTATGCAGATATGTAAGAATGAACATAGAACTATGTTTGTTCACAATAATAAAAATTTAAGCCTTATTTTATAATTTGGATAGAAAAGTAATGTAAAATATCTGAGACCTTTGATGGTAGCAAGATGATAAAAAAGGAGAATTGCAGTGATTAGGTTTTAGTACTCTCAATGGCAATGGCATACTAGGTAAGGTGATGTCAGAAAATGTTCCAAAATATCTCACATTGCCAATTGAGAACTATTGTTCTGATATAAGATTCCTTTACAGATCTGATCCCCCAAAACAAATTAAGAAACAAAACATTTTCTGTCTCTTTCAGATACTGAAGGATGATGTAATACACCATCCTTGCAGATGAAGCACAACTCCAAGTCAGAGTCCTGAATGTTAGATCTTAAAAATAAAACAGTGACCAGAAGCAAGAACAAATACCTTGCACAGCAAACAGGAGCAGTTTTATTCACAACAGGAATGTGAAGAATCACAGCAAGTTAGCTGACCATGTTGACTTTATATTTTCATTTTCATCTGCAGATTTTTCAGAGCACTCCTTTTTCTTTGAGAAGCAGCTTGTAGTCAATTTCTGGCAAGAACCTTGTAAGGGCTGAGAGCTAGACATCAACCAGGAGCATTACTGGAAATTTTTTTTATGTGAATAGATTTCTTTAGCTGTGGTTGACACAGACTGGCTGAGTATATGTAGGAAAATAGAGAAAAGATTTGGAACCAATCAGAAAAGAGATCTCAAAAATGATAAAGCAAAAGCCTCTTGTTACCATGGAGATTTCTCCATCAAAGCTCCTCCAACACTTCTCCCTCCTCCCTGCCTGTTGCATCAGGAATAAAAATAAAGATGAAATAGAAGAAGAATGACCAAAATATTGTACCATTATTCTTCAGTTTCTGGCTCTAATTAAAAAACAAAAACAAAAACAAAAAACAGTAATGCCTTGCTTTTGATCCTGTAACTGGCTGTTACCTATAATAAAGCCTCCATTTGTGTCTAGGGACTTCTGCTTGTAAACATGGTCTGTTACATGACCTCCAGTGCTTACACATTAAAATCTTCTTGTGCTAACATCCTGAAGAGCTATGCTTATTTGGAAATTTATCAAACTAGTTCATATATGTATACATATTACAACTTAGAAATAATGCCTTTGAATTTCTAAAGGCATAATTGTCTTCATTTTAATAAAGTTATTTACCACATAATTCACCATGTCATAAATTATAATAATGTTAAAGAAATATCAAGAGGAGTTTATTTTTGGTCATTATACTAGCCTTTAACACCTGAGCCATCTATATTATTCTGAGTAAGGTAACTCACACCCCAAAGGACATGCCTGGTATGTACTCACTAATAAATGGATATTACTCACAAGAAAAGTACTGAATACTCAAGATACAGTACACAGAACTCAAAAAAGTCTACAAACTGAAGGCCCAAGTGAGGATGCCTCAGTCTCACACAGGAAGGAGAAGAAAGCAATCACAAGTGGGGAGAGAGAGAGGAATCTGGAAGGGAACGTGGATTTGAGGAGGGAAGAGGGGAACCTGATATGGTATTGAGTGAGGAAAAAAGACTGAAGCCCTGAAAGCCAGAGGAAAGAATGGAACCAGGCAGCCTCAGGAGGTGGGGGGTTGTGGGGACCCTCCAGAATGCACCAGAGACCTGGTAGGTGAGAGTCTCTCAGGACTCAAAAGGAGGGACCTTAGATCAAATGCTCAACAGTTGGGAGAGAGAACTTATAGAGCCCACATCCAGCAGAAGACATGGTATCAAAGGAGGGAGGGAGCTACCATCCCACAGTCAAACTGTGACCCATAGTTTTTCCTATCTGAAAGAAATTCAGGGATGTAAATGGTGAGGAGCCAGAGGAAAAGAAGAACCGGCTACAAGCCCAAAGTGGGAACCCATTCAAGAAGAGGCCCCAAGGTCTGACACTATTACTGAGGCTATGGAGTACCCACCTAAAGGAACTTATTATGACTGCCCAAAAGACCCAATAAACAGCTGAAGGTCAGATGCAGATATTTGTACACAAGCAACAGACAGAAAATGCTGATCCCTGTGGTTGAATTAGGAAAAACCTGGAAGACACTGAAGAATAGGACGTCCCTGTAGGAGGATCAGCAGTCTCAATTAACCTGGAAAACCCAAGATCTCTCAAACACTAGATCATCAACCAGGCAGCAAACAACAGCTGATATGAAGACCATAACACATATACAGCTGAGGACTGCCAGGTCTAGTTTCTGTCAGAGAAGAAGCACTTAACCCTCAAAAGACTTGAGGTTCCAGGGATTTTAGAGGTCTGGTTGGGTGGTTGGTGGGTGGTGGAGACATGCTTATGGAGACAGGGCATGTGGAGGAGGTATGGGATGTGGAAGAGTTGGAGGGTGGATGATGAGGAAAACAAAATCTGGAGAGTATAAATAAATAAATAAATAAATAAATAAATAAATAAATAAATGTTACATTTAAAAAGAGCAGAGTTCAGAGTTGCCGGGTGGTGGTGGCATACGCCTTTAATCCCAGCACTTGGGAGACAGAGGCAGGAGGATTTCTAAGTTTGAGGCCAGCCTGGTCTACAGAGTGAGTTCCAGGACAGCCACAGCTACACAGAGAAACCCTGTCTCGTAAAGTAAAACAAAAACAAAAACAAAAACAAAAACAATAACAACAAAAAACAAAACAAAACAAAACAAAAAGAAAAGCAGAGTTTATTTTCAAAAAGAAATTTCCAATATCTAGGCAATCATTTCTTTGTGTGTGAATACACTTCTGCTTTTTTTAATGAAGATAATCACACTGTGCATATGGTTATGGACTATATATGAGAACTTAAAGAATTCTTACAAAGGTGTAATTATTTTCTAAATATTTGACTCAATATTAATATGTCATATAATGTGTTAAACATACAATTACATACAGTACACTAAAGGTTAGCATTATATCTCTTACTAATAATCCATGGTCACATAATGTGTTCTTTTTTTTTTTTTAATACAAACTCATTCCATTTAACTGTTAATATGAGCTCAGATGCAGAGAGATCTACAGGAGCATGAGTACCCTCTGATGCTAATCTTCCCTGAAAAATATTACTTTCCCTCTGCAACCAATATATCAAATCCAACAGAGACTACAAATTTCTTCCATCCCAACACTGGTGCCATCCTCTAAACTTATCCATAAGTTTCAATTTTAGATTTTGCGTACTTGACTGAAGTTTTAAGAGATTTGACTATGTTAATGCTGTTCTCCTTTGAGCAACACATATGTAGCTAAAATAAAGCAACACAGAAGACTCTCTTATACACTCCATTTCACAACTAAACGAATCTTCTGAAAAAGTACACCCCTGAGCTCAATATACTTTCAATTTATCCTCAAATTTCTTTTGTAGTGATTGTATTAACATGTTCAGATGTATATCATGTTTGCAATTTTGCATTGCCCAAGGTTTGTTAATGTTAATTCCTGAAAATTTATTATAGTTGGAAGTATTATATGCTACCAAATGATGAGAATTATACCCTAGAAAAAGCAAGAAAGTAATCTTACTCCAAAAAAAACAAAAAAGAGATAGCCACACAAACATAACCCCACATCTAATAACAAAAATAAGAGGAAGCAACAATCACCTTTCCTTCATACCTCATTAATGAAATCAATTATCCCAATAAAAATATATAGACTATCAGACTGGATACATAAACAGGACCCAACATTTTACTGCATACAGGAAACACACCTCAGTGATGAAGACAGACACAGTCTCTGAATAAAAGGCTGGAAAACAATTTTCCAAGTAAATGGTTTCAAGAAACAAGCTGGAGTAGCCAGTAGGTATCAAATGAAATTGATGTTTAACAAAATGTTATCAAGAAATATAAGGAAGAACACTTCATAATTTTAAAGGAAAAACCAACAAAGATGAAATCTCAATTCTGAACATCAATGCTCCAGTTGCAAGGGCACCCTCACTCATAAAAGAAACTTTACTAATACACAAAGCACACATTGCACCTCACACAGTAATAGTAGGAGACCTCAATACTCATCAATGGATAGATGATAGAAACAAAAACCAAACTGAGACAAAGTGAAACTAAGAGAAGTTATGAACCAAATGAATTTAGCATATATCAATAGAACCTTTCATCCAAAACCAAAAGAAGGTACCTCACAGTACCTTCTCCAAATTCAATCATATAATTGTTCACAAAACAGGCCTCAACAGATACAAGAAAATGGAAATAATCCCATGCATGCTATCAGATCACCACAGGCTGAGGCTGGTATTCAATAATGATAAAAATCAATGGAAAGCCCATATATACATCAAAACTGAACAATGCTTTACTCAATGATAACTTGGTCAGGGAAGAAATAAAGAAATTAAAAGCTTTTTAGAATTTAATGAAATGAGGACAGATAATACCAAAAGTGGTGGGACACAATAAAAGGAGTGTTAAGAGAAAACACATAGCTCTAAGTGCCTACAAAACGAACTCAAGTGAGCATACACTATCAGCTTGACAGAACGCCTGAAAACTCTAGAACAAACTGAAGCACATACACTCAAGAGGTAAAGAGAGCAGGAAATAACCAGACTCAGACCTGAAGTTAACAGGTAGAAACAAAAAAGACTATTCAAAATATCAACAAAACTAGGAGATGGTTCTTTGAGAAAATCAACAAGATAGATAAACCCTTAACCAGACTAACCAGAGGGTACAGAGATGGTATCAAAATTAATAAAATCATAAATGAAAAGGGAGACATAACAACTGAAACTGAGGAAATTAAAGACATTATCAGATTCTAATACAAAAGCTTATACTCAACGAAACTGGAAAATTTGAATGAAATGGACAATTTTCTAGGCAGATACCAGGTACCAAATTTAAATAAGGATTAGAAAAACTATCTAAATAGTCCTATAACCCCTAAAAAAATAGCAGCAGTCATTAAAAGTCTTCACACCAAAAAAAAAAAAAATGTCCAGGACAAGATGGTTTTAGTGCATAATTCTATCAGACCTTCCAGGGTGACCTGATACCAATTCCCTATATAAACTATTCCATGAAATATAAATAGAAAAATCTCTACCGAATTCATTCTATGATGCCACAATTATGTTCATATGTAAACCATACCAAGATACAACAAGGAAAGAGAACTTCAGACCAATCTCCCTTATGAATTACAATGCAATAATATAAGTAAGTTTCTTGCAAATCGAATTCATGAATACATCAAAACAATCATTCATCATGGTCAAGTAGGCTATATCCTAGAAAAGCTAGGGTGGTTCAATATACAGAAATCCATCAATGTAATCTACTATATAAACAAATTGAAGGAAAAAAACACATGATTATCACACTAGATTCTGAGAAAGCATTTGACAAAATTCGACATCCCTTCACAGTAAAAGACTTGGAAAGATCAAGAATCCAAGGCCTTACCTAAACAGTAAAAGCAGCAAACCAGTAGCCAACATCAAATTAAATGGAAAGAAACTTGAAGCAATCCCACTAAAATCAGGGAGTAAACAAGGCTGCTCACTCTCTGACAACCTATTCAATATAGTACTCAAAGTCTTAGACAGAGCAACATGACAACAAAAGAGGTCAAAGGGATACAAATTGGAAAGGAAGGAGTCAAAATATCACTATTTGCAGATGGTATGATAGTATACTTATGTGACCCCAAAACTTCCACCAGAGAACCCCTAAACCTGATAAACAACTTGAACACAGTGGCTAGATAAAAATTAACTCAAACAAATCCATAGCATGCCTCTACTTAAAGGATAAACAGGCTGAAAGAAATTATGGAAATGACACCCTTCACTATATTCACAAAGAATATAAAATACCTTTGTATGAATCTAATCAAGCAAGTGACAGGTCTGTATGATAAGAACTTTAAGTTCCCGAAGAAAGAAATTTAAGAAGATCTCAGAAGAAGAAAGATTTCCAATGCTCATAGATTGGCAGGATTAATGTGGAAAAAATGGCCATCTTGCCAAATACATTATACTGATTCAGTGCAATCTCTATCAAAATTTCAACTCAATACCTCACAGAGTTAGAAACAGAAATTATCAAATACATTTGGAATAACAAAAAAAAAAAAACAGGAATAGTGAAAACTATTCTCAATTATATAAAATTTTCTGGGGTAATCACCATCTCTGAACTCAAGCTGTACTAAAGAGTAATAATATAAAAATTGCATGATATTTGTATAGACATAGTCTAGAATATCATCCTGAGTGAGGTAAACCAATCACAAAGGACATACATGGTATGCACTCACTGATAAGTGGATATTAACCTTAAATTCACAATACCCAAGATATAATAGACCTCATGAAGCCCAAGAAGAAGAAAGAACAAAGTGTTGGTCCTTCAGTTCTTTTTAGAAGGAGTAACAAAATACTCACAGTAGCAAATAAAGAGACAATGGGTGGTACAGAGACTGATGGAGGGAACTTCTGGAGACTACTCCAGCTGGGGATCCATTCCAGGTACAAGAAAAAAATTATACAGTGTTGTGTATGTCCAAAAGTGCTGAAAGAAGCCAGATATACCTGTCTCCTGAGAGGCATTGCAAGAGCCTGACATAAACAGAGGTGAATGCTTACAGTTTATAATTGAATTGATCACTGGGTCCCCAATGGAGACATTAGAGAGAAGATTGAAGGAGTTGGAGAGGATTGCAGCCCCATTGAGAGAGGAACAATACCAACCAACCAGTGCTCCCAGGGTCTAAACAGCTAGCCTGAGAACACACATTGAGTGACCCATGGTTCCAAATGTATATGTAGTGGTGGATGCCCCTGTTGGGAATTAGTGGCAGAGGAGAGCCTTGGTCCCCTGAATTCTGGATGCCCTACTGTGGGGGAATTCTATGGTGAAGATGTGGGAGAATGTGGATGCGTAGGGGCACACCCTCACAGAATTTGGAGGAGGTGGGATGTGATAAGTGTTTTCTAGGGCAGGATGGGTAAAGGGGATAACATCTGAACAGTAGATAAATAAAGTATCCAATACTACTACTACTACTACTACTACTACTACTACTACTACTAATAATAATAATAATAATAATGAAACAGATAATGGAAATAGCTATCTCAGTCAAGCTTTGAGACATTTTATCAGTAATTTAATATTACTCATATTACTGGGATTCCTTATAATTATCAAGGACAACAAACTTGGAAGGGGCCCTTGAAATTTTAAAACAATATCTTAATAAAATAAAAAAGAAAGGGTATCTCTCCATACACTAACAATTTATTTAAATCATGTTGTTTATATTTTAATTTATCTTAAAAAAATTTGAATGCCATGAAACTTTCTGCTGAGTGTCAATGGCACTCTACAACTGATACATAGGTTAAAGGGTAGGATCCACTTACTAGCATATGGCATGATCCCAATCAGGTATTTAATATGGGGAAGAGGGCATGATTGTGTTTTTTTCTGCAGGATGTTGAAGGAGCATGGTGGCTGCCAGAGCAACAGGTGAGGCATTCTGATGCCAGGACAAAGAATGATGCTGACCTGTGAGTTTGCTGAGTGTGCTGACAATGGTGACTGGGAATCTGTATTGGACATATGTTCCCAACCTACCTTTGCTTGCCTATACCCCTGATGAGACAAGATGCCTTGTCTCAAGTTTTTAGACCTTCTGGAAGAATGAGTCAAACAGAGAAGTTATAATAACTCTTGTAGTTTTCTTAAATGTGACCAGTTATTCTGACTCAATCATGGACTGCTCTAGAAATCAATCCAGTATTTGAAATAACAGTCTTCATTTGGAGAGCTGGTTCTGAATATTTTCAGAGACATTTTGGAAGTTAGCAGCAGTTCTCTATGATGTTATGTTAGCAAGAGATAAAGTTTGGACAGGATCTGGGTTTAAAACAAGTGTTAGTATATATGTTAAGTCTCTTAATTGTCAAGTTAAAATTACTTTTGTTTTTTTCTAAAATATTTAATGTAAGTTGCATTGATTATACACTTTCTAGTTATGTTAGTATGATGAAACTCAGCATGTCTGTTATGGAGGTCTATCAACCAGATTTTGTTTTATTTCCCTGAGTATCACAAAACCTTGGTCTTCTGAAAAATAAGCTTGCAAGTACTGAAAGAAGTGAGTCAGGCTTGAAGCAGAAGTGCAAGAGTAGTGGGATTGATTATTGCTGGTTTAACAGCTTTAATTACATTAATTTCTAGCACCACTGCTTCTGCAAATGCTTTGACACAAGAAGTTAAGGCAGGTACTTTTGTTAATCATTTAGTACAATATATTACTAATGTATTAAACATACAAGTGGATTTAGATAGGCATTTGGAAGAACAGATTGATGTTCTTTATCCTATTCAAATAATTGGTAGGATCTTCAGAATTTAAGAGTAAGAATCCATTCTGAGTGTCATGCCAAATACCATTGGATTAATGTTAATTTTAAAATCTATGGTGGTAGTCATTATAATTAGAAAAAAGTTTAAAGATACTTGCAGTGTACTTGGCATAATTCTAACACCTTTCTGGATGTTGTAACTATACATAGTGAACTTATGAATTTCAAAATTGTTGCTCTGTTGAGCATTAATGTTGTAGATACTTCTGATAAAATTACCCATGGCCTGAGGTCAATATTTTTATTTTGGTCAAACTTCAAGAAGGGCATATACAGCTTGATCATGCTAGTCCTTTTTGTCCTGGGAATATTTTATTCCTGTCCATCATTTAGAGTTTGTCTTTAACAACATCAACATGTTGGTAGCCAAAGCACATGGCTTGAACCTGACAATAAACCCCCAGACAGAGTTATTAAATTAACAGGCTGGCAAGCCAGGAACAGGTAAGATTCTGCACAGAGCCTTACCAACCTAAGACATAAATACATTGCTTTTGATAATGCATATTCCATGACAGGTAAGAAAGGCATACTTGGTAGTAGAACCTAAGACCGGCTCAGTATTGATTATGAAATTTAAAATGGGGAGAGGTGGAGAGCTTTTGGGGCTGGTTGACAAGAATTTGACATGGGCCAAGGACAAGGAAATGGACTGCTTGTCAGGAATATGAAATTGGCCAAGGACAAGGAAGTAGGCTTCAGGCAGGAATCTAACGTCAAGCTAGAACAAAGAAGTGATTTCACATAGAAATCTAAATATTAGGCTAGAACAAGGAAGTAGGCTTCAGACATAAAAGTACTTTTGGCTAGGACATAAAAATAGGCTCAGAGATTTTGATCATTTTGATAAGTCCTTAGAAACAGTGATCACAGGAGTATTCATGGAACTTTGTTTATTGCCTTGCTTGTTCTTTGACTATTTGTGTTTATTGTCTTACTTGTTCCTTGACTATTTGCATGTATTTTATTGCTAGTCTCTCAACCTAGAACCGACCTTAATACTCACATATAATTAAAATGGTATAAAAGCAAATAGGTAGAGTGGGGATGGGATAGGGGTTTCTAGGGAGGGGAAATGGGGAAAGGGATGACATCTGAAGTGTAAATAAATAAAATATCAAATAAAAAGAATGCAATCATTTAATTATTACTAAAGGAATAACACACGATAATAGTGAGAATTATTTTTCTACCTTCTACAGTGTCATTCATCCTATAGTGGTTCTGATTTTTAAAGTATGTTCCAAGACAAGCTTCATAGTGGTAACTCTCTCATTTTCTTTTATCCATTCATATTTTGTTTTGCTTTCTTGTTTTGTTTTGGTTATTGGTTGGAGAATCTTTTAGGTACATTCCCAGGAGTGGTATATTTGGTTACTCATGTACTTCTATATCTAATTTTGTGAGAAACCTACTAACTGATTTTCAGAGTGATTGTAGAAACTTGCAATCATATCAGCAATGGAGGAGTGTTCCTCTTTCTCCACATCCTCACCAGTATTTTCTGTCTTGTGAGTTTTTGTTCTTAGCCATTCTCACTGGTTTCAGGTGGAATCAGGATTTTCTGATTTCCATTTTCCTGATGACTAAGAATATTGAAGATTTCTTTAGATGCTTCTCAGTCATTCAAGATTCATCAGTTGACAATTTTGTTTAATTCAGTATCCAATTTATATATATATATATATATATATATATATATATATATATATATATATATATAAATTGGATATTTTATTTACATTTCAGATGCCAATCCTTTTCCCCATCACCCCCTTTTCCATTTGGCTTTTATACAATTTTTTTAAGTGTTAATCAAGGGCTTTGTAAGTATGGTAATGCTCAATCAGAAGTGTAACCTAATACCCAACCTAGCTATGTAAACTATCGTTGACTAGTGGAGAGACTTGAACTTCTGCCTCCATGCCACCTCTCTCTTTCTCTCTCTTTTTCTCTTTCATTACCGAGCTTCTCATCTACTTCATCTTCGCCTCTCCTTACTCCATCTTTTCCTCTCGGTGCTCCTTCCCCCTTAGCTCCTCCTACATATTACCCTTCCTTTTAAAATAAAGCTTTTCTCTCAGAATACAATTAGAGCATAATTATTCCTATTTGTACCAGTGAGGTACAAGATAGTCTTAATACCCAGTCCATCCTTTTGTTGACTAGCCAGAACCTCTGCCGTCTCTCTTGACTAGAACACTTACTTTTGAACCTGGCTTTTTCTTGGCTTTAGAATGAATGTCAGCTGAGAACCCTCCACTCAGATCTTTTCTCTCAACGTAAATAGCCTGGATTGGCTATGAGTCTATAGGTCTTCAATGCCGTCAGAAATTCAGAATGACTAAATTAACTGAATGTATGGGAAGCACAAAGCATAGCTTCTAAAACTTAGCCAATTCAATGGGATTATTACTTGATTCTCTCAGTCTAACTCTTGAGTTCTTTGTATGCACTGTATATTAGCCTTCTGTCAGATGTAGGACCGGTAATATCATTTTCCAATATGTAGGTTTCCATTTTGTCCCAATGACAGTGTCTTTTGCCTTAAAGAAGCTTTACCCATTTATCTATAATTCATCTTAGAGCCTGGGCCATTGGTGTTTTGTTCATGAAAATTTGCCCTATGCATGTGTGTATCTGCATCTGTCTTAGTTGCCTATGGGGTAGAGTCTCTCAGAGGGTTGATATGCTAGACTCCTTTCTGCAAAAACATCATAGCCTCATTAATAGTATAAGGAATTTATATGATGTAGGAACAGTTCAGCCAGTTGCTCCTACGAATTCAAGGCTTTCTCCAGTCATCTATTACTCTGTTCCTAAGTGGACTTCCTCCATGCCTTACTGTACCTTCTGTATAAACTTTTTTGTTTCTGTCTCTAGATCTTTAGCTGATATTTTGGATTACAGGATTGTGGGGCATGTGTATATGTATACGTATGTATGTATGTATGTATGTATGTATGTATATACATATGTGTGCATGTATGTGTATTTATAGATATGTGTGTATTCAATAAGTGTGAGTGATTTGCAGCTGTCTATTTACCTTGTCTCTTGCTTGCTTTTTCTTCATGTAAAAAAATAAATATTTAACTTGGATTCCACAAGAGCACTTCATCAAATTTTTAACCCCTTAAATAATTCATAAGCCTTATTTTTGCACACCTGTGTATATATATTCTCAGACCATTAGAATAGTTAGTATTTCCCAGTATCTTTTTTGATCCTTCCAACAATGTGCTGGGTGCTCATTCTCCTCAGGCTGAACTTTGTTGATGCAATTCTTTCCATGTCTTTTCCAGTTCCTTTCTGCTTACCCTTAGTCACTATTCAATAGAGGCAAATAAGAAGTCTATCCCTCAAGCAGCAGTAGATGCCTTTGTTTCCTAACTTTTTAAAATTGACATGTATCAATTATTCTCAGCCATAGGCCTCAGAGAAATTGTGTTCTTTGATCCATGTTCATCTGCATATCAATACATTTTCTTTCTGTCCTACTCTCTACTGACATTTTCCTTGGCTACTGCAACGTCACCTCTATGTTCTTTTCATATGTTTGATGGATTAGGTCCTTACTACCTTTTATCCTGTTTGGTGCCCTCATTATACTTCATGTCCGCCCACTTACTCTTAGTAGTTTGTTGTACCTGTTCTTCTCAATCTTTATGCAAGCCCTTTCGTAGTTGGATGCTTTAAAAACTAAGAGGATTCCATGGAGTCTCCTGTTCTCTAATATCAAAGGGATAGTGAAGGGACACTAGCCAGCATGACTCTGGCAAACCTGCTCCTCCCTTCCATTTCCTCTCCCTTGTTAAAGGTATTAGGTTGCATTCCTAAAGCTAGCCACCAAGATGTATTTCCTTATTTGGAAAATTCCTTCTCCTGAGGTTCACTATGTATGTCCATGTATCCAAAGTCCAGCTATGCAAAGCCCCCTAGGCTCACCTAAATAACATACTCAATTAAAATTAAACATCTCCTTCTAATAGAACCAATTCCAATTTACCTTATAAGCTACACCTGTCTCCCGTCTATCCAAAGACAGACTTTTGTTCTCCTTTACCTCCACTAATTTTCCCCTCTGCCTTTTTCTCTATAGATGCCAGTTTGGCATTTTTATGGCAGACCTGAGTATATGAACAAGTGAGGTTATGATTTTTTTGCTTTCTCTTAGGATCTCTTTTCCTTCTACTTGTGTGGCCAGATATTTTAATCTTAATATTTTATTTTGCCATATTTTAATCTTATCTTTTAGAATCATGTTCTAATGATAGATGAAGTAGAAATGGATCTGTTGGGGAGGCAAATTATGGAGATACTGGTAGAAATTTAAATAGGGACTCTAATAAGGTTACATTGTATAACAGAGTAATCTGTGCAAATGAAATGGAAACAGAATTCCAGGGACTCTTGTATATTGACTTGCCATTCAGTAACTGAAGTGTTCCATATTTAAAACTATCAGGAATGACACAATAGGCTTGACTGAGTCATTGATAACATATTATACATATTAAACACATGCTAACAATCTTCTATTTTAATAAGAATCCAGGACCTTCTAGGGCATTAGTTTTCATACTTCCTCATGCTGTGATACTTCAATATATTTCCTCAAACTCTGATGAGTCTCAACCATAAAATAATATTTCTGGGTACTTTATAACTGTGATTCCATTATTCTTATGAGTTGTAATGTAAATATTTGTATTTTACAATGTCCTGGAGCAACTACTTTGAAAGGTTTGTTCAACATGATGCACAAGTTGGAAACTACTGTTCTAGGCCCCTATATTGAATATGACAGGACTGAAATAGCATACTATTCCTTCAATGAAGCTAATAGACACAGCATGTTATGACCATCCAAGAATATTTATAATAGACATAGTTGTGGAAAACAATATTTTCAGTTAAATATTATTTGAAACTGAATATATGAAGGTCCAAAATAATCTTGAAATAAAGTTTGCACTATGCATAAAAGTGTTAAGACTCTTATTAATGTGAATCTATTTAGACAACATAAGAAAGCAATTAGTATATTACTTAATAAGAATTTATTATATTTAGGATACATGTATTGATCCTGACTAAAGATTGAAATAAGAACTGTTGGGTGATATTTTCCTGTTAGGTGATATTTTCTGAAGAGATAGTAGAGAGTGTCTGTTCATCCTTAACAGCTTTCAAAGACAAAGTAATGCAAAAATAAACATTTTATTCAAATTTATTTTTAATGAATTAAGTGGCTTTTATATAATAGAATTATTTCAAGGCACTGTATTCCTCAAACAATCTCCATGCATGGGACACTGGTGATGATTCTGCAAATCTATGCAGTAGGCAATTATTCTCATAACATCAGGCAGCTCCAGCAATAGTATCCTGTCTCAAAACCATTATTTATAATTTACATTTATATTTATATTTATATTTATATTCATATTCATATTCATATTCATATTCATATTCATATTTATATTTATATTATTTATATTTATATTTATATTTATATTATTTATATTTATATTTATATTTATATTTATATTTATATTTCCTTAAATTATATTTTTTATTCTCACAAATGTTGATATTGATGTACACTTTCTCCTGCCTTCATGTGAGAATGGTTCACTTCAGGTGTAATGGCCATAAAAAGAAATAGTCCTCAATAGGTGAATTTGTATAAGAAGATACATGTTGATTAATCATAACTGGTAGTGTTCTATATTTTCTTTTTTAAATCTTTCCTCAGATTTATAAAGAAACAAGTTTTACAGAAAATTGACTATTTTCTTCACTAAGCCATTGGCATAATATCTATTTTTTTTCCTGTGACTGCAGTTTTTCATTCCTTATCTTGAGTCAAAACTTTACAGGTAAAAACATAGATCCCAAATTACTATTTTCTCCTCTATATTGATTAAGTATATCCTGGTAAACTATTTATTATCTAAATGTTAGATGTTTTTATTTAATAGAGGGAAAATTCGGTTATAATTTTTGTAATTAATGATTAGAATTTTATGTTGTGCTAAGATATGCTTGAATGTTAAGTCACCCTTTATAGTAAAATGATTTCAAAATATGCACACTTGTTTTCATTCTGTATCAACTCCAAATTTCTCAAAGTATTCCATTAAATTTTCCATCCTGTGTATCTACTTTCTAGTTACCTGATCACTAGAGAAAGCAAATACAACTCTTTATTTGTATGATTGAACATGTTTGCCCAAATAGTACATACACAAATGTCCACCCAAAACCACTTAGCTATAGTGTGAACCACAAAATCTTGCATGCCTCCTCCAATACTACACTGAAAGGCAACTGTCTGAAGAATGCTGTGTACTCTAGTTTTTTTTTAAATTCTTTATTTGACTAGTGTTTATTAGAAAATGAAGATGTCACCAGAATGAATAAAAAGATAGCTTATAAGAACCACATAATAATATCAGTAATCATCACCTTGTAGTAAAAAAAAAAAAAAAACAAAAAAAAAAACAGATTAAAGTGTCTGCCATCCAGGCTTTAAACAGTCAACAAACAAAATATAGTCCATTACAAAATACAAAAATGTGCTATTTCTCAGACTTGAGCAGTAATAAAGTGAAGGTTTTAGTTATTGAAAGACAAAGAACATACCCAAACTGAATACTAGGACAATACTCATTACTATTCTTGTCATCTGGTACACTGCAGGATATTTTCTTTTTAGTAGCATGAGTGCTAGGCAATAGAAATGATATTTACAGTTAATCACTAGTTTAATTTCTTTACATATGCTGCTAACATAAGATTGTGGTAGGAGTAAATCAAAGTTTTTGCAATAACCGATAATAGTTAAGAATACTCTTATTTAAGTCCAACAATATGCAACCTTTCTTTGCTACTTGAGTTTTTACTCGATGGCATAGTATGTCTATCTGTGGTCTTGGCTCCTCCAATAAAAAGATGTATACTGTCATACATGCACATAATTTAGAAAGCTTCAACATAATAGGCATGAACAAGACCTGAATATAATAAAGCCAGGAAAAACAGCAGAAGTGCAGCCTTTCTGGAAAAGTTGGACTCTGACTAGCTTATTCCAGTTATTTTTATTTAATCATTACACAAATTAACTGAGGCTGTGAAAGATTCAAAGTACCAAGATTATCTGGCCCTTACTGTTCATGAGATCAGAATGCTCACACAAAACTAGGTCCTGAGCCATAATCCAAAATAATGACTCTGTGTTTTACAGGAGTATATTAGGGCTAAGGTTTATGAGATGTAAGCTCACGTAATACTAAATATAGACTTTCTAGGAATCCAACATTTCTTCAAGATTCAATCTCAAATACATTTCTCAGCCTCTACAGATTAGCCCAAAAAGTATTAAAGGCTTTGCTGAAATATTTCATTCTAAACTAAAAAAAAGACTTTCCTATACATTTCATTACAGTTGGGTAGTTAGAGAGATGGGATCATATTAGAAGAATTCAGGAATAGAAAAAAATATGATCAAACACGTGGTGTAATATCAATAAAGACAGTCCTAGTCAGCCTCTATGTCCAAGAGTAACTGGCCAAAACAAATTGAAGTTAATGATTTTGTGTTTTCATGGTTTTGCTTTTCTGTTTATGATTAATTTATTAATTGTTTATTTTGAATCAAGTTCACATTTGCTCTAGGCTAGACACTAGAACTCTACTAAAATAATTTAAAAGCAGAATAAAAAGAATACTATATATGTGCATGTAATTTTAAATAGACCAAATATCCACTGAAAATGAAAAAGGATGAGATTGTTTAAATACAAATGAAGAAGTAAAAACGTATAAAGATTTAGAAAACAAGAAAAAATTTTCATCTATTCTTGATAATATGAAATTGACCTTCAAAATGTTTTGATAAGTCATAAATTATTATTATTTCTCTGTCATCTTAAAATTATCTTTTACAGTTTTAGATATATTGTTCATACATGTTACATTGTCTTCAGTTGCAACAGAAGTTGATGAATCTTATCTTCAGGGAAGTTTGGGTGTGTCCTCAGCAGGGCTGCTAACTCTGGTTTGGGACTCAGAAATACTCACGAGTCTTTATCTGGACTAATGCAGGCAGTGAATACTGATCACATTCTTGGGCTTTAAATGCTCATTTTATTTATTAATTAATTAATTTATTTTTAGTTTTTTGAGACAGGGTTTCTATGTATATCCCTGGCTGTCCTAGAACTCACTCTGTAGACCAGGCTGGCCTCGAACTTAGAAATCCACCTGCCTCTGCCTCCCAGGTGATGGAATTAAAGGCGTGCGCCACCACTGCCTGGCTAAATGCTCATTTTAAGTGCACCAATTAATTTACCACCAAGAACTTATGAAAATGCAAATGTAGTTTTCTGGATTTTGATTTAGGAATTGCAAGATACTTATATTTATGTAATCAAGTCCAGATACATACAGAGATGATCTAGCAAAGAGGTTCCCAACATTCTTAATGCTGTAACTTTTTAAAAGCGTTCCTTGTGTTGTAACTCTCAACCATAAAATTATTTTTGATGCTATATCATAACTGTAATTTTGCTATTGTTATGAATTATAGTGTTAACATCTGTTTTCTAGTGGACTTAGGAAACCTTTGTGAAAGGGTTCTTTGGCTCCAAAAGGGGTCACAATCTACAAGTTGAGGAATACTCCCCTATGACATTTGTGACAATGATCACTAAGAAGGTAACCCATTCCTAGCACTGCAATTAACAATTCACAATGTTAGGACCTCAGTCTGTATCTACTTTTATCTTTCATGTACTTTTTAACTTTTACAGAAAATATCTTTTTTTTGATATTTACCAGTTTATTTGGAAGATTTCACTTCTGCCTTTTACAACAATAAGGATTTCAAGAATTATAAAGCAACCCATGTCATTTACATTCAACTATATATGTTTTTAAAGTTACATCTAAAACAAGTGAGAATAAACAATAACATTTGTTTAAATATACTTAATAGATAAATATTCCCCGAAATCTTTTGATACATGCTGAATATTGCATTCAAATTATTCAATTAAAAATATTCCTATAATATAAAAAAGTACCAACTCTTAGACTCACCCCTGCAATCTCTTCCAAAGAAGATGATGGAGCACAGAACTACCCCTCCTTGTATTGTTGCAAAGATGATCACTAGGTGAAAAACTGCTCATTGCTTTTCCTGAAGTTAGAACCCTTTCCAAACTGTGGAAAACTGGGCAGTGAGAAGTTTGATTTACTTTACCTGCTTCATTTAGACGAGGTAGCCTGGTCCCTCAAGTTTCTACTTCACAAGAAAATCTGTTGGATTTTTTCAGCCAGTCATCCAAAAGATGATGCTACCATGCAACTTTTGGTATCAATGAAGTTGAGACTACTGTGGAGTAACATAATAGTCACTAAGAGACTGCCATTTTTTTAAATTCAGGAGCTGCTAAGTTTGTACTTCCTGCTTACTCAGGTAAACTATATCTTTATTATAACTCTGATAGCATTTACAAGTAAGCTAACAATGCATTTGCCAGATTAATAGCAACAAGTAGCTCCACTGCCAAGGTTACAATTGTATTATCAATTCTTTTCCTACGGAAAAAGCTGGCATCAGTACTGACTTTTGTTGAGCTACTACTATATCTAGACTCAACATCACTTGCAAATAGACTCTAAAATGAGTGAAACTCACAAAACAGTTTCAATATAACATTTTATTCATCTTTATTTAAAGGAGATCATTTTATAATGACTGCATTTACTATTCAACATCCCATGTCTCATAGTAAATGATTGGAGAGAAAAAAGTGTAAAATTTAAGTAAAGTCTGAGGATGTGAAAGTTTAAGTAAATTGTAAGGGTATGAAAGTATTTTAAGATATGTAAATGTAAGTTAAAAAGTCCTAAGAGAGTGTCTCAGAGTGTGTAAATGCAACTTTTAAAGTTATTGGTGGGAGAGAAAATCCTTGGTTTGGTGAAGGTTGGATGTCCCATTGTTCAAAAATTTGAGGGCAGGGAGATAGTAGTGGGTGGGAGAGGGCACACGCTCATAGAAGCCGGAGGAAGGGGAAATGAGATAAACAGTTTCTGTCGGGAGAGGGAAAGGGGACACCATCTGAAATGTAAATAAATAAAGTATCCAATAAAAAAGGAAAGAAAATAGAAAGTGACTTAAAGATTTTTTTCAGCATCTAATGACATGATCATGTGGTTTTCTTTTTCTTTGAATTCTTTTTACATAGTGGATTACTTTGATAGATTTATGTTTATTGAAACATCCCTACATCACAGGGATGAAGCCTACTTGATCACAGTGAATGATCATTTTGATGTGTTCTTGCGTTCAGTTTGCAAGAATTTTATTGAGTATTTTTGCATCAATATTCATGAGGGTAATTGGTTTGAAGTTCTCATTCTTTGATGGGTCTTGATGAGGTTTCTGGATCAGTGTAACTGTGACTTCATAGAATGTATTGGGTAGTGTTCCTTCTGTTTTTATTTTATGAAATAGTTTGAGAAGTATTGGTATTAGGTCTTCTTTAAAGGTCTGACATAATTCTACACTGAAACCATCTGGTCTTGGGGATTTATTTTTTGGGAGACTTTTAATGATTGTTTCTATTTCCTTAGAGATTATGGAACTGTTTAGATGATTTATCTAATCCTGATTTAAATTTAATACCTGATATCTGCCTAAAAAACTATCCATTTCTTCTAGAATTTTTGAGTTTTGTTGAGTATACACTTTTGTAGTAGGATCTGATCATTTTTTTGAATTTCTTCATTTTCTGTTTATTTTCCTCTCTGATTTTCTTAATTTATATACTGTATCTGTGCCTTCTGGTTAGTCTGGCTAAAATTTTATCAATGTTGTTGATTTTCTCAAAAAAAATTCCCTGTTTTTTTTTTGATTCTTTGTATAGTGTTCTTTGTTTCGACTTTGTGGGTTTCAGCCCTGAGTTTGATTGTTTTATGCTGTGTATTCTTTTTTGGTGTATTTGCTTCTTTTTGTTCTAGAGACTGCAGATGTGCTATTACCTGCTAGTGTAGGCTCTCTCCAATTTTTTTATGGAAGCACTCATAGCTATGGGTTTTCCTCTTAGCACTGCTTTTATTGTGTTCCAGAGATATCTCAAGGCAAGCCCAGGGGCAGTTCTTCTAAGTTCCATGTAGCCATGGTGGGTAACACTACTTAGATCCTATCACTTTGTCTATTGTGGTAAACAAGGTCTCTCAGGCCTGCTCAAGGCTGGGAGAAGGGCACAAATAGTGATAAAAAACTATTGGTATTGGTATTGGTATAAGTGGTATTGGTACAAAGTCAGGCAGGTAGCTAAATGGAATAGAATTGAAGACTCAGAATTGAACCCTTTGGTCACTTAATTTTTTAACAAAGGACCCAAAACCATCCAGTGGGAAAAAAGACAGCATTTTAAACAAATGGTACTGGTTCAACTACCAATCTGCATGTAGACACTGCATGACGTGTCTCCACCAGTCAAAGATAGTTTATATATCTAGGATGGGTATTGGGTTAAACTTCTGATTGAGCATTACCATACTTATAAAGCCTTTAACATTTTAAAAAAATTGTATAAAAGCAAAAAGGAAAAGGGGGCACGAGATAGGGGTTTTCTAGGGAGGGGAAATGGGGAAATGAGATGGCATTTGAAATGTAAATAAAATATCCAATAAAAAATAAAAAAAGTCAATTGAGCCATTCTTTTTTTCCTTGTACAAAGCCCAAGTCCAAGTGGATCAAAGACCTCTACATAAAACTATGTAAGCTGAATCTAATAGTGGAGAGAATTAGAAAGAACTTCAAACATTGGCAGAGGGGAAAATGTCATGAGCAGGACACCAGTGGTTTATGCTCTAAGATCAAGAATTGACAAATTAGATCTTATAAATTGAGAAGCTTTTGTAAGGCTAAGGACACTGTCAATATGACAAAACAGCAATGCACATATTGGGAAAACTTCCTTACCAACCCTACATCTGATAGAGGGCTAAAATCCAAAATATACAAAAAAAAAAAACTCAAGAAGTTAGACTCCAGATAACCAAGTAACCCTATTAAAAATGTGTTACAAAGCTAAACAGAGAATTCTCAACTGAGGAATCTCGAATGCCTGAGAAGCACTTACAGAAATGTTTAACATTTTCCTGTCATCGGGGAAATGAAAATCAAAAATACCCTGAGATTCCACCTTACACTTGTCAGAATGGCTAAGATCAAAAACTCAGGTGACAGCACATGCTGGCAAGAATGTAGAGAAAAAAGAACACTCCTTTATTGCTGGTTGGATTGAAAGCCAGAAGCTAGAAACAACCCAGATGCTTGCAAAAACAACAGAGGAATGGATACAGAAAATATGGTATATCTACTCAATGGAGTACTACTCAGCTATTAAAAACAATGACTTCATGAAATTCACAGGCAAGTGGATGGAACTTGAAAATATCACACTGAGTGAGGTAATCCAGTCACAAAAAAACATACATGGTATGTTCTCACTGATAAGTACGCATTATCCAAAAAGTAGCTCGGGATATCCATGATACAACTCACAGACCATATGAAACACAAGAAGAATTATGACCACATCAAAGTGTGAATACTCCATTTCTACTCAAAAGAGAAAAGAAGATCTTCTCCAGAGGTAGAGGAAGAGGGGGTTCTGGGAGCAGAGAGGAAGGGGAGAGAAAGAGGGTGTCAATTCAAATAAGAGAGGAGATAGAGGAGAAGCAAAGAGGGTCAAGAATTTGAAAGGAGGTATTTAGCAGTAGGAACAGGGAAATGGGCAATAAAAATCTCAGATGCCAAGGACCCAAGAGATTCCCAGGTCCCAATATGAAGAATATTAGATAAAATAACCAACAAAGGGAGATAGAAGTTGTAGAGACATATACAGTAGATAGACATCACCTATATTTGAGGGATTATGCCACCAAACCACCTCAAAAATAATAATCCAGAATTCCTCCTGTTTAAAGAAAATGCAGGAAGAAAGAGTGGATCCGAGACTGAAGGAAAGGCCATCTAAAAACTGACCTACCTAGTTATCCATCCCATCTGCAGACACCAAACTCAGACACTATTGCTAATGCCAAGAAGTACTTGCTAACCAGAGACTGATACAGCTGTCTCCTGAGAGGCTCTGCCACAGCCTGCCAAATACAGATACAGATGCATGTCACCCATCTTTGAATTGAGCGTGGGGACCCCAATGGAGGAGTTAGGGAAAGGACTGAAAATCTGAAGGAGTTTGCAACCCCATAGGAAGAACAACAATATCAAACAATTACACCCCTCAGAGCTCTCAGGTAGTAAACAAGCAACCAGAGGATACATATACAGGCACCTGTAGCTCCAGCTGCATATGTAGCAGAGGATGGACTTGTGAAGCATCAATGGGAGGAGAGGCCCTGGTTCCTGTGAAGACTGGATAACCCAGAATAGGGAAATGCCAGGGTGGTGAAGTGGGAATGGGTGAGTGAATGGTGGAGCACCCTCATAAAAGTATTGGAAGGGATATGGGATGGGGATTTGTGGAAGGGAAACCAGGAAAGGAGATAACATTTGAAATGTAAATAAATAAAATATCCAATTAAAAAAGAAATGTAAATAAATAATACAACCAATAAAAATAGAAAAAATGACTTAACATATTTAAAATACAAAAAATATGACTAAGATTTCTTTCACTTGTTAAAATCAGACTTCAAAAGCTTAATGTTAGCAGTGAAGATCTGACATCATTGTATATTAATGTAGCTGTGGTAATGTACTTCTAACATTATCATAGTCACAAGGTTAAAATTTAAACTTCTTTTTATTCTGAATATAGATAAAAAAGGCACATATAAAGTTTGTTAATGCTTTTAACCCCAAATCATTTTGTGCTCATCTGTTTGTAGTATGTCTCAAATCTGTGAGTCTTCTGCCATTTATAGAGTGCAAATTTCTGTGCAGATTGCAACCAGTGGTAATGCCAACATATCTAAAAGTTACATCATGTTTTTAAACTGAAAAGTTCTTGTAAGCTTCCACCTCTAGCCGGACTCCAGATAAGTACTGTCAAGTGAGAGCTTGTTTTCTCACCCTGGCTATTCTCTTTATTCCTAGGGGTAGGATCTCTCCCCATACCCACTCTCCCTGGTCTTAGGACTCCTCTCCCCCAACACCCAGGACCGTGGTCCTAAAAGTTTCAAATGTACACCTAAGAAAATAATTTCTCCTAAACTTCTTTAAGTTACTTTCTGTCTCTAATATACATATTTGTTCAAGCAATTCACCAGCTCCAGAGATTTTCTCAAAACCTTTATCTCAGACAGTTTCAAAATTGCTAGCCTCAGATAGTCCAGACTTATAGATGCCTGCACCTTCCTAACCCCAGAATGTAGTAAGAATTTTGTTTTCTATAAAAACTCATTTATATTATTAGAACAAGTGTTTGTTTTAATCATAGTATAGAACAAGGAGCTTCTTCAGAATGAAGAAAGAAGCAAACTATTCACTTTATGTGTGCTCTGGAAGAAGCATGACCTTTGCTAGCTGCAGATAATTTAATTCTGAGAACACTTGTGAGGGTATAAATGTGAGAACCCTCATAGTTCATGAGGCTGCTGTTCTCTTTATTGCTATCCCTGTTGCTGATGGCTTGTTCTACTGCTGTGTTTATTATTAGTGATTTGTTGCACTTCTGGATTTTCTGAAAACAATGCAAGACCCTCTTCTTCTATATACAAGACCCATCCACAGAAAATATATCTCAATTGTACAAACTCTAGATAATGGTAAAATAGAAGAAGTAATCAAACACTCCTCAGAGGGCCTTACTTCCTTGACATCCCTCCTCATAAACTAACTTGTCATTTGGCCTTCTGCTTCAGACTCTGACCTTGGCCTACCAACTCCTTAACATCACAAGACCTGGCCACTTTAAAGATTGCTGGCTATGTGTAGCTCCTGGGACTAGCTCATAGTTGCCACTTTCAGCCTCTCTAGTGATAGTGCCAAGTAACCTCAACTCACATTTTATCAGCTGCACTGACTTTATCTGATGTTACCATGATCCATGTCTTGGATCTATCCCTAATTTTGACATGGCAGACTGTTTTAAGACATTCAGGACACATTCTGTAAGAACACTAAGCTCCCTAGACTCCACAACCTCTGCCACATCTCTGCCACAGTGCAATGCAGTCTAAAACACATCAATTCTTTGTGGCACCCAGGAATATCATTGCTTACCTGGCAGCTGGTCAGAAGCTAGCACGTTCTTGTTCCTTTGCCCTGAACTAGGAGTAATCCATAAAAAAGAGCCTCTACCATTCCCAGTTGTAGAAACAATACCTGCCCAACACGGCAAAAGGGCAGGTCAGATTGTGTCATTCCTCATCGCTGCAGGAATAGCTATAGATGCTGGTGTTAGTGCTACAGCAACGGGGCTGACTAATTCCCTAACTCTATACAAAGTTCTTTTCTCAGTTAAAAATGGTTTTTAAGAGGTTATTGAAACCATGCTCAACACCTAGAAACAGATTGATACTTTGGCAGTGGTGGTGTTACAAAAGCACTGGAACTAGATGTTCTTACAGCTAAAAAAGGTGGTCTTTGCCTGTTTTTCCAAACATCAATGAATCTGGGATAGTAAGAAATAAAATCTAGCAACTACAATCAGACATCCAGAAACACAGGAAAAAACATGAGGACTCTGATTCCTGGATTTAATATATATATCAGTAGATACTGACCTTCTTAATGCCTCTTCTTAGGTTTTGGGCTTTGCTATTTGCTCCTTGCCTCTTTAACCCTGTTTCCATATTCCTCCATGGACAAATTCAAAAAAATTTCTAATCAAACAATTAACCATCTCCTTTTCAAGGATAACCAGCCACTGTCCACAGAAGATCCTGAAAGGAATGTCTATCAAGTGGGCCTCAATTGTGAAAGTCAGCTACACCCCAACATTAATGATGTTCCTAGACAGCAGAAATCAATTTATGAGATCTGTCCCTCCTATTCTTCTTTCACCATTGGCTTTCACCTCCCTCCTTTTCCCTCTATTCATGATAAAAATAGAGGGGTATGTTAGCATAAAAAGCTGTTTACAGCTAGCCTCTGAAACCCTGGATGAAGACAGTCCCTAGACAAAAGGAACCAGTCTGCATCTGTTACCATGGTAACTGCAGCTCATTCCCTTTACTTGCTTCACCTGCATCACCTGTGTGCAGTATTACATGGATTACCTACATCATGGCCTAGATAAAAGACAGAGATGCAGACCCATCTCCCTCTTTTTCTTTTCCTTGTTTCCCTCTCTCATTAGAGGACCTCTTTCATGTGAACTTTACTGCCTCTGTGTGATCTGTCTAAGAATAAGCTATTTTCAACTAACTACTGAATTTAGTCTCTTCAAGTTTCATCTCCAAATGGCTGAGCATTTCACTTAAAGGAAACCACATTGAATCCTGGGAGCTTTCTCTATTACAGGTCTCTGGTACTTTCTAGAGGTTTCACCCAACACACCATTTCTTGCAGCTGCATATTTCCTGGACCTCTGGGCTTATCTCCTATCACCCCCAATACCTGATTCTGCCAGCTTTCTCCTCTCCATCTCCTCTCTCAGCCAAGTCCTTCCCTCTCTCATCTTTCCATGATTACTTTGTTCCTTTTTCTAAGTGGTAATGAAGCATCCTTACTTCCTCTACCTCTTGCTTAACTTTTTAGAGTACATGGGATGAATTGTAGGTATACTGCTCTTTTAGGCTAATATCCACATATTGGTGAGTACATTCTATGCATGTTCTTCACTCGGGATGATATTTTCTAGGTCCATCTATTTGCCTGAAAATTCATGACGCCCTTGTTTTTATAAATGAAGAGTGTCCATTGTGTAAATGAACTACATTTTCTCTATTCATTCTTCAGTTCCTCGAGATTTGACTTGCAAATATGAGTAAGGCTGCTGTGAACATAATAAAGCACATGTCCTGGTGATCTTGTGGAGAATCATTTGAGTAAATCCCCAAGAGTGGTATAGCTTGGTCTTCAGGTAGTACTCTTTCCAATTTTCCCTAGGAATAAACAGATTGATTTCCAGAGTGGGTGTATGAGTTTCAACTCCACAAGCTATAGAGGAGCATTGCCCTTTCTCCAAATTCTCTCTAACATGTCCTGTCATTCGACTTTTGATCTTAAAACCTGGACTATTGATGTTCTCTTCAGGAAATTTCTCCTATGCCAATGCACTCCAGGCTATTTCTCATTTTCTCTTTTATTGTATCCAGTATGTATTGTTTTATGTACAGTTCTCGACACACCTGGACTTGAACTTTGTGCAATATGGATCAATCTGCATTCTTATCCAATTCAGAACTATTAGGTCAGCACCATTTGTTGAAGATGCTTTCTTTCTCATGAATCAAATGAAGAGAAAGTAGGAAAGAACCTTGAACACATCATCACAGGAGAAATTTTCCTGAACAGAACACCAATGGCTCAAGCTCTAAGATCAACAATTGCCAAATGGGGCCTCATGAAACTGAAAAGCTTCTGTAAGGCAAATAACATTGTCAATAAGACAAAAGTGGCAACCTGTACTTTGGGAAAATATCTTTACCAATGTAACATCTGATAGAGGGCTAATATCCAAATCATACAAAAACTCAAGAAGTTATACTACAGAAAACCAAATGTGGGTTAAGAGCAAAACAAAGAAGTCTCAACTGAGAAATCTAGAATTACCAAGAAGCACATAAATAATTGTTCAACATCTTTAATCATCAGGGAAATGCAAATCAAAATGACCCTTAAAACTATCAGAATGACTAAGATCAAAACCTCATGAGAGAGGAGACGCAGGTAAAAAAGTGGAGAAAGGAATACTCCTTGATTGCTGCTGGGATTGAAAGCTGGTACAACTACAGTGGAAAAAAATTGGTGGTTCCAAAGAAAATTTGTAAAACATCTCCCTGACCCAACTATACCACTCCTGGTATTCACCCCAAAGATGCTCCAACATATAACAAAAGACACATAATCCATTATGTACCCTTTTCACTCCATGGTTTTGCCTTATTTGTCAAAGAGCAAGTGTTCATAGGTGTATGAGTTTATTTTTGGATCTTCAATTCTATTCCATTGACCAGTCTCCAAATGAAGACAATGTGGTTTTACTAATCACTATTGCTTTGTAGTCCAGCTTGAAATCAGGAGTAATGATACCTCCAGAAGTTCTTTTACTATTCAGGAACATTTAGTTATCCCTTTTTGTCTTTCCATATGAAGTTGAGAATTGTTCTTTCAAGTTCTGTAAGAGAGCAAAGGGAGGGGATGAACTGGGTGGGAGAAGGGAGAGAGATGGGCAAAAGAAAAAAGGAACATGGGAAAGTAGGGGGACCCTCTAGAATGTACTAGATACCTTGAAGGTGAGAGGGTCACAAGACTCAAAGGGAGGGACCTTAGATGAAGTGCCCAACAGTGGGAAGAGGAAACTTATAAAAACCTATTTCTAGTAGAAAGACAAGGAATCAAGTGGAGGAATGGGGTTACCATCCAACAGTCAAAAACTCTGACCCAGAATTGTTCCTGTGAAAAATAGCTGCAGGTACAAAAATGGAGAAGAGACTGAGGGAAAGGAGGTCCAGTGACTGGTTCAAATTGGAACTCATCTCAAGGGAAGGATACAAGGCCTGAGACTATTACTGATGCTATGATGTACTTACAGACAGAAGCCTAAAATAGCTGCCCTCCGAGAGGTGCAACAAGTAGCTGACTGAGACAGAGGTACATACTTACTCGCAACCAATTGCCTGAAATTGAAGACCCCTGTCGTTGAATTAGGGAAAGGTTGGAAGAATTTGAAGAGGAGATTGACACCATAGGAAAACCAGCAGCCTCAACAAACCTGAACCTCTGAGATCTCTCAGACACTGAGCCACCAGCAAGGCAGCATGCAGTATATGGTCCGATGCCCCTGACACATATGCAGCAGAGGATGCCTGGTCTTGCCCCAATGAGAGAAGATGCACCTAACCTTTGAGAGACTTGAGGGCCTAGAGAAGGAGGAGGCCTGGCAGGATGTGGTGGTTGTTGGGGTGTGGGAGTGTCAGGCTGTGGGGGTGTAGGAACAACCTCTCGGAGACAGAGGAATAGGAGAGGGATGAGGAATTGTCTGAGGGCAGAAAGGGGAGATAATGAATGGACTGTAAATAAAAGTGAAAACTAAAATAAAGAGACAGAGAAATGTTTTGAAATTTTAATGGGGGTTGCTTTGAATCTGTAGATTACTCTTGTTAAAATGGCCATTTTCACTATGTTAATCCTACTGATTCATGAGCATGGAAATTCTTTCCATTTTCTGAAGTCTTCAATCTATTTCTTCAAGGGACAAGGGATCTGTTCTTGTCAGATAGATCTCTCAGTTGCTTAGTATGAGTTAAACCAAGATATTTTATATAAAGTGTGGCTATTGCAAAGATTGTTGTTTCCCTAATATATTTTTTTTCTAGTCCTGGAATATAAGATTTCATCAGCTTGACTGATGGAATCTCTCACTGAAGCTCTCTTTGCTACTGCATGATGAAGTTCATGCATTCAAATAGAAAATGGAATCAGAACCAATTAGGAGAGAGATCTGATATCTAGGCATGGACATCAAAGCCTACAAAAACTTAGATATCTCCATCAATACAGCTGATTCATACCTCACACTTTCTTCCTCAGTTCCCTGAATGAAGAAGAAAAATTGAAAATAGATGGCAGCAAAACCTGTTTTTACCTTCTTCTCTCAACGCTGAGCAACATAAAACAAGTCAGCTGAACCTTGGGACTGTTCCAATTTCTGTCTCCTTTTGCCTAGATTTAAGCTATTTGTCAGAGAGGTTCTTTGTTTTTGAACCCACTTACTGTGACACTTATCATGCAATGTTTGCTGCCTGCAGACAAACTGTGGTGTGCTTTTGCCTCCTTTTACAATTCAACTGTAGTATGCTCTGTCTAAAGTCTTGCCAAGAAAAATAATGTTTAATCATGTATCCTCAAAGAGATGCTGGATTTTCTGTCCATGCTCTGATCCAAGTATAAGTAGTTTCCAATAAATGCTGAGATTTTCCATGAATCTGCACAACATTAAATGCAATTTATTGTCAAAAACAATGTTTATATGCCATGATTATTTGCAACAAAACATGATGTATATGGAACATTTAACATTTGTTTTAAATAGGTAGTGGCATTTACTGATGCATATATCATTGTAATGTGATTTCTACTGACAGGAATAAATTGATCAAAGAAATACAGTTTCATAAATATCAAGGATATATGACAGAGGCCTGATTTATAAAGGCAGAATGAAAATAACATGAAATCTTAGGACTCGATGTATCCACAATATAAGATCACAATGGAAATTACTATATTCATTTCTTTCTTTTACATGATGTGATAACAATGTGGAGATGGTTGAAACAAGATGTGTTTATTTCCCAAATGAGTTAATGGCTCGAGCTGTTAGAAAACAAAGGATAGACCAGGAAAAACAAACATAATAGAAAATCTAGTAAAGTACAAAGACAATAACAAAATAAAAATGGAATGCATTGTTGAATGTCTTTTGCCATTAATGGTAACATGATAAAAGCATTAGTGTCCAAAGAATGAGTATTTTCTGAGTATGGTAGTATCTGTGTCTTTTAGTTACATCTGATTATTCTTAGAGTCCAAGGGGGTATGTTGAAGACATTTGCTGCCATAACAGTTTTCACAGTGGCTGAAGTAAGGATATAAAAATGCCAGAAATTACCTAATCTCTGTCACAAGCTAAAATTTGAAACTTGTATCTTTTTTTGCAGAAGACACAGCTCTGCATGTCTAAGACAAAGAGGTCACACTCCAAAGCAGATAGCTGAATTTCCCATAGGGTGACAGTTATTATACAAAACAGGGAGCCAGAATCAGACCATGGAGACTCTAAAACAAATAAGCACAATGTTTGCAGCTTTCCACTGGCTCGGCCTCCAGACAGTTACATAAGCACTCTCTCTTTAGTTTAGTACCATTCAGTCTTTCTCTGGTTAGACCCAGGGCCTGATAAGTCCTGGAATATAGCCAGCAGCCTGACTGATAAAAGCTCACCCTGCAGACAAATTTATTTGCTCTCCTTGCTTCTGATTGATAGAGAATGCACATTCAAATAGAGAATGGAATCAGATCCAATCAGCAGAGAGAGCTCATATTTAGGTACAGCCATAATATCCTGTGGTTACCATGGAGATCTCCATCAGTGCTGCTGATTCATCCCTGGGTTTCCTTATGAAAGCAGAAAAATAAAATGTGGATGGCAGCGAATGTTGTTTTTACATTCTTCTGTCCACGTTAAGCAACAGTAAACAAATCAGTGGAACCTTGGAGCTGTTCCTATTTCCAGCTCCCTTTAGCTAGATTCAAACATTTTGCCAGAGTTCCTCTGCTTCTTTTTGAGCCTTTTTGATTGTGACAATTATCTTGCAATTTTTGCTGCCTGATGACTAATTATGATGTGACTGCATCTCCCTCCCTAATTACCTCTGTTGTTTGCTCTGATTATAGCCTCCTCTGCTACAATGATGTTTAATATTATATCTTCAAAGAGGTGATAGAATAGTACCAATGCACTGCTCCATCTTTACTCAGTTAGCATGTGACACTGACATGTCTCATAAATATGCACAATATTAAGTGAAATTCAGAGTTGAAAATGATGTTTTCATGCTGTGGATATTCACAATAATACAAAATCTTTAGGAAAATTTAACATGAGGTTTTACTGAGGCCAGAACATTTTCTGATGCATATACACTTTTAATTTGTTTACTTCTGTCATATATGAATCAAAATAATACACTTCATAATTATCCAGGATATACTACACAGACCTGAATTATGAAGACTGAATAAAAATACAAGAAAAGCATAGCTCTCTAGGTATCCACTAGTACAAGTTCACCATGAAAAATTTTGTGTATATTTTTTGTACAGTAGGTAACATCAAGGTGGAGATCTTCTGGAGATAATGTATGGATTTCTCTGAAGGGCTCATGTCTTCCCTAAACAGGTAGTTACCAATGAACTTACATAAAAGAACAAACATGCTAGGTATTCTAGTATATTAAAAATAAAATAACCCTATAAACAATGGTTGAATTGTTGAATGTCTATTGCCATTAATGGTAACATGCTAACAGCATCACTAACCCAAGGTGTTTAATTCTTAGATATGATAGTATCAGTGTCTATTAGTTCTATCAGGAATTTTCAAAGATTCCATGGTAATATTATGAGAAAATTTTCTACCACAGTATTTCTCACAGTGGATGACCTATTGTAGTGAAAATATAAAAAATTCCTTTGTCTCAGTCACAAGATGATGCTAGAACCCCATATCTCCTTTGCAGAACACACAACTCAGCATAACTGATGCAAGAAATGCACACCAAAAACTGATACCTGCGTATGACACGTGATGACATTCCCCGTGCAGAAACTAGAAGCCAAGGAATCAGAGCATGGGAGCTTCGAAACAAACAAGTAGTCTCTTTGCAGCTTGTTCACTGGCTGTGTATCATGTCAGTTCTAGAAGCACTCTTCCCTCTTTAACACCATACAGTTGGGCTTTGGTTATACCCAGGAATAAATAAGTCCTAGAATATAGCCATCAGGCTGACTGATAATATCCTCCAAATGTAGAAAAAAATTATTTGCTCTCCTTGCTTCTGATTTATGAACTTTCTGCATTCAAATAATGAATCAAGTGGGTTCCAACCAAGAAATAAATTTCACACCTAGTCATGGATATCAAAGCCAGCTGTAACATTGGCAATCTCACTGGGCAGTGGTGGTGCATGCCTTTAATCTCAGCACTTGGGAGGCAGAAACAGGCAGATTTCTGAATTTGAGGCCAGCCTGGTCTACAAAGTGAGTTCTAGGACAGCCAGGGCTACAAAGAGAAACCCTGTCTTGAAAAGCAACAACAACAACAACAAACAACAACAATAACAACAACAAAAAGTTGGAAATCTCTATCAGTTCTGCTGATTCAAATATAAACCATAGCCCAGTGGGTTCCCTGAATGAAGGGGAAAAACAGAAAGTATATGGCATAAAAAAAGTGTCTTTACCTTCTTCTCTCTACACTGACCAACAGAAGAACATGTCAGAACAACCCTGAAGCTGTTCTTATTTCTAACTGCTTTGGTCTAGTTTCAAGCTATTTATTTGCCAGAGAGGCTCTGTTTCTATATGACCCCAAAGACTGTGACACTGATCTTGTAATATTTGCTTGCTGCTGACTAATTCTGAGGTTTCTGTGTCTCCTTTAGCAGTTTTTTTTGTATGCTCTAATTATAGACTTTCCCAGAAAAATAATATGTACTAGTACAACCTTAAAAGACTTGTTAGAATCATAGAGCTATATTCTACCAATGACCTCCACACATACTCAATTTTCATGAAATTCTGGAATGTCTCATACGATTGCACAACTGCAATGTAGAATTCAGTGCTGTTATGATGTTTATATGCTCTGAATATTCACAAAAATTATGGTGTATTCTGAACATTTAATGTGTGGTTATAAAGAGGCCAGGATACTTTTTGATGAGTATATAGTTGCAAGGTGTTTAAGAGTGTCAGAAATATCTTAACCGAAATAATACAGTTACTTAAACATCCAGAAAATACCAGAGACCTGATCTCTAAAGATAAAAATAACCAGAAAAGCATAGGTCTAGAGGTAACAATGAAAATTACTGTATCTATTTTCTTCTTTTACATGAAGTAATACCAAAAAGGAGATTATCAAAGTATGATTACATGATTTCTTTAAAGAATTCAAGACCCCTGAACTTTTATTTACCAAAAAAACTGGACTGGAAAAATAATCATACAGACAATGTTGTTCTACTATATTAAAACAACAATCACTCTATAAGCTATACTTAAATACATGATTGCATTCTGCATTAATGGCAACAGGTTACCAGCATCAATTTCCCAAGAGTACTTCTATTTTGGTTATGATAGAATCTATCTTTGGATTTGTTGAGAGGTTCCATGACTGTTAGTTGAGGACATTTACAGCCAGAACAGAACTCACAGTGGCTGATCAAAAAATGTGAAAATGTGAGAAATTCCCTAATCTCTATCACAATATGAAACATAAATCTTGTTGTATCATTTTTGCAGAAGACACAGAACTGAGGTGAGAAATGCATACCGTAAACTGATACTTGAATTTCACATGTGGTGAAAAATCTCTGTACAGAAAATAGAAGCCAAGGAATGTGAGGAGCGGGTGCAGCAGCACAGCCAGCTAAAATGGTGCCTGGGCCAAATCTTATGAATGGCACCTGTCAAATCTTATGAATGGTGCTGCTTCTTGGCAGTTTACCTGCCACGCGCCTTTCCCTAACTGAGCCACAATGGCAGAACTACTGCGCAGACTCACTGCCACGAGAATCAGGCTGTTTGAGGTGCACCAATGAGGCATGCCCACGAGGCAGGTGCTGATTGGGACAGGCAAGGGTATAAAAGGACGGCCGTTAGGGAGCTAGGGGGGCCTCCAGAGAAGAGGGCCTCCAGAGAGGAGGGCCTCCAGAGAGGAGATTGTAAAGGATCCTGAATAAACTGTGTTGAGAAGAACTCCCACTTGTTTTGTTCCTGTCTGCCGGTCAGAGAGAGAACAGACAAATGGTGGCCCGTACCGGGAGTTCAGAACTCAGCACAGTCAGGGCAGCTAGCTGGTAAGTTCCCAGGCAAGTGGGACAAAAGAAAGTTCTCGGTTCAGAGACAATAAAGTTCCCAGGAAAGTGGGACAAGGGCAAGTTCTCGGTTCAGAGACAATAAGGTTCCCAGGCAAGTGGGACAAGTTAAGTTCTCGGTTCAGAGACAATAAAGTTCCCGGTATTGGGACGAGTTGAAAGTGAAAGTATAAGTTCCCGGTTTGGGACAAGTTAAAAGTGAAAGGAAAAATTCTTACAGGCTGTGGATAAGGTTTTGGTTTTGGGGAAAGGACCTTAAGACGGCCGAGGAACGAGGGGAACTAATCACAGGAGTAAAAGGCACTTGATACCAACCACAGAGGTTTTTCCAGGAGTATGAAAACAACTTTGTTTCTTTTTTCCCCCTCTACTAGTCCAGGAGTGTGAAAACAACTTTGTTTCTTTTTTCCCCCACTATTAGTATCTATCGAAGGAACAAGGTCAGCAAAAGTTTGGGTGTTTTTAAATTGGCTTAAGAAAGGGTAGTGAATTGATGCTTAATTTTCAGTAAACTTTGGTACTAGCCTAGCCCTTAAATAAGAAGAACACACAGTATTTAAGGGAATTTTTTTTTAGTTGCATTAAAAAATAAAAGGCCCTTGTGCTTCTAATACTTGATTTCTTAACTTTTAAGACAAACATTACATCAAGCAAGAGAGTGAAAGTTCAGGTCATGTGTTCATTATTAATAGTATCAAATTGACATTACAAGTTGTATAAGAGCTGGTAAACGAACAATTATTGTTAGGTCATCTGCAGCCATCTACATCACCTTGGAATACACCCATTTTTGTGATAAAGAAAAAATCTGGGAAATAGAGGCTTCTACATGGTTTAAGAGAAATTAATAAACAATGGTTTTGATGGGACCGGTACAACGAGGTCTGCCTTTACCCTCTGCACTGCTCAAAAATTGGCCTGTCATAGTTTTAGTCTTTTCAATCCCATTGTATCAAAAGGACACAGCTACAGTCCCTTCCATGAATTATGCAGAGCCAGATCAGCAATATGAATGGGTCGTATTGCCACAAGGCATGGCCACTATGTGTCAACTGTATGTTGATGACGCCTTGAAAGAAGTCAGACAGAATTTTTTGAAAATCAAATGTTATGAAGCCTATAGAGCTGTTGTGTTAAGTTTAAGAGAGAAACAGTTAGTGATAGCTCCTGAGAAGGTACAAAAGGGCTCTGTGGTTAATTATTTAGGAACAAAAATATCTTTAGGACAAGTAATTCCTCAAAAAATCCAGATTCGCATAGATAATTTGCTTACCTTGATGGGAATTGGGGTTAATCCCCGAGGCCTACGCCCCCTACATTTATGGCAAATGGATATCACCCATTTTCCTGAGTTCGGAAGATTAAAATATATTCATGTATCTATAGATACTTCTTCTGGAATTATGTTTGCCTCCCTGCATTCTGGGGAGAAGGCTTGCCATGTCATTGCTCATTGTTTTGAAGCCTGGGGAGCCTGGGGCATGCCTAAATGTTTAAAGACAGATAATGGACTGCCGTACACCTCTACTTCTTTTGTGTCCTTTTGTAAGACCATGGGAGTTTACCTTAACCATGGTTTGCCCTATAATCCTCAGGGGCAGGGCATTGCTGAACGGGCACACTGGACCCTAAAGGAATGTCTTCTTAAACAAAGAGGGGGAATAGCCTCTGGCCGAAAGCCTAGAGAGAGAGTGGCTATAGCCCTCTTTACCCTAAATTTTTTGACTCTGGATAAGCAGGGACAGTCTGCAGCTGATCGCCATGCTGATTCTGATGCTACCCATAAAGGCATGGTAATGTGGAAGGACATATTGACAGGAAAATGGAGTGGCCCTGATCCAGTATTGGTGTGGGCGAGAGGCTCTGTTTGTGTGTTTCCTCAGGATCAACATCAGCCAATTTGGGTTCCAGAAAGACTTACCAGGGTTATACAGCAAGAAGACAGGAATGGAGATGCTAAGGAAGACTCTTCCACTGATGTGGATGCTACCAGTGATAGGGTGCAATGCTAGTTTTTGCTATGGAAGTCTCACCTTTGAAAGCTCAGTATTTCTTTTATATGTGTTACCTCCGTGCCTTTTCAGAATATAAGCCATGCTAGTAATCTTTCCAAAAGCCTTTCTCAGTTTCTTACAGGAAATTGATCGAGAGAATTACAACAGTCCATTGTTCACATTAACTTGACCAGAGTGGACGCCTCCTTGGCCTCCGGATTGACCAGCTGGACTCTTCAAGCAATGTCCTACATCAAGGAATGGGTGGGAATCGAGGAGGTTGCTATGTGCCTGGTCCCCATCAGTTGCCTTGCCTTTTGGTGCATGTGTCAGATGAAAGCCTGGCAGAAAACATCTCAGAGTAAGCGTTTGCAGCAGTGGAGACGGACAGTCTCCTCAAGTGTGGCTTGGCATGCTAGAGAGGTAGTCAATGACGGGTAAGACTCCTTGGGCACGTTACCAACCTAAGACAGGGACCAAACCAAAGCTGTTTGACTCCCCATGACGGGTAAGGAGCGTTGCTTACAAGGGGCAACCTAGGACAGGCACTCTCTCTGCCAAAATTAATAAATAAGGGGGAATTGTGAGGAGCGGGTGCAGCAGCACAGCCAGCTAAAATGGTGCCTGGGCCAAATCTTATGAATGGCACCTGTCAAATCTTATGAATGGTGCTGCTTCTTGGCAGTTTACCTGCCACGCGCCTTTCCCTAACTGAGCCACAATGGCAGAACTACTGCGCAGACTCACTGCCACGAGAATCAGGCTGTTTGAGGTGCACCAATGAGGCATGCCCACGAGGCAGGTGCTGATTGGGACAGGCAAGGGTATAAAAGGACGGCCGTTAGGGAGCTAGGGGGGCCTCCAGAGAAGAGGGCCTCCAGAGAGGAGGGCCTCCAGAGAGGAGATTGTAAAGGATCCTGAATAAACTGTGTTGAGAAGAACTCCCACTTGTTTTGTTCCTGTCTGCCGGTCAGAGAGAGAACTGACAAAGGAACCAGAGCATGCAGGCTCTGAAACAAACAAGCACTGTCATTGCTACTTTCCACTGGCTCTGTCTCCTTTCAGTTACAGATGCACTCTTCCTTTCCTTAAAGGACCATACAGTCAGGCTTTGTTTATACCCAGGACCAGATAAGTCCTGGGTATATAGCCAACAGCCTGACTGATAAAATGCTTCATTACAGACAAATTTATTTGCTCTTCTTGCTTCTGATTGATGGAGACTCTCTACTCAAATAGAGAATGGAATCAGATCCAATCAAAACAGAGATGTCATATCTAGGCATAGCTATCAAAGCCTGTGTAAACCTTGGAGATCTCCATCAGTGCTGCTGATTCATACATCACACCCTCCTCCTGGGTTCCCAGAATGAAGCAGAAAAATAAATTGTGGATATGAAAAAAATCCTGTTTTTACCTTATTTTCTCTACTCTGACCAACAGTAAAACAAGTCAGTGGAAGCTTGGTGTGTTCCTATTTCTGGCTTTTTCTGACTAGATAGAAAGTATTTACCAGAGAGGCTCTGTTTATTTTTGAGTTCACTGATTGTGTGTCTTATCTTGATATATTTGCTGCCTACTGAAGAATTGTGATGTGCCTTTATTTCTCCTTTTCCAATTTCAACCATTATATGTTCTGCTTATAGCCTTTCCATAAAATATGATGTTTAATGTTGCATTCTCAAAGAGATGTTTTAACACAAAATTTATTATTATGTCCATGTCTTCCTCAACTTGTGCAGAGTTTGCATGAAGCGCTGCAGTGTCTCATAAATCTGCACATTATTAAGTGGAATTAAGTGGTGAAAAAAATGTTTATATACCGTGATTATGAATAACAAAACATGGTGTTTGTAGAGCATTTAATGTGTGATTTTAAAAAAAGGCTAAGGCCTTTTCTGAAGCATATACAATTGTAATGTGATATTTCCTCTCAGGAATGTATTGATCAAAGAAATACAGTTTCAAAAATATCCAGGATATATGACAGAGACATGATTTCTAAAGATATAATGAAAATAACATGAAAACTTAGGATAATAGGTATCCACAATACAAGGTCACAATAAAAATTACCGTATCCATTTCTTCTTTTAAAATGGTGTAATACCAACCTTGAGATGATATGCACATGATGCATTATTTTCTCTAAGGAGCTCATGACTCCCGTGTACTGTAGCAAAGGACTGACTGGGAAGATCAAACATGCTAGAAAATCTAGTAAAGTACAAAAACAGTAACAAAATAATGAAGAGGTATATTGTTGAATGTATTGTGAAATTAATGGTAACATAATATCAGTATCAGTGTCCCAATAGTAATTCTCTTTTGAGTATGGTAGTATCTGTGTCTGTTAGTTACATCTGATATTACTTAGCCTCCAAGGTGGTATGTTGAGAACATTTGCTGCCATAGCAGTACTCACAATGGCTGATAATAAAATGTAAAATGTCAGAAATTCCCTAGTCTCTGTCACAATATAAAATTTGAATCTTGTATCTTCTTTGCAGAAGACACAGCACAACATGTCTGAGACAAGGAAGTCACACTCCAATGCAGACAGCTGAATTTTGCATAGGGTGACAGTTATTATACAAAACAAGGAGGCAAGAAATCATTGCATCGAGACTCTAAAACAAATAACCACAGTTTTTTCAGCTTTCCACAGGCTTTGTCTCCTAACAGCTACACAAGCATTATCTCTTCTCTTTAGTAACTATCAGTCTGGCTCTTGTTATATCCAGGACCAGATAAGGCCTGAAATATAGCCACTAGCCTGACTGATTAAATCTTGGCTTTCAGACAAATTTATTTGCTTTACTTTCTTCTGATTGATGGAGAATGTACATTCAAATAGAAAATGGAATAAGTCCCAATCAGGGTAGAGATCTCATATCTACCTCATTTCTACACATGGACATCAAATCCTTTGGTTACATTGGAGATCTCTATCAATGCTACTGATTCATCCCCCAAACCCCTCCTCCCAGAGTTTCCTTATGGAAACAGAAATATTCAACGTGGATGGGAGGATAAGTTCTTTTTACATTCTTCTCTATACTTTAACCAACATAAAATCAAGTCAATGGAACTTGGAGCTATTCCTAATTCTATCTTCTTCTACCTATATTCAAGCAGTTTGTCAGAGTTTCTCTGCTTTTTTTTATTTATCTTTCTGATTTTGACTATTATCTCGTAATTTTTGCTGCCAGCTAAATAGTTATGATGCGCCTCCCTTTCCTCCCCAATTTCTTTTATTTTATTCTCTTATAGCCTTTTCTATTAAACTAATATTATTAGTATATCCTAAAGAGATGTCAGAATAATAATTGAAATATTTCACATACACATTGTTCCACCTCTACTCAGTTAGTATGTGTTACTGAGGTGTCTCATAAATATAAAATATTAAATGAAATTCAAAGTTGAAATCGAGGTTTATATGCTGCGGATATTCCCAACAACACATTCTGTTTAAGAAGCTTTAAAGTATGGTTTTAATGAGGCCAGAACATTTTCAGACACGTATTCAGTTGTAATATTTTTACTACTCTCAGGAATATATGAATAAAATTAATATATTTCATAATTATCCAGAGTATACTACCAAGACCTGAACTCTGAAGATTGAATGAACAGAACAAGAAAAGCATAGGAATCGAGGTATCCACTAGTACTAGGTCACCAAGAAAATTCTGTGTCCATTACTTTTTTAAACTGTATGTAACACCAATGAGAAGATCATCTGTAGATGATGTATTGATTTCCATAAAGGGCTCATGACTTCACTCAACAGGTAGTTTGCATTGAACTGATATGGAAGAACAAACATGCTAGAAATTCTCCTATTTTAAAAATAAAATAACACTATAAACAATGGTTTAATTGTAGAATATTTTTTGCCATTAATGGTAAAATTCTGCCAGAATCTCTGGAACAAGGGTGCTAAGTATGTGGGTATGTTAGTATCTCTCTGTTACTTCCATCATGATTTTTCACAGGTTCTATGGGGATATGCCGAGGACAGTTTCTGCCACAACCTTTCTCACAGTGGATGACCTATTGTAAAAATGTCAAAAGTTAGCTAGTCTCTTTCACAAGCTGAAGCGTGTATCTTCAATTCAAATCTTGTATCTTTTCTGTGGAAGACACAGCCCAGCGTGACTGAGGCAAGGAATGCACACCAAAAGTTGATACCTGAATTTCACAGGTTGTGAAAGTCCCTGAAAAAAATAAGAGCCAAGTAACCAGAGCATGCAGAATCTGAAATAAACAAGAACTGTCCTTGCAACTTTCCACTGGCTCAGTCTCTGTCAGTTACTGAAGCACTCTTCCTTCTCTTCAGCACCATGTCTTTGGCCTTTGGTTATACCCAGGAACAAATAAATCCTGGAATATAACCAGCTGTCTGACTGTTCAAATTCTTCCATGCAGATATATTTATTTGCTCTCCTCTCTTATGATTGATGGAGAATGTGTATTAAAATAGAAAATAGAATTAGATCCAATCAGAAGAGAGATCTCATATCTAGGCATGGACATAAAAGCCTGTGTTAACCTTGGAAATCTCCATCAGTGTTGCTGATTCATACCTCACACCCTCCTCCCTGGGTTTCATGATTTAAGCAGAAAAGTTAATAGTGGATGGGAGAAAAAAAATCATTATTTGCATTCTACTTTCTATATTGACAAACATAAAAAAAGTCAATTGAAGATTGGGGTGTTTCTATATCTGGCATTTTATGCCTTGACTAAATCTATCTGGAGAGAGGCATTGTTTCTTGTTGAGTCCACTGATTGTGTGTTTAATCTTCCATGTTTTGCTTCCAACTGACAAATTTTGATGTGCCTTTTTCTCCTTTACTGACTCAACCATTATCTGTTTTGTTTATACACTTTCCTTGAAAATATGATGTTTAATGATGCATCCTCAAATGGTGTTTTAATAATAAGTTTAACGTTCTCACTATAACCTACTCCACATGTACTCAATTTGAATGAAATGCTGGAGAGTCTCATAAATACGCATAATATTAAATGAAATTTAGTGTTGAAAACAATGTTTATATGCTGTGATTATGCCCCCAAAACATGCTATATGTGAAACATTTAATGTGTAGTTTTAAACAAGCCATGGCATTTTTTGATGCATATACATTTGTAATGTTATTTCTACTATAAAGAATGCATCGGTTAAAGAAATACAGTTTCATAAATATCCAGGATATATAACAGAGATATGATTTCTAAAGACATAATGAAAACAACATGAAATCTTAGGATTCTAAGGATCCACAATACAAGGTCACAATGAAAATTATTGTGTCTATTTCTTCTTTTAAAATGGTGTAATACCAACCTGGAGATGATCTGGACATGATATATTGATTTCCCTAAAGGGCTTATGATCCCTGTGTGCTTTTTGGTAGTAAAGGAATGACAGGGAATATCAAACTGGTAAAAAAAAATTCTAGTAAAGTACAAAAACAATAACAAAATAAACAAGGGTTTTATTGTTGAGTGTATTTTGCGATTAATGATAACATGATATCAGCATCAGTGCCCCAATAGTGCTTCTCTTCTGAGAATGGTATTATATGTGTCAGTTATATCTGATATTACTTAGACTACAAAGTGGCATGTTGAGAACATTTGCTGCTATAGCAGTTCTCACAGTGAGGGATAACAAGACACAAAATGTCAGAAATTCTCTAGTATTTGTCACAAAATAAAATTGGAATCTTGTATCTTCTTTGCAGAAAACATAGCCCTGCATGTCTGAGACAAGGAAGCTGATACTCCAAAGCTGATAGTTGAATTCTGCATAGGGTGACAGTTAGTATATAAGCCATAGAGCTAAGGAACCAGAGCATGGAGAGTCTGAAACAAACAAGCACAATTTGTGCAGCTTTCCACTGGCTTTGTCTCCTCACAGTTCCACAAGCACTCTCCATTTCTTTAGCACCATTGAATCTGGATCTGGTTATATCCAGGACCAGATAAGTCCTGGAATATAGTCAGGAGCCTAACTGGTCAAATTTTGTCACACAGTTAAATTTATTTGCTCTCTTTTCTTCTGATTGATGAATAATGTGCACTGAAGTAAAGAATCGAATTAGATCCAAACAGGAAAGAGAACTGAAGTCTAGTCATGGACATCAAATCCTGCAGTTGCCTTGGAGATTTCAATCAGTGCTGCTGATTAATCTCTCACCCCCTCCTCCCTGTGTTTCCTTATAAAAACAGAAAAATCTAAAGTGGATGGCAGGATAAGCTCTTTTTTACAGTCTTCTCTCTACTTTAATCAACAGAACAACATGTCAGTGGAACTTGGAGCTGTTTCTATCTCCAGCTCATTCTTTCGAGGTCCAAGTAGTTTGTCAGAGTTCCTCTGTTTCTGAGCCTTTCTGATTGTGACAATTATCTTCAATTTTTGTTGCTTACTCACTAATTACGATGTGCCTGCACCTGCCTTCCCAATTGCTTTTTTTGTATTCTCTCATTATAGCCTCTCCTAGTACAATAATATTTAATAGTGTAACTTCAATGAGTTGGTAAAATAGTAAGTAGAATATTATACCCATACACTGCTTCACATGGACTCAGTTTGCATGTTACACTGAAGTGTGTCATAAATATGCACAATATTAATTAAAATTCACATAAAAATTATTTTTTTATGCCTTGGATATTCCCAACAGTACACAGTATGTAGGATAATTTAACATAAGGTTTTAATGGTGCCAGAAAATTTTTCTAACACATATAGAGTTGTAATTTGTTACTATTATAAGGAATATATGAATCAAAGTAATACATTTCATAATTATCCAGGATGTACTACAGAGACCTGAACTTTGAAGACTGAATGAAAAGAACTGTAAAAGTTTAGGCTTCCAGGTGTTCAGTAGTAGTAGGTCACAATGAAAATTTCTGTGTTCATTTCTTTATTATAATATATGTAATACCAAGGTTGAAATATTTTGGAGATGATGTATTGATTTTCCTTAAGGGCTCATGACTCCCCTGAAAAGGTAGTTAGCACTGAACTGATTTGGAAGAAGAAACATGCTAAAGATTCTACTGTATTAAATATAAAATGAAACTAATAATAATATTAAGTTGAATGGTTGAACTTTTTTGATCATTACTGGTAATATGCTGCCAGCATCACTGCCCTAGGGTGCTTATTATCTGGGTATGGTAGTGATTGTGTCTGTTAGTTCCATAACAATTTTTCAGAGATTCAATAGAATTATGTAGAGGACATTTGCTGCTACAGCATTTCTCATAGCAGATTGCATATTGGTGTAAAAACATCAAAATTTCCCTAGTCCCAATTAGAATTTGAAGATTAATCTTGTGTTTTCTTTGTAGGAAACACAGCCCAGCATTACTAAGACAAGGAATACACATCAAACACTTCCTGAATTTCAAGTATGTTGAGTATCTCTGTACAGAAAATAGGAGCCAAGGAAACAGAGCACGCAGGCTCTGAAACAAAGAAGCACTGTCCTTGCACCTTTCCACTGGCTTTGTTCCCTGTCAGTCACAAAAGCACTCTTCCTTCTTTTTAGCAGTATACATTTGAGCTTTTGTTTTACCCAGGACCAGATAAGTCCTGAAATATAGCCATCAGCCTGACTGATCAAATCCTTCCCTGCAGACATATTTACTTGCTGTCTTTGTTTCTGATTGATGGAGAATATGCATTGAAATAGAGAATGGAATCAGATCTAATAAGGAAAAGGATCTCATATGTAGGCATGAACATTAAAGCCTGCAATAACACTGGAGATCTTCATCATTACTGCTGATTTATACCTCACAATCTGCACCCTCAGTTCCATAAATGAAGCAGAAAAATTGATAGAATTTGTCAGAAAAAAAGAACTGTTTTTACTTTCTCTCTAAGCTGTCAGATAGAAAAACAAGTTAATGGAACCTTGGCTTTTCTTATTTCTGGATCCTTCTGCCTACATTGAATCTATTTTCAAGAGAGGCACTATTTCTTTTTAAGTACACTGATTGTGTCTCTTATCTTGCAATTTTTTCCTGCCTGCTGAAGAATTATGATGTGCCTTTGTCTCTTTTTTTTTTCGATTCAAATGTTATATGTTCTGTTTTTAGCCTTTTCTTGAAAATATGGTATTTAATGATGCATCCTCAGAGATGTTTTTTCTCAAATTTTAATAGTCTGCCCATGTTCTATTCCACAAGTAATTAGTTTGCATGAAACACCAGAGTGTCTCATAAATCTGCATAATATTAAGTGGATTTCAGTGTTGAAAACAATGTTTATATGCTGTGATTATGCACAACAAATCACGGGGTATGTGGAATATTTAATTTGTGGTTTTGAAGAGGCCATGGTGTTTTCTCATGCCTATAGATTTGTAATGTGATTTTTAATGTCAATAATGTATTAATCAAAGAAATACCATTTCATAAATATCCAGGATATATGACAGAGACTTAAAAGAACACAAAATCTTATTCTAGGGATCCACAATACTAGGTCACAATGACAATTACTGTGTTCATTTCATCCTTTTACATGGTGTAATATAAAGCTGGATATGATCTGGGCATGATGTATTGATTTCCCTAAAAGGCTCATAACTCAACTGTGCTGTTCAGTAGCAAAGGAATGATTGGGTAAATTAACATGCTAGAAAATCTAGTAAAAGTAGAAGGACATTAACAGATTAAACAAGGGTTGTATAGTTGAATGTCTTTTGTAGTTAATGGTAACATGATATAAGCATCAGTGAACAAAAAGTGAATATCATCGGAGTATGGTAATATCTGCATCTGTTAGTTACATGTGGTTTTTCTAAGACTCTAAGGTAGCATGTTGAGGACATTTGCTGCCATAGAAGTTCTCACAGTGGCTGATAATAAAATATAAATTGTCAAAAATTTCCTAGTCTTTACAACAAATTAAAATTTGAATCTTGTATCTTCTTCACATAAGACACATTCCTGCATGTCTGAGGTAAAGAAGTCACACTCCAAAGCAAATATCTGAATTTTGCATAGGGTGACAGTTGCTATACAAAATAGAGAGCCAAGAAATCAGAGCATAGAAACACTGAAACAAACAAGCACAGTCTTTGCAGCTTTCCACTGGCTAGGATTCCTGACAGTTACAAAAGCGTTCTTCCTTCTCTTTAGTACCATTTAGTCTGGCTCTGGTTATATCTAGGAAGATACGTCTTGGAATTTAGCCAGCATCCTAACTGGTCAAATCTTGTCCTGAAGATGAATTTATTTGCTCTCCTTGCTTCTGATTGATGGAGAATGTTTTTTCAAATAAAGACCTGAATAAGATCCAATCAGGAGAGCGATCTTGTATCTAAGCATGGAAGTCAAATCCTTTGGTTACCTTGGAGATATCCATCAGTGCTGCTAATTCATCTCTCACTCCCTCCTTTTTGGATTTCTTTAGGAAAACAGAAAAATCCAAAGTGGAAGGCAGAAAATCTTATATTTTACATTTTTCTCTCTGCAAAAGCAACAACAACAACAACAAAACAATTCAAGAGAACCTTGTAGCTGTTTCTAATTCTAGCATTTTATACCTGTATCCAAGCAGTTTGCTAGAGTCCCTCTGTTTCGTATTTGATCATTCTGAATTTGACTATTATCTTTTAATGTTTGCTGCCTGATGAACAGTTATGATGTGCCTACATCTCCCTCCCTAATTGCTTTTGGTGAATGCACTGATTATAGCCTCCCCTAGTACAATAATCTTTAATAGTGTATTGTCAAAGAGGTATTGAAATAATCAGTGTAATACTCTACCCATCTGTACTCAGGTAGCAAGTGACACTGAAATGTCTCATAAATATGCAATATTAATTAAAATTCAAAGTTGAAAATGAGGTATATTTGCTATGGATATTTCCAAAAACACATAGTGTGTAGAAATAATTAAAGTGTGGTTTTAATGAGGCCATATATTTTCTGATATATATACAGTTGTAATTTCTTTAATACTGTAAGGAATATATGAATCAAATTATTTTATAATTATTCAGGATATACCGCAGAGACCTAAACTCTAAATACTGAAATAAAAGAACAGGAAAATCATAGGTCTTCAGGTATCCACTAGCACTAGGTCACCATGAAAACTGCTGTGTCCATTTTCATTGTTTTCTTTATGTAACACCAAGATGGAAATCTTCTGAAAATGATGTATTGATTTCCCTAAAGAGCTCATGACTCCACTGAACAAGGAGTTAGCATTGAACTTATCTGGAGGAACAAATATGCTAAAGACTCTACTATATTAAATACAAAATTACACTATAAATAATGGTTAAATAGTTGAATGATTTAAGCCATTGTTGGTAATATGCTGCCAACATCACTGCTCCTAGGGTGATTAGTTTATGGGTATGCTACTACCTGTGTCTGTTAGTTCCATCAAGATTCTTCAGAGATTCCGTGGTGATATGTTATGGATATTTGCTGCTACAGCATTTCTCACAGTGGATGACCTGATGCTGTAAAAATGTCAAAAGTTCCCTAGTCTCAGTTATAAGCTGAAGATTGAATCTTGAATCATCTTTGCAGAAGACATAGTCCAGCATGACTGAGGTAAGAAATGTACACCAAAAGCTGATACCTGAAACCCACATGTGATGAATATCCTTGTACAGAAAATAGGAGCCAAGCAAACAGAGCATGCAAGCTCTGAAACAAATAAGCACTGTCCTTGCAGATTTCCACTGGCTTTGTGTCCTGTCATTCACAGAAGCATTTTTCCTTCTCTTTAGCAGCATACATTCAGGCTTTGGTTATTCGCAAGACAAGTCCTTAAATATAGCCAGCAAGCTGACTGATCAAATCATACCTTGCAGACAAATTTATTTGCTCTCCTTGCTTCTAATAGATGGAGATTATGTGTTCAATTAAAGAATGGAATCAAATATAATATGAAGAGAGATCTCATTTATAGACATGGACACCAATCCTGTTGTAACCTTGGAGATCTCCACCAGTGCTGCTGATTCATATCTCATACCTTGCTCCCTGAATTCCCTGAATGAAGCAAAAAAATCTGTTGTGTATGTCAGAAAAAAAAAACCTTTTTTTTTTTACCTTCTTCTCTATACACTGACCAACAGAAAATTAAGTTAATGGGATGTTGGAGTTTTCTATTTGTGAGTCTTCTGCCTAGATTGAACCTATTTGACAGAGAAGCATTCTTTCTTTTTAAGTCCACTGATTGTGTCTCTTATCTTGCAAATTTTGCTTCCTGCTAAAAAATTGTGGTGTGCTTTGTCTCCTTTTCCAATTCAACTGTTATATGTTCTGCTTATACCCTTCCCTTGAAAATATGATGTTTAATGATGCATCATCAAATGGTGTTTTAACAATAACTTTAATACTCTTCCCATAACCTACTCTACATATAGTCAGTTTGAATGAAATGCAGGAGTGTCTCAAAAATATGAATAATATTAAATGGATTTCAGTGTTGAAAACAATGTTTATATACTGTGGTTATGCCCTCCAAAATCATGGTGTATGTGGAACATTTAATGTGTGGTTTTAAAAAGGCCATGGCATTTTCTGATGCATATACAGTTGTAATGTGATTTCTAATGTCAGGAATGTACTGATCAAAGAAATACAGTTTCATAAATATCCAGGATATATGGCAGAGACCTGATTTCTACAGACAAGATGAAAAGAACATGGATTCTTAGGATTCTAGTGATAAACAATACAAGGTCACAATGAAAAATACGGTGTCCATTTTGTTCTTTTACATGGTGTAATACCAAGCTGGAGATGATCTGGACATGATGTATTGATTTCCCTAAAAGCTGTTGACTCCTCTGTCCTGTTCAGTAGCAAATGCCTAACAAGTAAAATCAAACAAGCTAGAAAATCTAGTAAAGTACAAAAACAATAATAGAATAAGCAAAGGTTTTATTGTAAATGTCTTTTGTGATTTATGGTAACATGATATCAGCATCAGTGTTCCAATAGTGCTTATCTTTTGAGTATGATAGTATCTGTTTCTGTTACTCATATATGATTTTTCTAAGAATGAAAGGTGATATTTTGAGGACATTTGCTGCCATAGCAGTTCTCACAGTGGCTGATAGAAAAAAAATATAAAATGTCAGAAATCCTCTATTCTCTGACACAGGATAAAAATTGAATATTGTATCTTCTTAGTAGAAGACACAGCCCTGTATGTCTGAGACAAGAAAATCACACTTCAGAGAATATAGAAGAATTTCACATAAGGTGACAGTTACTATACAAAACAGGGAGCCAAGAAATCAGAGCATAGAGAGTCTGAAACAAACAAGCGCAATCTTTGCAGCTTTCTACTGGCTGTCTATTGACAGTTACACAAGCACTTGTCCTTCTTCTTAGTACCATTCAGTCTGGATATGTTTATATCCAGGACCAGACAAGTCCCAGAATATAACCAGCAGCTTGACTGATCAAATCTTGTCCTGCAGACAAATTTGTTTGCTCTTTTTGATTCTAACTGATAGACAATATGCATTCAAATAGAGAATGGAATAAAACCCAATAAGGAGAAAGATCTCATATCTAGACCTTGACATCAAATCTCATTTTTATCTTTGACACCTCCATCATTATTACTGATTCATTTCTCACCCCCTCCTCCCTGGGTTTCCTTATGAAAACAGAAACATACAAAGTGGATTGTTATACATTCTTCTCTCTAATTTATTCTACAGAAAAACAAGTTCATGGAACTTTGGAGCTTTCCTATTCCCACTCCTTCTACCTAAATTCAAGCAGTTTACCAGATTTCCTCTGTTACGTTTTTAGTTGTTCTGATTTTTGACTTATATCTTTTAATTTTTGCTGCCTGATGAAAAATTATCATTTCCTTCATATTCCTCCTTAATTACTTCTGTTGTTTGCTCTGATTATAGCCTATCCTAGTACAATAATATTTAATAGTGCATCCTCAAATAGGTATTGGACTAGCAAGTAGAATATTCTACCTATATCCTGTTCTACCTGTACTCAGCATGTGACACAGAAGAGTCTCATAACTATGCAATATTAATTGAAATTCAAATTTGAAAATCATGTTTATATGCTGTGGATATTCTCAACAATACATATAGTGTAGGAAAATTTAAAGTGTGGTTTTAGTGAGGCCGGAACTTTTCGGGATGCGTATACAATTGTAAATTCTTTACTATTCTCAGGAATATATGAATCAAATTAATATATTTAATAATTACCCATAATATACTACAGTAACCTGAACTCTGAAGACTGAATGAATACAGCAGGAAAAACACAGGTCTCCAGGTACCCATTAGTACTAGGTCACCATGAAAATTTCTATGCTCATTTTTTATTATACTATATGTAACACCAAGTTTGAAATATTCAGAAGATTGTATATTGAGTTCCCTAAAGGGCTCTTGACTACACTCAACAGGTAGTTTGCATTGAATTGATATGGAAGAACAAACATGCTAGAGATTCTTCTATTTTAAAAATAAAATAACCCCATAAACAATGGTTTAATTGTAGAATGTATTTTGCCATTAATGATAACATCCTGCCAGCATCTCTGGCACAAGGGTGCTTAGTATCTGGGTTTGTTAGTATCTCTGTCTGTTAGTTCATCAAGATTTTTCACAGGTTCTGTGGAGATATTTCAAAGACAATTTCTGCCACAGCATTTCTCACAGTGAATGACCTACTGTTGTTAAAATTTCAAAAATTAACTAGTCTCTTTCACAAGCTGAAGCTTGAATCTTGTATCTTCTTTACGGAGGACACAGCCCAGCATGAGTGAGGCAAGGAGTGCACATAAAAAGCTGATACCTAAATTTCGCAAGTAATGAAAATTCCTGTAAAGAAAATAAGAGCCAAGAAATTGGAGCATGGAGCCTCTGATACAAACAAGTAGAATCTTTACAGCTTTCCGCTGGCTCTGTCTACTGGAATTACAAAAGCACTCTCCCTTTTTTTTGGTACCATTCAATTTGGCTCTGGTTATATTCAGATGAGTCCTGGAATATAACCAACACTCTTACTGAAAAAATCTTGCCCTGAAGACAAGTTTATTTGCTCTTCTTGTTTCTGATTTATGGAGAATGTACATCCAAATAGGGAATGGAATAAGATCCAATCAGGAGAGAGATCCATATCGAGGCATGAACATCAAATCCAGTGGTTACCTTGTAGAACTCCATCAATGCTGATGATTCATCCCCCACTCTCTCCTTTCTAGGTTTTCTTATGGAAACAGAAAAATGCAAATTGTCTGAGATGAGAAAGTCTCAAGCCAAAGCAGATTCAGGAATTTCCCATAGGGTATCAGTTACTATACAAAACATAGTGCCAAGGAATTGGAAGATGGAGGCTCTGAAACAAACAAGCAGTCTTTGCAGCTTTCCTCTGGCTCTGTGTTCTGACAGTTATACAAGCATTCTCCCTTCTCTTTAGTGCCATTGAGTCTGACTCTGGTTATATACAGGACCAGATAAGTCCTGGAATATAGCCAGCAGCCTGACTGATCAAATCACTCCCTGAAGACAAATTTATTTGCTCTCTTTGCTTCTGATTGGTGGAGAATGTGCATTCAAATAAATAATGGAATCAGATTTTTGAAAGAATCAGACTTTTGAAGTTTGAAATATTCAGAAGATGGTATATTGATTTCCCTAAAGGGCTCTTGACTCAACTCAACAGGTATGTAGCATTGAACTGATGTGGAAGAACAAACATGCTAGAGATTCTACTATATTAAAAATATAATATCACTATAAACAATCATTGAATGATTGAATGTCTTTTGCCATTAATGATAACATACTGCCAGCATCACTGCCCCTAGTGTTTAGTGGATGACCTAATGTTGTGAAAATGTCAAAAGTTCCCTAGTCCCAGTTACAAGCTGAAGACTGAATCTTGTATCTTCTTTGGGGAAGACACAGCCCAGCATGACTGAGGCAATGAATGTACAACGAATGCTGATACCTGAAACTCACATGTGTTGAATTTCCTTGTACAAAAAATAGGAGCCAAGGAATAGAAGCATGAAGACTCTGAAACAAACAAGCACTGTCCTTTCAGCTTTCCACTGTCTCTGTTTCCTGTCAGTTATAGAAGTATTCTTGCTTCTTTTTATAACATTATAGTCAGGCTTTGGTTATACCCAGGACCAGATAAATATTGAAATATAGCCAGGAGCCTGACTGTTAAATCCTTCCCTGCAGACAAATGTATTGCTCTCCTTAATTCTTATTGATGAAGATTGAGTATTCAATTAGAGAAGGAACTCAGCTCCAGTAAGAAGAGGGATCTCGTATCTAGGCATGGACATCAAAGACTGTGGAAACCTTTGAAATTGCCATCAGTGCTTTTGATTCATACCTCACATCCTCCTCCCTGAGTTCTGTGAATGAAGCAGAAAAATAAATAGATAGCAGATGGCAGGGGAAAAGTGCTTTTACCTTCTTTCTACAGTGACCAACAGAAATACAAGTCAATGGAAACTCGGAGGTTTTCTATTTCTGGCTCCTTCTGCCTAGATTGAACCTATTTGCCAGAGAGGCTCTGTTTCATTTTTAGTGCACTGATTGCATTTCCCATCTTGCAATTTTTGCTGCCTGCTGAAGAATTGTGATGTGCCTTTGTCTCCATTTCCAATTCAACCATTATATGTTCAGTTTTTAGCCTTTGCTTGATAAAACGATATTTAATGGTACATCTTCAGAGAGGATTTATCACTAAGTTTAATATTCTGCCCATGTCCTACTCCGCATGTAATCAGTTTGTGTGAAACACTAGAGTGTCTCATATATCTATATAATATTAAATGGTATTCAATGCTGAAAACATTTATATACACAACAAAACATGGTATATGTGAAACATTTATTTTGTGGTTTTTAAAAGTCCTTGGTGTTTTCTGATGCATACACAGTTATAATGTGAATTTTACTGTCAGAAATGTATTGATCAAAGAAATACAGTTTCATAAATATTCAGGACAATGAAGGAGACCTGATTTCTAAAGAGAGTATGAAAACAACATGAAATCTTAGGGCTCTAGGTATCTACAATACAAGGTCAAAATGAAAATTACTGTGTCCATTGCTTTAATTTACATGGTGCAATACCAAGCTGGAGATGATCAAGATATGATGCATTGTTTTGCCTAAAATGCTCATGACTCCCCTGAGCTGTTAGGTAGCAAATGACTGGCAAGCAAGAAGAATCATGCTAGAAAAATCAAGTAAAATACAAGGACAGCAACAGAATAAACAAGGATTATATTTTCTGATGTCTTTTGTGATTAATAGTAACATGATATCAGCATCAGTGTCCCAAAAGTGCTTATTTTTTAGGATGGTAGTATCTCTGTCTCTCAGTTACATCTGATTTTTCTTAGATTCCAAGGTAGCATGTTGAGGACATTTGCTAGTACAGCTGCTTTCACAAAGGCTGATCAAAAAAATGTGAAAATGTGAGAAATTCCCTAATCTTTGTCACAAACTGAAGCATTAATCTTGTATCATCTTTGCAGAAGACACAGTCTAGCGTGACAGAGGCAAGAAATGCACACCAAAAGCTAATAGCTGAATTTCACATGTCGTGAAAATCCCTGTACAGAAAATAAGAGCCAAGGAAACAGAGCATGCAGTCTCTGAAACAAACAAGCACTGTCATTGCAGCTTTCCACTGACTCTGTCTCATGACAGTTACATAAACACTCTTTCTTTTCTTTAGCACCATACAGTCTTGCTCTGGTTATAGACCAGACCAGATAATTTCTGGACTATAGCCAGCAGCCTGACTGATAAAATCCTTCCCTGCAGACAAATTTATTTTCTCTCCTTTCTTCTGTTTGATGGAAATTGTGTGATCAAATAGAGAATGGAATCAGATCTAATCAGGAGAGAGATTTTGTATCCAGTTATGGACATCATATCCTGTGGTTACCATAGAGATCTCCATCAGTGCTGCTGATTCATCTCTCTCCCCCCTTTTCCTCAGTTCCTTGAATGACTCAGAAAAATTAAAACTGAATGGCAAGAAAAACTGTTTCACCTTGTTTTTCTATCTCACAGACTAACAGAAAATAAAATCATTGGATCCCTGGGGCTTTTCCTCTTTCTGGCTCCTTCTGCCTAGATCCAAGTTATTTGCTAGAGGTACTTTGTTTTTTTTCTGAGCCTTTCTGAATATGAATCTTATCTTGAAATTGTTACAGTCTCCTAATTGTAATGTAACTGTGTATGCTTCCACAATTGCTTCATTTGTGTGCTCATTATATCTCTTCCTCATACATTCATATCTAATAGTGTATCCTTCAAGAAATGTTGGAACACTCAGTGCAATTTTCCACCCATTTCCTGCTCCACAGTCATTCCATTTTCATGAAGAATCTATGGAATATTATTCTGAATCTGGACAATATTAAAAGTAGTTCATTGTTGAATACAATGTTTATATACTCCAGACAGTCCTAACAGTGCATGGGGTATGTGGAATGTTTAATATGTAGTTGAAAAGAGACTGTGACATTTTTTAAAGATATACAATTATAAGTTCTTTACTACAGTCAGATTTACTCTAGTCAAAGTAGTAAAATTTTATAAATATCTATGATCCACCCAAGAGACCTACTTACTAAAGAGAGAATGCAAATAACGTGAAAAAGATAAGTCTTTTGTAATCTACTAGTACACAGACACAATTAAAATTACTGTGTTCATTTCTCTCTTATCAGTATGGAATACCAAGCTGTAGACCATCAGGACAAGATGCATCGATTTTCACTATGGGATCCCTGTACTGACATGGAAGAATAAACATGTAAGAGAAACTTATAATTGTCAAAGAACTATAAAACAGAGTAAACATAGGTTCGATTGCTGAACATTTTTGAACTTTAACAGAAACAACCTGCCAGAATCAGTGTCCCAAGAATACTTGTTTTCTGGGTATGTTATGATATCTGTCTGTTAGTTACATCTTGAATTTTTCGAGAGTCCAAGTTTGAATGCTGAGTACATTCACTGCCTTAGTCTTCCTCACAGACAGTGACTTAACGATGTAAAATGTCAGAACATTCCTAGTCCCTATCACTAACTGAAGCTTGAAATCAAGAATCTTCTTTACAGAAGAATAATCACAGTTTTGAATAACTGTGAAAAGAAAGGCATAGCCCAAATGTAATACCTGAACTTCAAACAGGGTGAAAGTTCCTGTACTTGAGTCAGAGTCAAAAACAATCACTGTCTCTGTAGGTTTCCTCTGATTTTTTCTCCTGTCACAGATGTTTTCTTCTGTTTAGCACCTACAGTCAGGCTTGGCTATACCAGGAGCAGATAAGTCCTGGAATAGAGCCAGCAGCCTGGCTAATTAAATCCCTCCTTGCAGACAAATTTATTAGATCTCCTTGATTCTTATTGATGGAGTTTGTCCATCCAAATAGAGAATAGAATTAGATCCAATCAGGAGAGAGATCTCATATCTAGTAATGAACATCAAAGCCTGCTGTAACCTTAGAGAGCTCCATGAAAGCTGCTGATTCATCCCTACCCATCCTCCCTGGGTTTGGAGACACACACAGCAAAATCAAAAGGGTATGATAGGAAAAACATTATTTCACTTCCTTCTCTTTCTACTTTGACCACAGTAAAACAAATCAGTGGTACTTGGCGGGTGAATCTACTCCTGGAACTCTGTACTTGGTAACTTGCCACTTAACATCAAGCCTCTATTTCTGTCTGTGCCTTCCAAACTGTGACACGGATCTTTCAAATGCAGCTACATTCTGACTGTTTGTGAGGTTCCTATGTCTATATTGACATAGAGTAAAGCAAATCTGTGGTATCTTTGAGCTGATCATATTTCTGACTCTTTGGTCCTAAATCCTAATGAATTATCTGGGATCACCTATTACTGTCTGAGTATTTCTGATTGTGACTATAATATTGCAAATGTTTCTTTCTGCTTCCTGTTCATGATGTTCCTATGTCTATTCCCACATGTGTATTTATTGAATGCTTGCATTATATTGCTTCTTAATACATCATTGTCTATTACTGTGCTTTAATAAAGATGATAGCATGGCTATTTGGAATATTCCTTCAGGACTTTTAGTGGATATACCTGTATTCTCATACTAAATTCATAGTGTTTATATAATACTAAAATATATTATGACATTAATTTTTGAAAAGGATTTTTGGACTATATCCACATTCTCAACAATCTCTCATTTGTATGTAGGATTGCTGTATTTTCACATGCATTGCATATTTGCATAAAAAGCCACCAGATTTTTGGAAATCTAAAGAGATGCAAAGGGTTTATCATTCAGGGTACCACAGGCAAATTAGTAAATTTACAAAGTATCAATGACATACCACTCAATACTGATTTGTTTTCATTCAATGGAAAAGCTGTTTTATTGGGAGTTGTAGACAGAAAATAAAATCAATCTATGGAAAGTGCATTTTGTTTTTAAGCCTCACAAATCTGCAGAGATGATTAGAATGAAGCCTTCTGCATCTGAGAAAATGAGGCTTCAGCTCAGTGAGCACAGAGCTCCACCCTCCAACAGTCACCACCTTGCCATTACCCTGTGACAGGTAGTCTTTTATTGCCTGAAGAAGCTTGTCCAAGGGATCAAATCAATGGTCACTGGGGACTTGAGCTGAAGCCACATAAAGATGTGGCCTTTGTCTCAAACCACAAACAGGAATGTGTCCCACTGTTCTGATGCCAAACACCAGTGGCTCCAGCTTCTGGGTGTCCAATTTCCTGTATCCAGTAGATGATGCTAAGGCAGACCTCACTGTCTTTCTGGCCATAATGGGCCTGCCACTGATGAGTCCTGCTGTGGTATACTGTCCCACAGCTGCCCGCAGCTCTGATGGTGACTAAATACAGGGAACTGGAAGGGGGCTCAGGACACGTATGTCAGCTGTCAGGTGGAATGCCAATACCACCATCTCAGAGCAAAGCAGGATTGCACTGCAATCCAGAAGCGATATGCAAGGCAGTTAGTGCTTCAAGTATGAAAGCCTAGAAACAAAAATTCAGGCAGGCACATAGGCATCTAGTACCTAGAAATCATCTGGTTGACTGAACAAAGCTAAACTTGGTTTGAAATAACAATGTTTCTATAACAATGACAGCTGGTAAATTTTATAATTTGATTTTTTTTTAGCAGAGTATATATATACCTCCATCAAATTTTAATCTAACTAGCTATTTTTTCTCTCTTTGAAATACTAGGGACCAAACCCAGGACCTCAAGCATGCTACACAAGGACTCTACCAAGCTACGTCTCTAGCCCTCAGTGAGTTTTCAGTTGAGGCTAGATGCTTTTTTGTATGTTGCCTCCTACTTCTGAGCTAGCTCTGCTACTTCAGGTCTGCAACATGATTCCCATTTCCTACACAAAGGTCCCTGAGCCCAGCAGTGGCGGTGCTCCAGTGACACAGTAGGTTAGTGCAGAGTCCTTTGGTGGCCATCAGCGGTGCGGTGTAAGTATAGAGTGTTCAGATAGAAATAAGGACACGGAGGATCTGCCTTGCCTCCGGACAGAAACGGGTGGGGGTACAGCAAAAACAAGAATTATGTTTACAGGTACTCTGCTAAAAAAAAAAAATCAAATTATAAAATTTACCAGCTGTCATTGTTATAGAAACATTGTTATTTCAAACCAACTTTAGCTTTGACAAGCCTGATGAAATCTCTGAGAGTCCACTGTGTATGAAATCATAAATCTGCGTGTGTATTTTTACAGCAGTCTCAGAAGAACAAAGACCTCTTTGAAGCCCTTGAGCCCCGTCCCCTTCTGTTCCAGCTGCCTCTATGCTGCAAATACCAGGAATCCCGAGAGCTGCCAATGTTCAGTCACCTTCACCCTGGCCTCTGATACTGATTTTAAACACAGTATGCTAATAAATAGATAATGATGACTCACTACTCATCACCTATTAAAATGAGAAATAAAAAATTACCACAAAATTTTTTTCTTTTGTGAGTCTATGTACCCAAGTCTAAAGCAATAGCTGATGACATTTTGATATCCCAAAACAAGGTCATGCCTTTTTTTATTTTACAGAAAGAAAAGAACTGACATGGATGAAGAATCGTGTTCCAGAAAATAATATCTGCCAAAGCACAATAACAATTTAAACTAATGATGAATAGTGGAACATGTATGAAATGTATGGCAACAGAATGATAACTTCTCTGTCCAGAAAGAGCTATGGTTACCAGGTTCATTATGTTCTATAACTATTATAGCTGCAAATTTTCATTGATAACATTTATTAACATAGGAATTTGATGATCCAATTTTGAGAGTGGATGCGCATATTCCTAGCCTTCGTCTCAAGACAAAGTTTAAAATCAAGTATCTTCCTTGTAGAAGACCCAGTACTACATGTAATATACAAAGGACTCATATTTTATGGATGATGCATGAGCTTCACATAGGGACAGAATCTTTAATTCATAAGGAATAGGTAACTCAGAGCATGAAGATTTGGATGCTGATTCAAGTATCACTTCCCTATCCCTCATTCTGACCTTATACAAAATGAATGTGTACTTCAGGAAATACATGCTGCCACCTTGGGCTCTTGTCTGAAATCTATAGCTGCCCTATATATGATTAAGTCAATCAGCAGCACAGGCCCAATATTCCTACTATCAGATTCTTAGACTTTTGCACAAACATCTGACGATTGGTAAGGTTTCCCTTCCAATTGGCAGAGAGGGCCCTTTTCACCAGAGAGATCTTCCCAAACTCTTTGAGCTTATTGGTGGACTTCTCATGGTCCATGGTGGCTATGACCAGCATCCCAAATGAAGAACAAAACAGGCTTCAAAACTTGGGTGAGTCCCCTCTCAAAAGCAGGTTTTGTAACCCCTCTCTTGTGCTCTTGCAGCCTTAAAACAAATCCATAAGCTTAGGTGGGCTGTTTTCTTCTGTAATCAGGACACATCCAAACCCCAACTATCCAGTTGAAGACCTGAAACTTCTCTCCTCCTTCTAATACAACAATCTTGTTTTTGTAACAATTAATTTCAATTTAGTAACAATGAGATCATTAATGCACCTCTGTGTACACAGATATGGAATCAAGTACGATTGGAATATGGGAAGTCATTTAAGGAATACATACCTGCAAAATTCTATCTACTTTTTCTTCAGCTCATCAAATACTATTAGCCATTGTGAAATGATGGGAGTTTTCTGAATCATACCTCAGGTCATACTAGAATTTTGGCTTTGTTAATGTAGCTTAAAAATTGTGATAGTAATCTTACCAGTTGTAATAAACGAGTTTGATGGTGCTTAAATAACAACTGTTACTGGTTCTATGCAAATCTACATTATAACTTGCTATGAAGATATTGCTTCTAACATGTATGATATTTTCTAAACATGTATGCAAACTAGATACTAAATCCATATATCTTATTGTTATAAACACTCCCAAAAGTTCTATGATGATCTGCTAATAGCAGTATAGTTTTAATTTTTGAATTCTAGAAATGAATCAAACATACTCAAGTTTCAAGGCCAACAAGTGGTGACTGAGCCAACTATCTGACTATACATACTACAATCACATAAGAAAAATCAACATAATAAATATAACTCGAGGGCTATAGTATTGTTCATTCTTCCTAACAATGTATTCTTTTTTCTCCTAAGTCCAATTCTATTCTGTGTTCCTTTATGTTCAAATTTTGTTTTGTGTATTGGGGATTAAAATCCAAGAAAATAAGCAAGTGTCTCTGCTACTCAATTACAATCCCCACTCATGTAATGGGACAACAGAAACACAGAAAACTTTCCTTTTATAAAATTCCTTAATTTTACTTCAAAATTCAGCTTTCTATGATTCACTTTACAATAAGGTCTTATTAAAGACTTCTTTCATTATTAAGGTATTATAGAAAATCCCCTATGTCATTCATATTTGTAATTTTTCTACAGGTTACTATCATATTGTGTTAATGAAACACTATTGCTAATGCACAATATACAGGCTAATTATAAATTTCTAAGAAATAGGACATCTCTTCTAAAGGAAAGGGACTACTAAAAACCATGAATACCAATACTAGCAAAATGACACCACACATTAGCACAATGATATCACAAAAAAGAGGGAGAACCAGTGTTCATCTAGATTAATCTTAATGTCAAGCTATTCAATACAAAAGAAGAGCCCTAAGCAGAGTTACATATGACCAACAGACAATGTATAAATTCCAGATTATTTATGTATATTTAAGAAAGAGGAATAAAGAAAGGAAGAATAATAAATAAGAAGTAAATATTCTTCAGTAGTATAAGTTATAAACCATGGAACATAAAATAGTAATCAGTTGTCAAGCTATACAGTTGCCAAAATCACATGATAATACAAGTTGTTAATTACTTATTATAATTAAGATTAACTTGATAAGATGGAGGCCATTCCTTACATTGATGAAATAGTCATAAATTCAGGACAAATAGGTCAAAAACCAATACAAACTTCTTTGTTTCTTATTCTGCTAGCGGACTATAAATATAATGTAAGTACTAATTACATATTGATATCCCCACATACATGTGAATCACTTGTACCACTTCAGGAATATTTATTCTTGCAGTAGATTTAAAAACAGAGGTATTCAGATAGAATATGAATGAAGACACAGAGACAGTGGTACAATGGGTCCTAAATGAGACATCTTCCTCAAAGCCCTCTTCTGAAGCCTCATAGAGCTTTTAAAAAGAAAGGATAAAGAGGCTAATACAGCTAGGGATGGTTGAAGGATACATGAAAGAATGTTTTAAAGACAAAACTATACTAGTAGGCATAGAAACTCAGAGTTTGTGTCAACACATAGACACAATATTCAAAGTTTCAATGCAGACAAAAATACCAGAAGAAAAATGGAAAGTAGACAAGTCATACCAGCCATTGAGCAGAAGACATGTACAATGGATATTTACATGGAAGAATGGGAAAAATCAAATTGTACTACTGAGGAAATGTCTACAGTTATAAAAACCATACTCAAAGTAAGACCATATACAGGGAAAAATTAACAAAATGATATTTATATATACATACACATATACGTATACCCATATTTTCATGTGTATGTGTATATGTGTGTATATTGTTTATATACATGTGATATGAAGAATATTACAAAGTATATTAAATATTCATTCTGTGTGTGTTTCGAGATTTTTGTTTGGCTTGCCATTGGTAATCTCATCTCATGATTTTCGTAATGGTGGTTGTTAAAATAACCAATAAAATAAGGATTTTTTGTTTTTCTACATTTTGTTGTGTATTCCTTATTATTTTGGGAAGAGAGCCTGTCAGTCAGAGGCAGATAGGGATCTTAAATGCAAAGATAAACTCATTATTATATAGTTGAGCATATGTGATTGAATATGCAGGACTAGTTTAACATACATAAAAGGTTCATGTCCAGTAGTACATTATTTCAGTGCATGATAAAAGTTATAAAATATTTGAGAATCTCTACCCATCTTCATGACTTGAAGAAAAACATTCAAATGTTATTTACAGAAGTTAAATTCCAATGGACATAGTAGGACACATCTTTAGTTCCCATATTTGGAAGGCATAGACGGGCTGTGTGTTGAAGCTCAGTCTAATCTACAAAGCCCTTTCCAGAAGAGCTAGAGGTATACAGAAAACTCATTTGCAAAAAATTAATATAAATAAGTAAACAAATAAAAAACAAATGTCATAACATTAAAAGGAATTGTCACAAGTACAGATCTTAAACATCTTAGTGAATCTGCAATTATAAAGTTAGTCTAAGAACAACAACTGTTCCAAACTCCAGTGGAAATAATTCTAGAATTTTCCAAAGTGATTCAATCCAGAAACTAAATACTGGGAACTTAAATTTTATTAATATCTTATACTTCAGGAAAAAATAATTTGGAAATTTTCTAAAGGATATACCTCATTTGTATAGAGAACATACATTATTCAAATTATTTTTATAGTTAAATATAATTTTAGCATTGGTACTAGAGATTGAAAGGACTATTGACCTTCTTGCTACTAGATTCTTTTGACAGATTCTACACTCAGAGAAAAGACATAGATGTGAAGCTTAAAAGCTAGCAGAATTCTTCCAGAAAAAACTTTAAGCTGTTTATCAGAGGACTAAACAGGAATGTTATGAGCACCAAATATGTGGTGGAGCATTAACTCTTTCTGATATCTGTGACTGATTCTCATTGTTTTCGTGGTGATGCTGGAAATTATTTTCATTTCAGGACTGTACCTGAAGCCATACAAATTACATCTTAGAATGCTTACCTCTGCTAGTTTCTGAAAGATGAACAGAGTGTACCTTGCTGAATGTTTTTGTGGTCCCAAATGATAGCACTGAAGAACCAGAGACTCTTATGACAGTATGAATGTCCAACCTCTCCTTTCCACATTTTAAATGTTACTCTTCCATAAATTAAGATTCTCTTCAGAGAGATGTAATACTCCACTCCACACACACACCAGGGAAGAAAAATAGTTGGAGATTCTATATACTTGGCTTGGGGAACCATTATCTCATCTGAGAAAATAGTTTGTGTGGTAGCCATTTTGTTTGGGCTTTCAAACTCTAGTAAACAACACATCACATTTGCTTGACATATAAGCCCAGGAACCTCTTCTGTTCCTCAGAGCAAATGTATATAGTATTATATATGTCATAAATTTATCTTAATTGGATACCAGTGACACAGATGTTCCAATGCAATGTACTCTCTGTGTTAGACTTACTGAGAACATAGAATATTTGGTTCTCTGCTACCTAGTCAACCATCTGTTACGTGTGAATGTGGTTGTTTGGACCCCAGAGTTCAGAGAAAAATAATTAGAATAATCTAAAGTGATAAAACATCTTGGGGAAGTTTGCTGTCACCTTGTAGCAGTCTTCATACATCAGAATATAATAAATTTTCTGCATAGACTAAAAACCTGAGAACATGACTGGGAAATAGAAATAATAATTATTTTAATATTTAATAAAAATATAATTTGTTCCATTTTTATCATAGGATGCCAAACTCACATATAACATAGTAAAATCCATGATCTCAATATTTCATTTACACACCAGATAACCTAGAAATAGTGGTTGCACTGAGAAATTTACTGCATATAGTCCCTCAATCAGAGAGTTTGTTAAGAAGGAATTGAGTGATACAGTCTAATCACTTTGACTGTTTTCAGTCATAGATAGGAAAAGTGGTTCACAACCATCTTATTGTTGTGTCATTTTATATAATCTCTTCATGACTACAAACAATAAAATTATTTTCATTCTACTTCACAGGTGCAATTATTTTGCTACTGTTGTAAACTCTAATATAAGTAACTCTTTTGAGAGATGTTCCTGTAAAGAGGTTACATTTGACCCCCAAAGGAGGTATAGTACTACCCATAAAGTTAGAACAATTGATTTTTCAGAGTCTATCCACTCTTACATAAAAAATGAAAAGCATTGAAGAGTTTAGTCCATTTTGGGCACCTTCTTTTTTTTTTTTTTTTTCTTGATTATTGAGGAGAAATCTCCACACAGGGATATAATATCAAAGCTCAAAGCTCCATGTGGTTAGAATCATCCTACTCTCTTTACTGTTGATATAAATAAAAAATTATTAGGGGTCCAACTGTACTACTCATGATGCTTTCTCTCCACTCATTCAGAAGAAACATTTGAAACTACATGACATGATAGACAAGGTCATAACCAATTCTTTCTTCAGGACTGTCTATCTTTTTAATTAAATATAGTTGTATTACTCTCTACCTGAAATGGGATTTTCCAGAATAGCTAATTTATAGGATGGATTATTTCCTGAGAATGATCGTAGAATCAGTGTTGGAGAAAGTTTTTTTTTCAGTATTAGTAAGGGTTAGAATCACACCAAGTATAAAATACTGCTATGTAAAGCATGAATTAGATGTTTCAAAGGGACTCCAGGTTCTCCCATCTTCCCTGTTCTTCCCGTCTATGCATCTGTCCCTTAGCTTTCTCTTACTTTATTCTAAAAACATTTTTTTTTTTTTAGGAATAAGCACCTTTGCCTTCTACCATTGCCTTGTCAGTGAGCTCATTTCTGGTTTCCTTGTCTAGCTATTTCAAGCAGAAAATGAGATGAAGAAAGAAAGTATGATTAGGAAAAAAGTATAGATGCAAAAGGACAAAAATGTGTCAGAGTGGTAGGAGATAATGTCCTCTAGAGTTGGCATGAATATTGCACATTGAACTCACAGAAAAATTATGTACAACCATCACATAATATAATTAGTTAAAAATTTTTAGCAAGTAACTTGAGGTATACAGAGTTCTTTTTACAAGTTGGGAGGTCTTATGCAGTGTTTATATACAAGGAATAAAGACAGTTCTTGGAACCTATACTACTGTTTGTGGCATAATACTATCTGAGAATATGACCTGACACACCTCTTTATAAGACAAGCACTAATTGACCTATGTAGTTTTAAAGCAAACAAACAAATTTGAGCTTGAAGTCTAACAGAATAATATATTGATGTATTCTTGCTTGATTTGTTTTTGGCTGGATATATAGATTAATGAAACTTCTGTACCATATCATATGTAAAACCACAGGATATGTCCACAAATTTAAAATAGAAAAGTTTGAAGAGGACATAGAAGTAGATCTGTTTCTAACAAAAATTTTGTTAATTCTCTTCCTATAGGGAATGTTGACTAATACACACTGTATATTTTGGCAAATTACAGCACACAGACTTCCCCAACCGATTATTAAAAAACAATGTTGGTTAATTAACCTTTTTTTTACAATTTTACCTTTCTATTAATTAATTTATTTATTTACATCCTGATGCCTACCCACACTTTCAACTTCCCCCTCACAGTGTTCTTCCTCCATCTACACACCCATCAGCTCTGAAAGGGTAGCCCTCTGCTGGGTATCCCCCCACCCTGGTGCAACAAGTCTCAGGAGGAATAGACACACAATCTCTCACTGAAGCCAGACACGGTAGTCCTCTGCTACATATATACCTCGGCTACAGCCAGCCCATATATGCTTTTTGGTTAGTTGTTCAGTCTCTAGCAGCTCCCAGGTGATCAGGTCAATTGACACTATTGGTTTTCCTAAAGGATTGCCCTCACCTTCAGGGTCTTCATTCCTTTCCCTTAAGTATTCTATAGAGTTCCTTGACCTCCATCCAATGTGTGACTGTGGGTATCTGCATCTGTCCCAGTCAGCTGCATGGTAAAGACTCTAAGGACAGCTATGATATATATTCAAGCATAACTTAACCTCGATAATAGAGTCAGGAATTGTTCCCTGTTCATGGAATTGGTCTCATGTTGGACCAGTCACTAGTTGGTCATTCCTCTTGTCTCCATTCCATCTTTGTCCATCCCTTACTTTGAGACTGCACCAATTTTGAGTTTAATGTTTTGTAGATGGGCTGGGAATCTATCCCTCCATTTGGGGTAATGTCTGACTACTGCAGATTATCTCTTCAGGTTCCATAATCCCACAGCTGACCATTTCTGGTAAGATCACCCACATAGACTCATGGGAGCCTCCCCAACCCAGATTTTGGGGATTTCCTAGAGATTACTCCCAGCCCCAAAAGCTGAAAATTTGCATTTCTTCCTTTCATTCCTTCTCTGGGCCTCTCTTTCCATACCTGATCCTGCTCCCCCATTCCCCCTCCCACCCAGTTTTATGACATCTTCTGCCTCACATGACTATTTTTTTAATCCCTTCTCACTGGGATTCAAGCATTCTTACCTGAATTTTAATTCTTCTTTAATTTCTTTAGGATTGTTTGGTATATAATGTGTGTTTTGTATGTTTTTAGATAATATCCACTTATCAACAAAAACATACCATGTATGTCATTTCAAGTATGCATGTAGAAGAATATAATATAATGAGATCCATATTTATTACCAACAACAAAGCTCAAGTCCAAGTGGATCAAGGATTTCAATATAAAAGCATATACACTGTATCTAGCAGAAGAAAAATTGAGAATTATACTTTAACACATTGACACAGAATAAGTCTTCCTGAAGAGAACATCAGTGTCTCAGGCTCTAAGAACAATAGTTATTAATTGTGACTTCATAAAACTGAAAGCTTTTGTAAGGCAATGGACACTCTAAGTGAGAAAAAAGGCAATCAAAAAATGAGAAAAGATCTTTACCAACCCAACATCTGACAGAGGGCTAATATCAAAAATATATAAAAATGCATGACTTTGGACTCCAAAACATCAAATAACCCAATTAAAAATAGATTAGAGAACTAAACAAATAATTCACAACCAAAGGATCTAGAATGACCAAGATTCACTTAAAGAATTCTTCAACATTCTTAGTAATCATGGAAATGAAAATCAAATGACCCTGGAAGCCAGTCTTCTGTTTGCCTTTGGAAAAAGATGTCGAACTCTTAGCTCATTTAGCACCATGAATGCATGGATGCTGCCAAGCTTCCTGCCATGGTGATAATAGACTGAACCTCAAAACCTGTAAGCCATTTACAATTAAATATTGTCATTTATGAGTTTGCTTTGGTCACGGTGACACTTTACAATTAAGGAAACCCTAACTAAGGCATTGTTGTAACCTCTTCTTGTGTAACAATTTGTCTAGTTTTGAAATTTCTTCTTCTGTAACAATTTGTCTGGTTTTGAAATTTCTTCTTGTGTGACAATTCTTCTGGTTTTGAATGATGTAATTCTTCTTACAGAGAAAAATTTGTCAAAGGTTATATAAAGGGACTAAAGAAAAAATTAAAATTTTTGGAGACAGTTCATTGGAGTTTTCCTCATCAACAAAATGTATATCTATATCTCTATCTATATCATCTATCTCTATCTCTATCTCTATCTCTATCTCTACCTCTACCTCTACCTCTACCTCTACCTCTACCTCTACCTCTA
>JANHMN010000003.1:56584973-56635940 GCA_030674055.1 Rhabdomys pumilio
CTACCTCTACCTCTACCTCTACCTCTACCTCTACCTCTACCTCTACCATCTCCATCTCCTCTATCTCTATCTATCTCTATCTATCTCTATCTCTATCTCTATCTCTATCTCTATCTCTATCTCTATCTCTATCTCTATCTTTATCTCTATCTCTATCTCTATCTCTATATCTATCTCTATTTATCTCCATCTCCATCTCTCCTCTATCTCTGTCTCTATCTCTATCTCTATCTCTATCTCTATCTCTATCTCTATCTCATCTATATCTATCTATATCTATATCTATCTATATCTATATCTATATCTATATCTATATCTATATCTATATCTATATCTATATCTATCTATATCTATATCTATATCTATATCTATATCATCATCTATATATCTGTGTGTGTCTGTGTGTCTGTGTGTCTGTATTATGTGTATATGTATGTGTGAATGAATGTATATATGTATGTGTAAAAAAGTTGCATCCTGCTTTTCTCTATCTACCTAATGTGTGGATGTTTATCTGTCTTTATGTTTATCCTACTGTCTTCCAATATGTATGTATGTATATAATTAAGCATGGATGCATATAATTGTTGAAGCTTGCATTTTGAACCCTGCTTTGCTTTATCCAGTGTGTGTGTGTGTCTTTGTGTGTGTGTTTGTATGTGTGACAGAGAAAGAGAAAGAAAAGGCACATTTTTCTTTTTTCTTTTCTCTAATGATCAACCACTATCAGTAGTACTTTAAACCAGTAGTCATAAGCACCAGTCTCCTTTTTCTTTTCCCCAGTTGTCTGCTATAATCAGTAGAGGCTTACACTTGGTAAGTTGAAATACCCAAGAATACAGGGAATAAAGAAAAGAGGAGGTCTACTGTAAAAAGTAACTGAAAATGTAATTATAAAACAAAAGGGTTGCTGGTGATTGCTTGGGGTTCATAAAAAACCCCAAGACATAAGTCTCTAAAATAATAAATTTCAAACCTGTATTCCACTTGAAGAAGAGAATGATGGTAAAATTGCAACTAATATAGCAAGATAGCAAGCAGAAATTTTGTATGAAAGTAGACATGCTTTCCTGCTGTTTGACTTTTTCTAGGATGCCATGAAGAGATGTCCATTCATCTGGGAGAGGACATCAATACAAGAATTTAAACAGTCACATCTTACCCAAGACAAATTTTCTATTTATATAAATGATGCAAGAGTTTGAAGCTATTTCAAAGTAGCAAATTTATGAGATTACTGTAGCATGTGCATTAATGAAAATTTGCATCTTAGAAAACATGGATAGAAAAGTTTCAACTCAGAGCAAGTAGTCTCACAACTGTTGATGCAAGAAAATCTCCCTAATAGCACATCTCTGGTCACCATTAGATAGTGAAGGCAAAAGTGAATGACACTCCATGCAGATGATGGAGGACTTCTAGATAGAGGCATGAATGATAAAGTTCAAATTAGAATCAGTGTTTTCAGATGCAGGAACATGTTTTGCAGAGATGACAGGAGTAGGTGACTCAGTAGGATCATAGAGAAGGCTAGAGAGGTCATACATATGCTGGGTTTTCTCTTTCTTCTCAGGTTTCAGAAAAAGTCTTAATTCTTGGCTGAAGCTTATAGTCAAGCCATGGGTAGAACCTGAAACCAATTGAGAGCTAGACTCCAGCCAGGAGTCTAACTGATAAAAACCTGTATGCATGGAGTTGAATTAGTTCTTGTTGCCTCTGTCTGATTGGTAATAGAAAATAGTTTGAGAATTACTAGGAGAGAGTTCTCAAACCTAAAACTATTAGTCAAAAGACTACTATTATTTGAAAGATCTTAATCAGGACTGAGTTGGTTTGTTTTTGTGTTTTTTTTTTTTTTTGTCGTTTTTGTTGTTGTCATTATTATTTGTTTTTATTTTTTGGACATGAATTTTTTTGCTTCTTATGTTTTTTTTCTTCTATTTCTTCTTGCTTCCTCTCTATTGCAGCAAAAGAAATGAAAGTAAAAGGAGAAAAATAAGAAAAACCTACTTTATACTAAGTCCTCACTCTGGTTCCAATTTACAACAGGCTAAAATGCCAGTGGTAACTTTGGGCAAAACATCTATCTGGTTGTTTGAATCTAGACCCTGGCTATGTACAATACATTGCATTTCTATCTAGGACATCGTTTTCTGATATTGGGCTGCCAATTCCAATTTTCTCAAACACATCTTGTGTCATTTATTTTATCCCACATGACAATATGAATTAATCCTAACCTTGGGCAATACATTTATGTCTATTTTAGTGCCATTAAAAAGGTGTCTCAATTGCTAAAAGAAATTATGTATTCAAAAAATGTTCAAAAATATTCAGTTAGCATAGTGTATTTCATATTGGCTTAATGATATGGAAATAATTATGGAGGTATTTTTTTTAGAAATCAAATGTTTAAAGTATAAATGTTCTCAAAACCTTTTGTGTGTATGCATGTTCTTATGTGGTGTTGAATTAAGATGGCCACTTTTGCATATTTTCTATTATTCCATCAAGTGCAATTGATATTCAGTAAATATTCTATTCAATAATATTTTAACACTATATCTTTGGAAAACTTCAAAACATTTGCACTAGAATTTTTCTAACACCACTATCACCTCTGCATGTAAACTCCTTATGTTCTTTCTAATAACAACAGACCTCCTTCTCATTATATATGTGTGCACAACTATGGCACCATCTACTGGAAAATGCATCTTAGAGCATGAATCTCAGAATAAATCTTACTCAGTTTCATCCATCAGCTATTTAAATTTCAATAACTACTCTAGTAGGATGTTTTCTAATTCATCCTACCAACAGCCATACTGGGATTTTATCTGGCTTGATCTGGTCTAAGAATTTTCCATTTAATTCTAGCTGTCGGGAATACAAAAGTGTGAATGCACTTAAAAATCCAGTGGTTTGATGCACATGTATTTTTCCTCTTTCTCAGTTTATACAGTATTTCTGATGGGGATGAAATTTGTCAAAGTCTCTGCTGCCTAGACAGGAAAACTCAAAAGATTTTTCTTTCACCCTTCTGTTACCACACACAGGACTGTATTCTAACATGAATATCCCTTATTCTTAATACCTATATCATAGAAAAATCCCAGATGCTCGTATTCCCAAGAAAGAAATTTTCTTTCTGAATCTTCTACCTTGCCATGAACATGATGACATCAAAACCAAAAGCCACCCACTGAAACAATTGCTGCTCACTCTAAAGAAGCATCGATTCTTCCTTCTTTGTTCTGATGATGCCCTCTGCAGCCTTCTATTTTCAGCTATTGTCTTTGAATACTGGATTGATTTCTTTGAAGATTGGCAAATGTTTATGCTTCTCCACTTTGTTCCCCCACATATTCTCAAGCAAAAGCTGCACATAAGACTAACTGATATATTGCATCACAGTCTGCTGTTTAAATCCTTAACATTGCTGATCTAAGTTTCAGTTAAGTTGGTCTTAGAATTTATCACAATATTAAGACACTATCATGTCTCCTGTGTCTTCAGGTCAGTGTTATTTCTACTCCATAGCACTATAGCACAGCACTATAAAAATTGCAGCTAACAAATAGTAATGGTCTAGGCATTTCTGTGATTTTTCCTAACATTTCAAGTGTTACAATTTTCTAAACCTTATCCATTACAATAGTACTAATGGGTTGTATGCTTAAAACAACACCTGAATTTTTCACATTTATTATGAGTCATGTAGACCTATATCGTTGTTAATGGGAGACTTCATGTTAGCTAATCTAAACATAGATAATTATCCAAGGTTTGTGAAATCATTGACCCCGGAGAAGAACCTATTACTGCTAATTGTCTGAAACAATAAAATTTTTAAGTATGTTAGAAATACCAATGCCTATAAACATATATATTTTTACCTATCACCCTCAGAAGAGAATCTTAATTTTAGAGCAGACAGAGACCATGACAGAATACCAAAATATGTCAGAATATAAAGAACTGATAAGAGTATGCAAAACCACACTGATTTTTTTTCATTTTTTGTTCAGTCATCAGCTGGGTATGGCTTTTCAGAGGACAGTTATGCTAGTCTCCTGTCTTCAATCATAAGAGAGTATCACTAATAGTGTCAGGGATTGGTGCTTGCTCATGGGATGGGTCTCAACTTGGGTGATTTAATGGTCAGCAATTTGTTCAGTTTCTGCTCCATCTTTGTCCCTGAATTTCTTTTAGACATGACAAATTTTGGTTTGAAAGTTTGGTGAATGAGTTTGTGTCCTTATCTTTCTACTGTAGCTCTTACCTGGCTAAAGGAGGTGGCCTCTTCTGGTTCCATTTCCTTAATAATAGTTCAAAATGTATGCTATGATTAAAGTGGTTTCTAAACACAATAGGTAAGCTGGATACATGATATCTCAATGGCATGGATACCTAAATAAAATTGGAGCAGTTATCACACAGTTGTTATGACTGTAAAAAGTTCTAAGTCCCAAACTTAAAAAAAAAAAAATGTTACCAAAAAATTAAGTGATGCTAGGAGCTTCAAGATCTGTGTTCTAAAGATAAACATTCTAATAGGTTATTTAATAACAAGATGTCAGTGTTTTGAAATTCACACATACGAACTCAACAAATATAACTCTGCCTGTATCTATACCTATATCAGTGTCTGTACGTATATATAATCTATATCTGTTCAACTTCATATCCATCATTCATATATATATATATATATATATATATATATATATATATTCAATATGTTGAATATATATTCAATATTGACTATACAAAACACTAAGTAGTTATTCACATATCTAATAATGAGAAATGATAATAATTCTAGAGGTTAAAGGAGCTGGCTCAATATGCTGGGGAATAGAAGAGGAAAAGCTTAAAATATGGCAAAATATTAGTGTACAAATTTTAAAAAAAGAAGAAAAATTTGCAAGCATATGTATAGATAAATAGATACACATATACCCCCACATATGAGAGAAACTGAGAAGTAGTCACTATACACTTACAGTAATATTATTCCAACTACACAACTAAAACGTCAAAGTTTGAGTCTGGTGCCAGGAACATGTGATTTTTATGGTCAGATAAAATGACTCTATAGTCCATGACTCAAATATTTCAGAGCTTTCCAAGTCATGTTTGAATTTCAACAACCTCATTGAATATCCGGTTACATATAATAGTACCTGTTTATGCCGTACAAGATAAAAGAGTAAATTGGAAGCCAAATAAAAGCTTCACCAGTACTGACCAAATGCATGTGGCAAAAAAGCATGATTCATTTTGCTGGAATAAAAAAGCAACATTTAGATCAACATGTATACTCTATCCAACTAAAAATAATTACCTGTCTTCAAATATACTGGTTCTAGAGAGTAAAAAGCATTATGGGGGCAATCAACTACATTTTGCTTGTATTTATGACCCACCCCATGTGACAGAATCTAAACTTGCTAAAGTGACCAAGATTCTGAGAATAGATAGTTAAATAACAGGAGGAAAAAAACCTATCATTTTGTTAAAGAATATAAAATCAAATGACTTCTAATAAAACTATATATGGTATATGATATATGCTATATACATATATCAGTGAATTTTTCACCACTTCTTTACTAGATGGAAAATGATATAGAAATGTTCAATGCACTGTATACAAAGATGGAAAGATTTTTGTGTACTGGTTCTTACATGTCTTCATCAATGCACTTACATCAATTCTCATGTTTCCTTGTTAAAAAAAAATAAACAGAAAGACTGTAAAGACTTGGAGGTGATGGATGCCTTCAAAAAAACCTTATATTTTCTTGATTCAATATTAGTGGGACACACTTGCAGTATAATAGAACACAAAACAACACCTTTATGTTTAATCCAGACAAAAACACTAGCATTGGAAAAGGAGAACAACAAATATTCACTTGAGATTGACATTTAAAAATGTTAATTGGTTATAATTCACACATACAAAATTATTAATTGGTTATGTGTATTCCCTGAATATTCCTATTCAGTATTTGGTCCAAGGTTACTATAAGGTGTATCATGTGAAAAAAATATACAAAATCTTGTGTTCAGTGTAGCCCTTTGATCCTTGATAAATAATTATGAAAATGACCTGATATTATAGATATAAAAATCCTTTTAAACCCATCAAATAGTTTGTAATATGTGAATGAGATTGGTATTGAGAAATGCATATGATCAAAGTCAATGTTTAGGTTTATTTCATCACAAAATTTATTTTAAATATTAAAGAACAGATATTAAAGGTATATATGCCAGAATTTGTGTTATTTTTGTGATTACAGCTCTTATGAGCCTAAACTAGAAGGATCACATGACTGCTAGAGTTGATGATATATTGTGCAATGCAGAGCACACTCAGGATTACTGGTTATATCTAAACATAATTGAATTTATTGAAATTTAAATATGTATACAACACTGGTAACTATTCTGAAACTAGGTGCAGAAATATTTCCAGGCTGTATATTTTTGTTTTTCTTTAGAGACACAAGGAAACTTCTGTTTATTCTAGAAATGTCATTTATGATGGACCAAAAATTTAAAAGTTTCCTTCAAATTGGGAAGTCATGTGTTTGGTCACTTTACTTACATTACCATGAGTATTCATATGTGACCCAAAGACAGTATGAAAAAATCCAAAATCAGAAGTCTTTAGATCTTGTGTAAGAATAACAGATATTTTCATAGAATAATATTAAACTTTCTTTAAAATTATATGTCTTACTTTTTCAAGCACTTTATAATTTTATGTCATGAGTATGAATTCTTTGGTGAAATGTATGTCTGTGTAATCCATATTCCTGCCTGATGCTCAAGAAGGCCTTAAGAGAGTATCAGATAAATGATCTTAGAGATACAAACAGTACTTTGCTACAAGTATGCTGTACATAAGAAGCACAACCTTTTTACAGTATCATATGTTCTTAATAGTTGATCAATGCATCCAGCACATTACTTACAATTTAACATATTAATAATATAGTTATAGTAAAATATACTAAAAATTTGATTGTACTTATATGATTAATGGACACAGATACCAGGATATGTATGATAACATTATTTCCATCAGATCCACCTCTGTATAAGATATTCCTAAACTATTGTCCATAAGTGTAAGCACAATGTCATTGTGCATGTTTGATCCTTTAGATGCAAAGCATTTATTTAAGAATAATGCATAATATTTAGGAATACAATTTCTAAGCTATTTTGTTCTACAAATAGAAACAAAATATTTTGTTCTACAAATTTTGTTCCATATAGTATCTCTTTAAGTGTCTGGTTAAGCAAAGATGTGTTGAAGTCCCTAAACATATTTAAGTCTTAATTAATATTTGTATAATATATCATTACTATTTATTGAAAATATTTTATCATTAATGGAATAAAATTTTATATGTGAATTTCAAATGTAAAACTAAGAGGCTTCAGCTATTATCTTGTCAAATCATATTTTATTAAAAAGTAAAAAATAAAATTGATTTAATGAAGGTATTAGTATATTAAAATAATTATTAGACAACCACAATAAAAATGTGAATGGCATGAGGAATTCTTGGCATTTTATATTAAATATATATCCATTTTAATATGAATTTTAAGAGTGTTAAAGAAGGATGGTAGAGTCAACCTTGATTATTTAAAGGTCTCTGTCTACTGCAACTTACACAAAGGCAACCATGCAGTTAATCATATTATTCAATAGTTGCCTCACAATAAGCTCTAGAGAATGCTACATTTAATTTTATTTCTAATCTTACCCATCCATGAATTAATACACACAACACCATAATTTTCTTATTTACAGTGTAATCTCTTAAAACTTTCTCTTTCTTCAAACACATGTCCAAAAGGAAGTGTTATGAAACCTTATAAATTTGGTACTTAGATTTGGTACTCCCATTTCTTTTCCTGTTCTTTCCTCTCTGTCTTTGTTTGTGTTTCTATTGGCTGCCATAAAACACTGACCAACAGCAACTTGTAAAATAGAGATTAAATTCTTTTTACAGTATAAATTTCATCATCAACAAAATAAATGTTTAAACTCAAGAAAAGTTGTGAATGCAGGAACAAAAGCTTTATTATCAACATAAACTTCACCAAGAAAAAGCAGAGTTCTCAACATGTTCAGAATAGCTTTATTATTAAAATAAACCACTTCACTAAGAGTAGCATCAGCCCCACTAAATTAGCCAACCCACACTAATCATAAATTAAGAATCATACCAGTCATTCAGACAGGATAATCAAACAGAAGCAATCTGTTGTTAATTAAGGCACTATTCATCCAGTTCACTCCACTTTTCATGAAAGTGATAAAACTTAAGGAGCATGACCTCTCATTGCTCTGATCCTTCCTTCCCTTCTCTCTCAAACTTTCGATCACATTCTCCCACATATCCCTGATATTTCTATAACAACTACCCCCCCACACACACACCTCCAATCTCTTACAATCATGTAAACAGTATTCTTTGTCAACTCATCTATAAAGACCTTATTTCATTAACTTGCCATCTTTGTGGCATATGTAGCTTCAATGTCTCTTAGGAGCTTTGACCCACTAAGAATACTCCTTCCTCGATGAGTTGTAATTTCTCTGTCTATATTACTAACACTCTGATCCTGAATTCCTATTTTATTGTGCTCCTCTTGACAATTAAAAGTTGATGAGAATAAAATAAAATTGATAACCATAAAAAAGACCTACAGTATTTAACAAAATAAATATGTAGAAACTATTTCAAATTCCAACAATACATTCTAAAATCTATCAAGACCAACAAGATAATTGTTCTAAATATACACAAGCAAATTTCTTAACACACTGTGAGATCTGGGTTTGATTGCTTTCATAGACAATGATATGGATACATCAAAATATAAAATGTTTGTAGAGACCATATAGAAAAAGCAAAGGTTTAACAAATAGATTAAGTAGGAATTCCAAATAGGATCTCATGAAAGTGTACACCACCTGGAAGTGTAATAAAGTCTTTAAAATTGTGTCATTTTCTGCCATGAATAAAAAAGGAATCCATTCATAAAATATAGAGTGATATAACATTTCTTTTCTTATTTATTTAATGTAAATACCCATGATGGTAGATTTTTTCCTCTTACTGACTTTTGTGTATTTAATAGATATTCTAATATCGAAAATGTCATAACTCTTTCAAATTTGTATTATCTCAAGGTTCCCTGTTTGAGATGCAATTTGGAAAGCTTTTCAAAGAAAAGAGGGCCTCAAAGGAAATTTTGAGATGAATATTTTTGAAAATAAATCAGTAGTGGGAGATTCCTTGTTCTAGCTCTATCTTCCATTGGTGTTCAAACAGCAAACATCAATTTAATGTATAAATGAAAACATGGTTCATTTATAAAACTGCATATAATATTTTACTGTGCATAAGACATTTGCTGTTGATTCATAGATAATTGTTGGTTAAGAGGCAAGAAGACTCCTATAATAAGTATAATTACTACCATATTGAAATTATGTATTGTACTATGAATTTGGAACAGGATTGGCACATGTTGAACTCGTGTTTGTTTCCTTTGTGATTACATACATTTTTTTATTTTAATTTTTATTGGATATTTTATTTATTTACAATATAGATGTAATCCCCTTTCCCCATTTCCCCTCCATAGAATCTCCTATCCCATCACCCTACTCCTTTATGCTTTTATACCACTTTAATTACATGCATATATTAAGGTAAGTTCTAGGTTGAAGGTCTAGCAATACAATAGATGCAAATAGTCAAGGAACAAGTAAGCCAACACACACAAATAAACAAAAAACAAGCAAGGTATTAAACCCAATTATATGAACACTCCTATGATCACTGTTTCTAAGGGCTTATGAGGATGACCAAAGTATCTGAGCCTACTTCCCTGTCCTAGCCCAAATTAATTTTCATGTCTGAAGCCTACTTTCTTGTTCTAGGCTAGAATTTAGATTCCTGTCTGAAATTACTTCTTTATTCTAGCCTAATAGTTAGATTCCTGCCTGAGATTATTTCTTTATTGTAGCCTAAGATTTATATTCTTGCCTGAATTACTTCTTTGTTCTAGTCTAATGTCAGATTCTTATGTGAAACCTACTTCCTTGTCCTTGTCCAATGCCATATTCCTGCCAAGCAGCCCATTTTCTTGTCCTTGAACCATGTCAGATTCTTGCCAAGCAGTACCAAAGGCTGTCTGCTACCACCCATTTTTTTTTATTTCATTAACAAGCCTGAGCCTTTCTTAGGTCATTCTGATAAGAATGCATTCCTTACCCATCAGGGAATATGCATTATCAAAAGCAATGTGTTTTTCTGTTAGGTTGGTAAGGCTCTGTGCAAAGTCTTACCAGTACTTGGCTTGCCAGCCTGTTAATTCAATAACTCTGTCTGGGGATCCATTCTCAGGTTTAACCCATGTAATTCGGCTGCCAACATATTGATTTTGTTAAAGAAAAGCTTTAACACAATGGGCAGGAATAAAAGTATTTCAAGGACAAAAAGGACTATCATGATCAATCTACAGCTCTCAGGATGTTTTAACTATACATAGAGGGCTTATGAGTATCAATAATGCTGCTTTGCTGAGCACTGACTTGGTAAATGTTGCTGATAATATTACTAATGGCCTGAAGTCAGCATTTCTATTTTGGTCAAGCTTTAAAAATGGCATATATAGCTTGATTCCATACATTTTTAAAAGTCATGTGATGTGCAGTAAACACACAAAATGAAGGAAAAAATGAAGGCAGAATACACTGTACAATCATTATTATCAATGTCCCATGTGAAGTTTATATACTTCTTCTCTGTTTAATAACAGCTGAGTATATGTAAAGCAACTAAGTGTTCACAGATATGAGTCTCTCTGTGAGAATATGAGTAGTAATTATGGGCAAGGATTCCTGATAAAATCTGATCCTGTTCCTTCCTCCATTCTTTAAATTCCAATGCCACTCTGAAATGGATTAAGCTGCATCCTCATGAATCCTGCATCTGTACTTGCTGAGATTTCTGTTGGCTTAATATAGTATAAGAATTGTGGGTGCAATTCTAGCTGATCAGGATTCATTTGTGCAACTGTACTTAAATATTCATGAAACACTGTTTCAACTCAGTTGTATGTTACCACTGGTTGATTTAAAATGTTGTTTCTTTCAGGAAGGGAACTTTCCAAAGTGTCTATTTTGACTGACCAGTAAAACTCAGAAATATTTATGTTCATCAACCTTCCATCATTTCCTGACTTTGCATGCTAGTACTTGTATGCCTGGTTTTTACTATGTACCTTCCACAAATAAATCACTGATTTTTGTATTTCCAAGTGAACATGTTGCTGATTGAATAGTCTACCTGGCTTCCCTTATATTGCTTTATCATGGTTTGCTTATACAAGAAATAATTTGGATTTCATTCATTTTTCACTTAGAAACTCAGTTTCAATATAAATCTTGACACATTTGATTATATTACCAAATATAAACTTTTTCCTGCATTTGTCATTGTACTACTTTATCCAGATTACAGTATGAATATCCATACACACTTTGCATAGCTGTCTTTGTCAGTTATATCAGGCAAAGAATTTCTGTGAAATGACATATGAAAACAATTAAATTTCCATGACAGTCTTATGATATAGGATGCATCACATTTGTTTCTTAATTCTCTGCTGCTGACTATACTATGAGACTAAGAGATTGTAGCATCATACATTTGTTTCCTTATTCCTGGTTTTCTCAGTCATGCCTATTCTAGCTGTATTCTTATCTAGACTCTTCAACCCAACAGTTTCTCTCTGGTGAATCCCAAATGTTTTAATGGCTCATGTGAATCAGTTCATCAGGAACGAAATTTGCTCACACTATCTCAGCTTGAACAGCATTTGACTCAACGTGAGTAGTGTTGTTGTTTTGAGTTCTGTAGACTGTATCTTGGATATTCTGTACTTTTTTATTGGCTAATAGCCACATATTAGTGAGTATATACTATGCTGGTATTTTGGGCCTGAGTTACCTCACTCAGAATGATATTCACTAGTTTCATTTTTTGCCTGCAAAACTCATGATGTTCTCAGTCTTAATAGCTGAGTAGTATTTCATTGTGTATGAAATGCCCAACAGTAGGGAGAGTAAAGTTATAGAGCCCACCTCCAACAGGAAGACAAGGCATCAAGTGAGGGATGGGGTTGCCATTCCATATTCAAAATTCTGACCCATAATTGTTTCTGTCTGAAAGAACTGCGGGAACAGAAATGAAGAGGTGCCTGAGGAAAAGAAGTTTTAGCAATAGACCCAAAGTGGGATCCAGCTCAAGGGGATGTCCTAAGGCTTGACACTATTACTGTGGCTATAGAAACCTGACAAAAATGAACCTATCATGACTGCTTTCCAAAGGACCCAACAAGCTGCTGAAAAAGTCAGAAGCAGACATGTGCACCCAACAATGAACAGAAGCTACTGACCCCTATGGTTAAATAAGGGAAAAGCTAGAAGAAGCTGAGGAGGAGGGTAACCTTGTAGGAAGACAAGCAGTCTTAATTAACCTGGATCCCTGAGATCTTTCAAACTCCGGACCACCAACCAGGCAGCACACACTAGCTGATATGAGGACCCCAAAGGAATGATGGGTATGAGTTTAATCAGAGAATATGCACTTAACCCTCAGGAGACTGCAGGCTCAGGGAGTTTAGAAGTTTGGTGGGGTGAGGGGTGGGGACATCCTCATGAAGACATGGAGGGGTGTGGAGAAGGTATGGGATATGGAACAGTCAGAGTATATACAAGAAAAAATTAATTTTGGAGTTTAAAATTAATTAATTTATTTATTAGTTTTAAAAATAGAAAATAGATCATGTGCCAAAATAAAGGTATAATTTTAAAAACTGTTTAAATTTCCTAAAGATACAGATAGTAGGGAAAGAAAAGAGCCAGCCTGCTTTAATATGTAACTGAGTAATTTAATTTTAGAAGATGTAGGATCTCAGTGTTTGCATGACCTCTACAGTAATTTTGGAAGCAGAAGTGTCTATACCAATGCTCTAGGGACTGAAATATTTTACACAAAGTGAACAACAGCATTCTGATACAGATATTATGAAAGACAAATTATCTCTTCTTACACAAACTAAAGTTTCTTGCAAGGAATGAGCTACTTTTTGAGTCATTTGCTAAAGTGGTATTATATTACCTGACAGAAGAACCAAAACCATACAGAAATCTACCATTAAATTTCAACAATCTGATAGTAAAGTACAATTACTGAATAAACTACTTAATTATATCATTGAAAAAAAAAAGTTTGCTGTCTAAACAGAAGCTTTCTCATTATAGACTACACTTGATTGTATGCTGTATGTTACTGGAGTATGAGAAAATAACAAGAACAAAATCTGCAAACTGTTCAGAACAACCTAAGACAGACTCAGTCATGTTTATAAAATAAAAAAGGCGTTGGAAGAAACCTGTGGCAGATCAGCCTCCTGTGGTAGAAAGGGTGTCTTCAGAGGGGTAGGGGGTGTCCAGGTGCAGCATCTGCTCAAGCCCTCTCTCTTCATTAAGGATCAGGAGAGGCATTCCATTCAAGGGGAGAAGTGAGATCTGGTGCTTCTTAGGCACATCAAAGCTCTCAAAATCTAGAGAATTGAAGGGAAAGAACGTTTCTATTTCTGGGTAGGCATCATCAGGAGCAGGAACACAGCCTTGTGTCTTAGTAGACTTCTCAGTGATCTTTGTCACAGTCAAGATTGACTGTTTGGGTTGGAGGGCTTTACTAGTCTTCACTAGCTTTTTGGTAACTCTGTTGAATATACCCAAAGTCTTTCTGAGGGCTTTAGGCAAGGCTGGAGCATTGAACACTTTGCCGACTCAAGGCATTGAAACCTGCAATTTCCTATCTAAGGTTTTGACACCAGAGCCCAGGTTCAACCCATCCTTAGATGCCATATGGCTGCCTGACTCTTCATTATCCTTATCAACAAAGATCAGAAGAGCCATCCTGGATTACTCCAAGACTGCACCATGCAGTTTTAAACAAAATTCAACTATGACTTCTATTGATACTTCCATTTGAAATTTTAATAGATGACATCCTTGGGGAAGACATGAAAATATGAATATGGAGCATTGATTTTCTTACATATGTGATGCTTAAGTCTAAGAAGAACATTTAGAAAAATTTTGAGGAGTATATATATTGTATATAATATATATATATATATATATATATTCTGTATACTTGTATAGAAAGGTTATAAAGGTATAACTAGATTTAAACATAACAAACACACATATAGTAAATGCAAAAATATAATTTTAACTGAATTTTATACATAAGAAATAGAAATCATATTTAAAGACAAAAATAAGATGGTTTTCAATACATCAGCAGAACATGGTTATTTGAGTCTGTTGTGAGTTTCACAGGATGTGGAGAAACACTGTGGTCCCAGTGAAGAATTTGAGACCCCAAGGAGCAGCACAGTGAGACTCTGATTCAGAAGTACAGGGCATATATTAAATGAACAACAATACAACAAATGCAACCTAACATATGATTTAAACCAAAAACACAAGAGTAATATGCTTATATATATTGAAGAACTAAACTAAGCAATAACTGCAGAATAATACAGGAAGAAAGCAAGGCAGTTCTTGTACAAAATATAGGAAATATGAAAGACAGGAGAATGCCATTATCTATGTAAAAAAAAAAACCCACAAAATTATGAAGTGCCCTCTTACAGATTAGCATAAGTATAAAATTCCAAATAAATTTTTAATCTTTGAGATAACATAAAATTAGTCATATCTGACTTTTTGAAAACAGTATGTTTTCTATTGATGATAAAGTCCAAGTGGATAAAGGATCTTCACATAAAACCAGATACACTGAAACTAATAGAAGAAAAGGTGGGGAAGACCCACAAATACCTAGGCACAGGGGAAAAGTTCCTGAATAGAACACCAATGGCTTACATTGTAAAATCAAGAATTGACAAATGGGACCTCATCAAATTGCAAAGCTTCTGTAAGGCAAATGACACTGTCAATAGGACAAAAGAGCAACCAACAGATTCGGAAAAAATCTTTACCAATCCTACATCTAATCGAGGGCTAATATCCAATATATACAAAGAACTCAAGAAATTAGATTCAAGACAACTAAATAACCCTATTAAAGATGGGATACAGAGCTAAACAAAGAATTCTCAACTGAGGAAACTGGAATGACCTAAAAGCACTTAAGGAAATGTTAAATATCCTTAGTCATCAGGGAAATGCAAATCAAAACAACCCTGAGACAGCACCTCACACCAGTCAGAATGATCAAGATCAAAAAACCGAGGTGATACTAGATGCTGGTGAGGATTTCGAGAAAGAGGAACACTCCTCCATTGTTGGTGGAATTGCAAGCTGGTACAACCAATCTGGAAATCAGTCTGGTGGTTCTGCCAAAAATTGGACATAGCTTTACCTGAGGACCCAGCTATACAATTTCTGGACTTATACCCAGCAGATGCTCCAATATATAACAAGGACATATGCCCCATTATGTTCATAGCAGCCTTATTATAACAGCTAGAAGCTGGAAAGAACACACATGGTATACACTCACTGATAATTGGATATTAGCCCCAAGGTCACAATAACCAAGATACAACTCAAAGTCCACATGAAGCTCATGAACAACCATCTCTTGTGCAGTCACCAAAGGTAGATATTGATGTGGATGCCAGGAAGTGCATGCTAACAGGAGCCTGATATAGCTGTCTCCTTAGAGGTCTGCCAGAGCATGAAATATACAGAGGTGGGCGCTCACAGCTAACCATTGAGCTGATCATCGGTATCCCAATGTAGGACTGAGAGAGAAGATCGAAGGAGCTGAAAGGGTTTTGGGCCCCATGAGGAGAGAAATAATACTAACCAACCACAGCTCTCAGTGTCTAAATGACTAGATTGGGAGCACATAGGGAGGGGCCCATGGCTCCAGCTGTATATGTAGGGGAGGATGACAGTGTCAGGCATAGGTGGGTGAGGAAGTCCTTGGTCCAGTAAAGGCTGGATGCCCCATGGGTAGGAAGGTGGGAGTGGAAGGGTGGGTGGTGGCATATCCTCATAGAAGCAGGAGGAGGAGGGATGGAATAGGAGGTTCCTGGGAGGCGAGGAAAAGAGGATTATATCTGAAATGTAAATAAAATATCCAACAAAAATGGTATGGTTGTATTTTTAATTTTATTTTTCAACTTTTTATATAAAATAATGGCTTACAATAAAAAACATATTCCTTTCAAATTTTTAATTATAGTATCTGTGTTTATTAATGCAATGTAGTACTCCTTTAGTTGGAATATGGATAGCTTAGAAATATCCTGTTTTTTAATTGAACTCTAATGTAAATACTTGAGTTATTGTTAAAATGAAAATTCAGGTTAATTTCTTGTGCTAACTTTATTTAGATAGCATAGACTCACTAGTAACTCTATGCTATAAAATCACTTAATAGTACTGAGAAAACTAATATCAATTAATATAATGCACCAGAGTTTTTATAGATGTTTGGCTGTTAGAAAGCAAGAACTCAGATTAATGTGAGTCACTAATTTTTAGATGAATTCAGTATGAAATTCATTATATATAAAAAATTTTTCAGAAAATAATTATACCAAATAATCTAAAAGTAGCCACAAACAAAAAAGTAAAACTATTGATATCACTTCCAAACATTTAAAATATTCAAATTCATTGGTTAGAATCTCACTATCATGAAATTCCTGAATTCCCAAATCTGTTACATATTAAGTCTGTGCCATTTCAAAATCTTTTATTTTACTTTTGTTCCTATAGTTGTAGACATCTCCAATTAATAAGTAACTCCTAAATAGCCAACGCTGACCCAACTAACAGAAGCAAACTGTAAACATTCACAGTTTAATAAACATTTTCTGTATACAAAGTATTATAAGCAAGGTATTTACTTACTTTTTCAAGGTTAAAGAATACTTTGATGAAATAAAATTTTGTTCTTTAAAACAATAAATAAAAACCAAGCTTCATTTAATCTCAGCACAGAGGGGCCTGGGTCAACTGGAGCCAAACCATTCTATAGGGAAAGTTTCAGTCCATTGAAGCCAACAGAAGTAGTGTCTTGTCTCAAAAAACGTAGACTAGCTACACATCATTATGTTGGGATGTAGAAATTGTATGTATTAGTTAATATGTGCATAGAAGTTACATGTGTACAGAGGAATGAAGGGGCAAAGATTAACTCCCATATCTTCCTGTAGTGATATGTGTAGTAAAGCCTTTATGTCTTGATATTAGTCAAAAACATAGTAAAGCTTTTATATCTGGCTTTGAGTGAAATGTTTCACCAAGACCTTTACTATGTTTGGGTCAATTAGTAGAGTCTTAGAAATTGTTTTGGGACTGTTTGGACCTTGAAGAAATACTGTCTGTCTGTAGAGAATTTGCACTGAGTGCTCTATGCAAACTTGTAGCTACACCAATCTTGATCTTGTAAAACTTGAAGTTCTTACTTTTGAATATGACTAGCCATGGTCAAATGTGGCTGAGTTTTATGTGGGTGGTCAGTTCTCATGTCCAGATAAATTTTCGTAATTGTATTTTCCCCAGCCACCAAATAACCTTGTATAATATTTGAATAAAGTAATTGGAGTAAGCTTACAAGCTTATGAAGTGTCAGGGGATTTTAATAAGCCTAAAACCCTCTGATACTTCAGAAAATGAAGTCTTAGCATCTTGGTGAGTTGCTTTCTCTACTGTGGCACCTATATTCAATATCAACTCATCTTTCCCATATCTAATCTTCAAGGTATTTTTGATACAGTTTATCATTAAACTGTATCATATATTACATCAAACATATATCGCAAATCAATGTAGATTTATTATATCATACTGGAATTACAGATAAACAAAGCCATGCTGATTTATTATTTTCATTTATATGGTGTTTTTGTTCACCTAAACATTAGTCTTGCACTTCACAGCATATAGACTATAGACTGATTTAACTCTCCAGTTTGAACTCTACATAAGGTAGAGTTATATTACAAATTGATGAACTGTGTAACAGAAAGATTACCTATTAATATATATGATCAAGATTTACTTCAATGAATATAATATAAATAATTTTGAAATATACATTATAGACCATGAGGGTCTAGGATCTTGAGAAATCTGTAGAACTCAATGGTCACATTGAAATGCGGAAAAGTATATTTGTAAAATACCTTCATAATACCAATAGAGTAATGAAGCACTTGATATATGGTGTATGGGAAAATTTAACTTGTTGTTGTAGAGAGGTCACAATTTTTTCTAATGCATATACAATTGTAAGTTGGTTACTACCTTTAGGCATACAGTTTTTAAATATCCAGGATATAACACAGAGACTAGATTTCTAAAGACAGAAAGCAAATAATTGGAAAATTTTAGGTCTCTATGTATTCACTAGTACAATGTCACAATAAAAATTACTGGGTCCATTTCTTTTTTTATACAGTATGTAACACAAAGGTAGAAATCTTCATCAGATGATGTATTGATTTCCCTAAAGTGCACATGACTACCTGGAAAGGTAGTTAGTAATGACCTGACATAGAAGAAAAAAAGATGCTAGATATTCTTGGAAATTATAAATACAATAACATTATAAACAACATTTAAATTGTAGAATGTTTTTTTGCCATTAACAGCAACAGGCTTCTAGCATCATTGCACAAAGAGAGTTTGGTTTCTGAGTGTGATAGGATCTCTGTCTGTCAGTTACATCTTGATTTTTCTGAGACTCCATGGTGGTATGTTTAGGATATTTGCTGCCACAGTTGCTTTCACAGTGGCTGATCAAAACATGTGAAAATGTCAGAAATTCCCCAGTGTCTGTCACAAGCTGAAGCTTGAATCTTGTATATTCTTTGCAGAAGACACCATTTATCATGACTGAGGCAAGGAATACCAAAATATTATACCTAAATTTTACATGTTGTAACAGTCTCTGTAGAGGAACTAGGAGCCAATGATTCAGAGCATGGAGGCTCTGAAATAAACAATCACTGTCCTTGAAGCTTTTTACTGGCTCAGGAGTGTTCCTGTCAGATACAGAAACACTCTTCTTTCTCTTTAGCACCATTCAGTCTCACTTTGGTTATATCCAGGACAAGATATGTTCAGGAATGTAATCAGCAGCCTGACTGATCAACGCCCCCTCATACAGACATTTTTTTTTTGCTCTCCTTTCTTCTGATTGAGTTTTTGCATTCAAATAGAGAATGGATTCAGATCTAATCAAGAGAGAGCTCTCATATCCTCACACGGACATCACATGCTGCTGTAACCTTGGAGACCTCCATCAGTTCTATTGATTCAGACATGACACCCTCCTTCCTGGGTTCAATCTCTTTACACTGACCAAAGAAAAAAACAAGTCAGTGTAACTACAGGACTGTATCTATCTCTTTTTGGCTCATTTCTGGCAAGTTGCCAGAGATGTGATATTTCTTTTTGAATACTCTGTGACTCTTATCATGCACTTTTTTCTTCTTTCTGATGACTTGTGATGTGCACGAATCTCCCTCCTCAATTGCTTCTGTTGTATGCTCTGATTATAACATTTCCTAGTACAATAATATTTAATTAATATGCTCAAAGATATGTAGAAATATTATGTGACATATTCTGCCCATACCATTCTCTACCTGTACTGAGTTTGCATGTGATGCTGGAATGTCTCATACATATGCACAATACTAAGTAGCTTTCAGTGTTGAAAACAAAGATTATGTGGTGTGGATATTTTCTACAGTACATGATGTGTGAAAAAATTTAACCTGAGGTAGTAAAGAAGCCAGGACATTTTCTGACTCATATACAGCTGTAATGTATTTACAACTGTCATGAATACCTGAATCAAAATTACAGTTTTATAAACATCCGGGATATACCACAGACACAATAATCTCTAACAACAGTATCCAAATGACAGGAAAACCATAGGTATCTAGGTATCCATTAGTAAAAAGTCACAATAAAAAATACTGTGTATATTTCTTTTTTATATAGTATGCAACATCAAGGTGGAAATCTTTGTGAGAAATTGGACTGATCTTTCTAAAGGGCTCATGACTCTTCTGAACAGGTAGTTTAGCAATGAACAGATATATAAAAAATATGCTAGATATTCTAGTTAATTAAAAATAAAATAACACTGTAAACAATGTTTGAGTTGTTAAATATCTTTTGCCATTAGTGGTAACATGAAGCCAGAATCACAAGACCAAGAGTGCTTTGTTTCTGGGCAAGGAAGTATATGTGTCTGTTAGTTACATCTGGATTATTCAGAGAATCCATGATGTTAGGTTGAGGACATTTGCTGCCACAGCATTTCTGACAGTGAATGACATAATGTGAAAATGTCAAAAACTCCCTATTTTTTTGTCACAAGCTAAGGCTTGAATCTGGTATCTTGTTTGTGCAAGAGAGAGCCCTGCATGACTAAGGAAAAAAATGTGATACTTGAATTTCACATGAGGTGAAAATCCCTGTCTAGGAACTAGAAAACATGGAATCAGAGCATGGAGGCTCTGAAATGAACAAGCACTTTCCTTGCACCTTTCCACTGGCTCTGTCTCCTCACAGTTTCACAAATACTCTCCCTTCTCTTTAGCACCATTCAGTCTGGCTCTGATTATATCCAGGAACAGGTATGTCCTGGAATATGTCCAGCAGCCTGACTGATCCAATCTCTCACTGCAGACAAATTTATTTACTCTCCTTGCTTCTGATTGATGGATTTTTGTGAATTCAAATTGAGAACTGAATGAGATCCAATCAGGAGTGAGATCTCATATCTAGGCATAGACATCAAAACCTGCTGTAACCTTGGAGATTTTTGTCAGTTTTGCTGATTTATTTCTCAACCCTTCCTCTCTTAGTTCCTTGAATGAAGAATAAATAACTATATGGATGGTAGGAAAATTGTTTTTACCTTCTTCTCTCTACACTGACCAACAAAACAAATCAGTGGATCCCTGGAGCTGTTCCTGTTTCTGACTTCTCTTGCCTAGATCCAAGCATGTTTCCAGAAAGGATCTTTTACTTTTTGAGCCAATGACTGTGACACTTGAATTTTTGCTGCATGCAGACTAATTGAGATTAGTTGTGTCACCTTCTGTGGGTAATTGACTGGAAACACAGAGGATTCCTCCAGGCTGGAAGTTAAGCATGGCTGCTGTGGCTCCAGAGTCTCATTAAAGGCTTTTTCCTCATGGCGTGGTCCCAATGACACGAGAAAGTCCATGGGTTTTTACAAGCTTTAATGTCATGGTGGATGGTGGTGTAAGGCCTCCATGAAAGGAGGACCTCACCCAAGTCTCAGGAATTCATGGCCACCAAATAACTCACAAGACACCAAACTTCATGCAATCAGCAAGAGGTATATATCGATCAACATATTGAGATCAAAACCCATAACCAACGCAGAGGCAGTGGGGTCTGACCCCTGGGATTCGGAGACAGAGGGAATTTAAAGCCAAAAATCACAACTCAGGGGGGAAATTACAACCCAGGGGGGAGTGAAGGGGGGTCATTGAAGAGTACCTGTGGAAAGTCCCAGCCCATTATTCAGTTTGTGACAGGGTACAAGGAACAGTCATGGGGAACATTTTGTATAGGCTATTCTCAAAGAGCCTATTCGTACTCAACCATCTATCTTGTGGTCAGCCAAGTTCCTGAAACACAGAGCTCATGACCAAGCTGACCTGTACTCTTGGTTCTACTCAACCTGCTAGGAGTTTCTGAAAATTTTTAACCTTTTCAGTTAATGGATCTGGATGCACCCCCCACCCCAAACCCAGGGCATGCCTGAATAAATAGGGTGGGAGATAGCAGGGAGGGGCTTGGGAAGAATGCTTAATTGACTCCACCCTCTGGCCTTCAGGTACCTCATTAGTATGTAAATCTCTCTAGGGTCTGAGGCCTGTTCCTCTTGACTGTTGGCCATAGACCTCTCGGTGGGAGTGGTTGTTGGAAGGCTGAAGCTAAATGGAAAGAATCGGGGCCTGGGAGTAGAGTTGAACTCCTGATGCCCAATAAGCTTTCGGGTTCCAAGCTCATGCTCGACCAAGCACCCAGCTGCTTCTCACAGCCCACCACCCCACAACCTTTCAACCCCACAATTGCTTCTGTTGTATGTTTTGATTGTATCCTTTCCTAGAAAAATAATGTCTAATAGTATATCTTTAAAAGAGAAGCTGGACTACTAAAGGCAATATTCTGCCTATGCTCTGATCCATGCATATTTTATTTGCAGGAAATGCTAGAGTGTCTCATACATCAGCACAATATTAAGTGGAATTTAGTGCTTATAACAATGTTTATATGCTATGAATATTCACCACAAAAGTTGCTTCATGTGCAACATTTAATGTCTTATTTTAAAGATGCCATGGCATTTTCTAATGGATATACATTTGTAATATGATTTCTACTGTCAGAAGTGTATTAATCATAGTAATATAGTTTTATAAATATTTAGGATATATGACAGAGACCTTGTCTCTAGAGAGAGAATGAAAATAACATGAAATATTAAGACTCTAGATATCCACAAGAACAATGTCACAACAAAAATTACTTAGATCATTTCTTCCTTTTACATAGTGTAATAGAGAAGTAGAGATGAACAGGGCATGATATACTAAATTCCCTAAAGGGCTTATGAGGTATTAGGTAGCAAAAGACTGTCCTCGAAGAACAAACATTCTAGAATGCCTAGTAAAATGCAAGGAAAATAACAGAATAAAAAAGGTTTGTACTGATGAATGCCTTTTGCCATTAATGGTAACATGCTACCAGCATCACTGTCACAACAGTGCTTCCTTTTTTGGTATGGTAGTATCTGTGTTTATTAGTTGCATCTGATTATTTTAGAATTCAAGGTGATATGTTGAAGTCATTTGCTGCAATAGCATTTATTACAGTGGCTGATCTAATGTATAAAAATGTCATAAAATCCCTAGTCTCTGTCACAAGCTAAAGCTTGAATCTTGTATCTTCTTTACAGAAGACACAGCCCTGAATGACTAAAACAAAGAAATCACACTCCAAAGCAGATACCTGAATTTACTATAGGGTGACAGTCACTATACAAGACAAGGATAGAAGTAATCAGAGAATGAAAGCCATGAAACAAACAAGCAAATTCTTTGCAGCTTTCCACTGACTCTGTCTCCTGTCAGTTACAGAAGGACTCTCCCTTCTCTTTAGCACCACTCATTCTGGCTCTGGTTATATCCAGGACCAGAGAAGTCCTGGAATATAGCAAGCAAACTGATTGATCAAACCTCTCCCTGCAGACAAATTGATTTGCTCTCCTTGCTCTCCCTGCAGACAAATTGATTTTCTCTCCTTGCTTCTGATTGATAAAGAAAATGAATTCAAATAGGGAGAACGGAATCAGATCCAATCAGAAGAGAGAGCTCATATCTAGCCATGGACATTAAATCCTGTGGTTACCTAGGAAATCTCCGTCAGGGCTGCTGATTCATCTCTCACCCCTTCCTCACTGGGTTTCTTTATGGAAGCAGAAAATCAAAAGTAGATGGCAGCAAGAGCTGTTTGTACATTCTTCACTCTACATTAACCAACAGGAAAACATGTCAGTGTAACCTTTGAGGTGTTCCTATTTCCTGCTCCTTAAACCTAGATCCAAGCAGATTGACAGAGTTACTCAGTTTCTTTTTGTTCCTTCCTGTGACTGTAATCTTGTAAATTTTACTGCTTCATATTTGTGATGTGCTTCTGTCTCTTTCACAAATTCTTATGATGTATGCTCTGATTATAACCATTCTTAGTACAATAATTTTTATTTGTGTATCCTCACGAAGATGTTGGAATGCTAAGTGAAAATTTTTGCCCATGCCATTCTCCATAGGTACTCAGTATGCATGAAGCATGGAGTTTCTTCATAAATCTACACCATATAAAGTATAATCCAGTGTTGAATTAGATATGCATAGAGTGTGGGAATTACCAACAGTACATGGTGTAAATGGAACATTTAAAATGTTTTTCAAAGAGATCACTATATTTTCAGAAGCATATATAATTTCAAGGTGTTTGTCTATGAAGAATATATCAATCAATGTAAGTAATGCTTCATAAATATGCATGATATGAAACAGAGAACTTTTAACAAACTTCAGAATGCATACAATGAGAAAACATTGTCAGTCTCTAGTTATTCACTAGTACAAAAACATCATGAAAATCACTGCATCTAATTGTTTTATTTCAGTGTGTAAAAACAATATGGATGCCAACAGGAGAGGATGTATTGAATTCCCCATGGGGCTCATGACTTTCCTGATTCAGAAAATGACTGACACTAAAGAAAAAACATACTAGGGAATCTACTAATTGTCAAAAGACAATAACTCAATAAACACAAGTTTTTGTGTGGGATGTCTTTTGCTATTAATGTCATAATCTGATAGCATCACAGTCCCAATAATGTTTGGTTCTGGGTATATTAGGATCTCTGTCTGTCAGTTACATTTGGATTTTTCAGAAACTACAAGGTGGTATGCTGAGGACATTTGCTGCCATAATAATTCTCACAGTAGCTGATTTAAGTAGAAGAAAATGTCAGAACATTCCTAGTCTCTGTCACAAGCTGAAGCTTTAATTTTGTGTCTTTTTTGCAGAAGACATAGCCCAGTATGAATGAGGCAAAGAATGCACACCAAAAATCTGATACCTGACATGTGCTGATGTCAATGTACTAGGAAGCAAGGAGTCAGAGCATGAGGCTAAGAAATAAACAATCACTTTCTTTGCAGCATTACACTTGCTTTCTCTCCTGTCCATTAGAGCAGTACTCTCCCTTCTCTTTAGCACCATATAATCAGGCTTTGGTTTTACCCAGGATCAGATAAGTCCTAGAATATAGCTAGCAGCTTGACTGATAAAATCCGTCCCAGAAGACGAATTTATTTTCTGTCCTTTTTTTCTGATTGATAGAATTTGTGTATTCTAATAAAGAATAGAATGTGACTAAATCAGGAGATCTCATATTTAAGTATGGTCATTAAAGCCTGCTGTAACCTTGGAGATCTCAATCAGTGCTGATTCATCTCTCTCCCCTTCCTACCTTTGTTCCATGACTGACTCAGAAAAATAGAGTGTTAATGAAAGGAAAAGCTATTTTACCTTTTGCTCTGTCTCACACACAAACAGAAAAATAAGTTAGTCAATCGCTGGAGCAGTTCTTATTTCTGTCTCCTTCGGCCAAGGTTCAAGGAATTTGCTGGAATTCTTATGATGTTTCTCTGAGCATTTCTGAATATGAATTTTATCTTGCAATTGATATAGCCTTCCAATTGTGATGTGACTGTGTAAGCTTTCACAATTGCTTCTATTTTGTGCTCACAATATAGCTTTTTCTCATATATTCATATCTAGTAGTATAGACTTCAAGAAATGTTGGAACATGAATTTGGACAAAAAAGAGGAATTCATTGTTGAATGCAATGTTTATATACTTTGCATAGTCCTAACAGTACATGGTGTATGTGACATATTTAATGTGTGGTTGCAATTAGACTATGGTATTTTCAGAAACATAAACAATTGTTAGTTGTTTACTACTTTCATAAATACTGTAGTCAAAGTAGTAATATTTCACAAATATCCATGATCTACCCCAGAGACTTGCTTGCTAAAAGCCTAAGTTACTTGTTTTCCACTAGTAAATAGACACAATGGTAATTACTGTGTCCATTTTTTTCTTATCAGTATGCAATACCAAGCTCTAGATAATCAGGGCAAGAAGTATTTATTTCCACAAAGAAATCAAACACCTTGACTGCAGTTCCTTTACAGAAGTCAAGGAATCAGAAACAAACAATCCTTGTGTTTGCAAGTTTCCTATGACTGTGTCTGCTGTCAGTTACAAAAGCACTCTTTCTTATCTTTAGCACCATACAGTCAGAGTGGAATATATCAGGAACAAATAAGTCTTGGAATACAGCCAGCAGCCTGACTGATATCAAATCAATCCCTGCAGAGAAATTTATTTGCTCTCCTTGCTTCTGATTAAAGGAAGTTTTGTATTCAAATAGAGAATGGAATCAAATCCAATCTGAAAAGAGATCTAATATGTAGACAGGGACAGTAGAGCTGCTGACCCATCCTTCCCCTCCTCCATTGGTTCCCTGGCTGAGGCAAAAATTCAAAAGTGGAGAGCAGGTTATCTGTTTTACCTACTTTTCTGTCTGTATTGACAAAAAGAAAAGCAAGTAAGTGACATGGGATTTCTGATCCTATTTATGGATACATCTGCCTAGATCTCAGCCATTTGCCTCTGATTTTTGTGTAGCTTTTTGACAGTGACTTTTATCTTGCAATCTTTCCTGCATGCTGACTGATAGTGATGTGTCTATGTCTGCTTCTCTAAGGAAATATGCTGTATGCTCTTATGTAGCAATCCCGGTACATTCATGCCTAATAGTGTATCACCAGTAAGATGCTCAGATTCTAATATAAAGTATTATGGCCAGGCCATATTCATCAAACAAACATTTTATATAAAGTATCAGGAGTGACTACATAAAATACCACATTATTATTAAGAATTCAATTTTGAAAAAAAAGTTTACATAATGTGGATTTTTTCAATGTGTATTGAAAATTTTATGTGTACTTGCAATGGGACCCAGAGACTGAAATATTTCTTATTGAAAGGTTTTACCTTTCACAGCAATTCCTCAGACAAAGTAGTATAGTTTGTTAAATATCCATGAAATACCATGGAGACGTAATTGCTAAAGACAGAATGCTGAAAAAGAGATTTTGGTCAGTCTCTAGGTATCCACAGTTACAAAGACACAATGAAAAATCACTGTGTACATTTTTTTTCTTTTCAGAACTTAATAATAAGTTGCCAGCATCAGTGTCCCAAGGAAGATTTCTGGAAATGTTTTATGATAAAAAAAAAAAACATTCTTTTATCTCCTTCTCTGTTTATTTTGCCACCATCAGGCCACAATGTATTAATTTCCACAAGGATATCAATCACCCCTGAACTTGTAGTAAGAGCTGTACTAACATAGAAGAATAAACATGCTAGAGAATCTTGAAGTTTCCAAAGGACAATAACAGTATAAACAAAGATCAGATTGTTGAAATTCTGTGACCATTAATAGCAATATGATGCCAGCATCAGTTTCTCAAGGGAGCTTGTTTTCTGGGAATGTTTTATAATAAAAGCATTCTTTTATCTCCTTCTCTGTTTACTTTCCCACACTGAAAAGCAAATCTGAGTTACCTGGTAGCTGAATCTATTCCTGGATCTCTGTACTTTGTACCTTGCCACATAACATGAAGACTCTATTTCTCTCTGTGCCTCCCACACTTTGACATTGATTTTTCAAATGCAGCTACATTCTGTTTGTGAGGTTCCTATGTCTACATTGACATAGAACAAAGCAAATCTTTGGTACCTTTGAGCTGATTCTATTTCTGTCTCTTTATCCTAGATCCTAACAACTTAATGTGGGAGCCTCCATTTCTGTCTGAGTCTTTCTGATTGTGACTCTGATCTTGGAAATGTTTCCTCCTGCTCCATGTTCATGATGTTCTTATCTCTCTTTCCATATGTGTATTTAATGAATGCTAGCATTGTAGTGTTTCTTAATACTTCAATGTCTATTAGTATGCTCCAGTAAATATGATTGGATGGCTATTTGGAACATTTCTTCAGGACTTTTACTGAATATACCTATATCTCATAGGAAATTCATAGTGTTTGCATAATACTAATATATATTAAGATATTAATTTTTGAAAGAAATTTTTAGAGTATATCTACATTTTCAACAATCACTCATTTGTTTGTAGGATTGCTATATTTGTACATGCATTGTGTATTTTCAGAAAAGGCCACCAGAATTTTTGGAAATCTAAAGAGATGCAAAGTGTTTTTTATGAAGGGTACTACAGGCAAATTATTATATTTACAAAAGTATCAATGACATATCTCTTAGTACTTGTTTTTAAACACAGCATGCCAATAAGTAGATATTGATACCTCACTACCCAACCACTACTAAAATGAGAAATATAAAATTACTGTGCAAATTTCTCTTTTGTGAGTCTATATCCCCAAGCTGATATCATTAGTACATATTGCTATCCCCAGCCAGGCAACGTCTCTCCTTATTTTACAAAAAAGGAAAAAACTGAAATGAATGAAAAACCATGCTTTAGAAACGGGTATTTACCAAAGCACAATAACAATGTAAACCAAAGTTGGATAGTGGATCATGTGTGGCATTTATGTTAACAGAATGGTAACTTTTCTGTCCAGAAACAGATTTGGTTACCAGGTCCATTAGGGTCTGATATAGGCATAAATTTTCATAGATTATGAGGGTGCCTGATGATAACATTTATTAATATAGCAATTTGATAATTCAAGTTTTAGAATGAATGAGCACATCCCTAACCTCTGCCTCAAGACAAAGCCTAAAATTAAGTATATTCCTTATAGAAGACCCAGTAATAGATGTGAAAGACAATGCACATAGGGACAAAATCTTTTATTCATATAAGGAGCAGGTAACACAGAGTATGAAGTTTCAGCTGCTGATTTAACTATCACTTACCTCTTCCCAATTCTTACTTTAGAAACAATGAAGCTGAATGTGTACTCTAGGAAATATGCGCTGCTACTATGGAATCTTGTCTCAAATCTATAGTTGCCCTGTATCTGGATCTTTGGGAATAGATCTTGGCTACCTAGAAGAAAAATTTCATTCTTGCCTAGACCTTGCTAATTATGACTCTCAGCTAACATGTGCACCTTGTTGCTGATTTTGCTGAATCTATGGTATCTGATTTTTAATTTTCTTCAAGTGCACTGATTTTATACTAGAAATATATGTATTAGTTTACCACAAAGAATATGTTGGATTTTAAAATAAAATATGCCTTTTAAGCCCTGATCAGAATTATACAACTTAACTGTAGTGTTTCATAGTAAGGAAATAATGAAATATGTATTTATTTAAGAAGGTAATGCTTAAAATACTCATATATTATCACAATTTCTTCTTAATTTTTCTGATCTATTGTATGCTTGCTAAGGCATTTGCATGCTGGTGACATCATTTTTGGTTTCTCATGTACAATACATGTACATATTTGTTTAGTATTAATGTATGAATATTGAATGTATGGATAAATCCACTCCATTTTTATCCTAGATTTCCCCCTCACTTTTCCTCTATCTTTTAGTCCAATTAAGAGTTTATGTACATAATCTCTGTTGTCATTAAAAGATGCTTTACTGTCATCTTGCAAATCCAGCAATGGCATTACACCTAAATGACATGGACCTTCTCGTGTCTGTGGCTAGGGCAAACTGCATACACTCCAGTGTGTGCCTTACCAGTCTTTGGTGGTGCAAATGATTACCTGGCATCTATGTCACAGACTGAATAAAACACAGAGCCCCTGACTCCTTGCCATTATTTCCTCGTTTTTCTCCTTCATGTTTTTCCCTAATAAAACTTCTTGTGTGTCTGTGTTGGTACGGCATGATCTTGCTAACCTATGAGCTACTTTCTACCACAGTTTTGATGCCAAGACTCGGGAATTGCTAGCATCCACCCAGGTGTGCCCACAGAGGCCACATCTGTGGCATATGTAGACCTCCAACATATAGGCCTCTGCAGCTTACATGGGCCAGTAGAGCAGGTGCTGCTTACCACTGCCTCATCAGGGCACACTGACATCTACCATGTGGGCTACCTGCTGTCATGTGGGTTAAACCCCATTGGATGATCCTCATTCACTCATGTCCATTAGCAGCACAGTTCTAACTTTTCCTGATACCAGATCCTCTGGCCTTTGCACAAGCATTGGAGGATTGATAAGTTTTTCCTTTCAGACAGAAGAGAGGTCCCCTTCTACCAGAGAGGTCTGAACACCCTTTATGGGCTTAATGGTGAGCATCTCATTTTCCCTATGACCAGTTCTCCAGCAGATGTACGAAATAGAACTTCGAACCTTGGATGACTTGCTTCTCAAAAGAGTTTTTCATAACCTCTCCCTGTGGCTCTTGCAACCTTAGAAAGAATCCCAAAGGTTAGATGGGCTCCTTTTTTATGTGAATCCAGGACACTCCATAACCCCTACCATCCACATGAAGACCTGGTACATCTAGCATTCTTCTAACACAAAAATTCTTTTCTGTAACAATTAATTTCAATTTGCTAACAATGATTTCTTTTAAGGCACCTCTGTGTACAGAGATATGGAATCAACCATTAAAATATGGGTAGCCTTTTAATGAATACATACCTGCAAAAGTCTCCTTCTTCTTCATCAGCTCATTAAATAGTATTAGCCATAATGAAATGGCATGGACTTCATAAATCTTACCTCAGGAAATACTAGATCTTTGGCTCTGTTAATATCACCTAAAAATTGTGATTGCTATCATAGTTGTTGTAATACAAGTTTTGACAATGCTTAAATAATCATCATTACTAGTTCTATGAAGACATATAACTTGCAATGAAGATAATGTTTCTCACATGTATAAAATTTTACAAACTTAATTGCAAATATAATATCCAATAAAAAATCTGGCTGCTAAATCAATAAAATATTATTGTTACAAACTCTCATACATGTTATGTAATGTTCTGCTAATATGTCTGATTTAATGAGGAAATTTTAGAAATAAATCCCACATACTCAAGTTTCAAAGCCAACTTTGGTGACTGAGTAAACTATCTGGATATGCATATTACAATCTTGTAAGCAAAAATCGACATAATGAATATATCTCAAAGGTTATAGCATTGTTCATTCTTCATAACAGTAAGTTCTATTTCTGCCCTAGTTCTGATTCTATCCTGTGTTCCTTCATTTTCAAAATTTGTTTTCGGTATATTGCGTTGAAGTTCAAGCAAGTGTCTGTATTGCTCAATTGCAATCTCCACATATATATTGGGACAAGAGTAACACAGAGAACTTTCCTCTTATAAATTCCTTGTGTTTTGTCAAAAAAGTATCTTTCTACATTCTACTTTACAATATGGTCTTATTAAGGAATTTTTTGAATATTAAAGCATTAGAGAAAATTTTCTATATCATTTCTAGTGGTCATTTTACTACAGATTACTACCATTTTGTGTTAATATAAACTCTATAGATAGCAAACAATAAAAAGGCACATTATATTCTAAGAAACAGGACATCTCTTCTAAGCAAAGTGTCTACTAAAAACTCAAGTACCAAAAAATGGCAGAATGACACCACAAATTAGCACAATGCTATCACAAAAAAATAGAGAAAACCAGTCTTCTTCTGGAGTAATCTCAATGGCAAGCTAATCAGAAAAAAGTGGTGAGTCTTAAGCAGACTTACATATGAACAATAGACATTGTATAAATACCAGATTATTTATGTGTAACTCTCTATTTAAGAAAGAATAATATTTAACATGTAGTAAACAATTCCTCTCTATCATAAGTTATAAACTGGGAGAATAAAATAGTAATTAACCTTCAAGCTACACAGTTGCCAAAATCACATAATAATGGGAGGGGAAAGCAATATTAGAATTAACACGATAAGATGGTAGCCATTTCTTACATTGATAAATAGACATGAACCCAGGACTAGATAGGTCAATATCCTATACAAACATTTTTTTTGTATCCTCATATTGTACTAGAGGATTATCAATATAAAGTAAAGGATTATCAATATAAAGTACTAGTTACATATTGATATTCCTACATACATATGCATCACTTGTAGCTCTTCAGGAATATTTATTCTTGCAGTATATTTAAAAATAGAGGTATCCAGATAAAATATGAATGGAGACACTGGTACATTGGGTCCTAAATGGGATATTTTCATCAAACCCCTCTTCTAAAACCTTATTGATCTGTTGAAAAGAAGGAAGAAAAAGGCGAATACCACCAGGGATGGTTGAAGGTTAAATGAAACAAAGTTTTCCAGACACAATACTATCAGACATAGGAATTCATAGAGACTGTATCAACACATAAAGACAATGTTCAGAAGTTCAATGCAGGCAAAAATATCAAAACAAAAAAATGGGAAGTATACAAAAAAAGAAAAAAAAACAAATAAACATTGAGGAGAAGAAATGTACAGTTGATATCTACAAGGAATAATGGAAAAAATCAGATTGTACTACTGAGAAAGAGTCAATATTTATATAAGCCAAACTTAAAACTAAGATTATATACATACAATATTGACTTATATTATAAAGTATATTAAATATTCATTTTTGTGGCTTTCTGAATTTTTGTTTGAGTTGACATTGGTAATCTTGTCTCATAATCTTGTAGTGGTGGCTGTTAAAATAACCAATTAAAAAGGTTGTTTTGATTTTCCAAATTTTGTGGTTAATCCTTATTATTTTCAGGAGAGAGCCTGACAGTCAGAGGCAGACAGGAACCTTAAATACAAAAGGGACATTCATTATAATATAGTTGAGCAAATGTGACTTACATATACAGGACTAGTTTAACATAAATAAAGGCGCAATGTCCAGTAGTATATTAGTACAATAAATGACATAAATTTTAAAATCATTGAGAATCCCTACCCATCTTCATGGTTTGAAGAACACATTCAAATATTATTTACACAAGTTAAATTTCACTGGGAATAGTAGGGTATATTTTTAGTCCCCATACTTAGGAGGCCTAGGTAGGCTGTGTGTTGAATCCCTGCCTAACCAACAAAGTTCTTTTCAGAAAAGCAAGAGCTACATAGAGAAACCCTGTCTCAGAAAATCAGTATGAATAAATAAATAAATAAATAAATAAATAAATAAATAAATGCCATAACTTTAAAAGGAATTGTCACATGTACATATCTTAAATTTCTTAGTGTATGTGCGATTTCAAAAGTAGTCTAAGAACAGCAACTGTTCATAAATCCAATGGAAATTATTCTAGAAGTTGTCCAAAGGAACTCAATACAGAAAATAAATACTGGGCACTTTAGTTTTATTAATATCTTATCCTTAAAAAAAAGAAAATAATTTGAAATTTTTCTAAAGAATATACAATTTTGTATAATGAAAACGAATTATTCAAATTATTTTATAGTAAAATACAATTTTTGCAAAGCTGTAGTAAAACAGAAAATAAAGATTTTATTGAATTTTATACACATGTACTCACAGTACAAAAAAGAAACTCATAACAAAGGTGATCTTACAATAATCTCATGTGAGTATTGATGTCAACATCCATAATTGTTGTTTCTTGTTTTTTTTTAAAAATTGTATATTTTATGTATTTACATTTCAGATGTCATCGCCTTTTCCTATTTCCTCTCCTAAGAAACGCCCTATTCTACCCCCACCCCCATCCCCCATCCCGTCTTCCTTTTGCTTTTATGCTGTTTTAATTACATGCAAGTATTAAGGTCAGTTCTATGTTGAGGAACTAACAATATAATAGATGCAAACAGTCAAGGAACAAGCAAGAAAATAAATACAAATAGACAAAGAACAAGCAAGGCAATAAACAAAGTTCCATGAACACTCCCATGATCTCTGTATCTAAGGGACCATGATGCTGAGAGGAAGCAGGGTTTCAAAGATTAGTTTGCCATATCAATGTGGAGAACAGTAGGACTATCTTTGAGAAGCAAATGACATACATTAGAGAAACAATGGAATGAATGTAACTATGTATGTTATAATACTTGTGGAGCTGTGGTGCCCATGCGTAGACATGGGTCCTGTTGGCCTGCGTTGTGAGTCTCGAGTGTCTGCCATGGCTCAGGTAGCTCAGGGGGCAAAAGCACAGCAATTTGACTGAGTTTACTCAAAGCAGAGCTGGACAGATGCTGGGCTATGAGAAGACACAGAGCTCCACTCCAGGCATGTGGAGATCTCAGTCTCAGGTCCTGCGGGGACAGGGCTCTTGGGTCAGAGGTTTCCAGGCCAAAGCAGCTGATAGGAGACCGGTGGTCTCTGCTCTTGGGCTCCTTGGTGCCACTAGGAGACCACAGAAAGACTGAGATGAGGGCATACATGCTGGAACAGCGAAGAGAGACAAGGGAGAGAAGCTTTTGTGGGACTGCTCGGAGTAGAGACTCTTGGTCATGGTGACTTGCTTGGCTGGGTCATAGCTTGTTCGTCTAGCTTGCTTGAATTGGTGGGCCTCCATGGCTGGAATGCAAAGCGGTCCTCTGGTGGGAGATTAGGCAGTGGCTCATTGGTTGAAGGCCCCCTTTACACTTCTCCATGGTAGGCCACAAAGACAAGAGGAGATCCATGGTTTTAAAAGGTTTATTGTTATGGTGGAAAGTGGATGAAGCTGTACATTGTGTCCTCAAGATGGGCCTTAGGTTAAATATCTTTTGCAAGGAGGAAGGTCTGGAAAGGAATGCTTAATTGGCTACACCCTCTGGCCTTAAGTATCTCATTAATATGGAGATTTCTCGAGGCTCAGCAGCCTGTAGTCAGCTCTCTACCTGTGCTATGTGACCTAAAGCCACACAACTTTATTTGGGAGGGGTTGTGGAGAAGTGAAAGGAACTTAAGACCAGGGGCAAGGCCAAATACCTACTGTCCCATTGGGATATTATCTGGGATTCAAGGCCTGTGTTCGACCAGGTACCCAACTTCCTCTCACAGCCCACTACCCCACAAATACTAACACAAAAAATATACATATAAATATTCCAGAATTAAATTTGTCACTACCTGCAAAAAATAAGGAAAATAAAGCACTGCATTCATTGGGAGAATTACTGTGGGAATTGGTATGGCAATGACAGTTCTCATCTGTTACCTATCGATTCTCTGAAAGCTTCAAACTGCAACATAGGCCAGAACTGTTACTTGTTACTCAAGGCTCTCTATGGAAAATAATATTGTTATCTTTAGAGATGACACTGTTTTCATTCTGTGGACATTAAATATCTCAAAGATTCAAGTTTTAATCATGGTTTACATGTTCATTGCTCTTTGGAAAATAATAGTTTTTATACTTGCTGGTCTTTTGTGCCCTAGATTAATTTAGTTCTCTAAATATTTCCATTGTTTTGGAGCATTTGAGGATGACATAATTTAGAGTCTTACATGAAGGTCAATTAAGATAGAGTTGAAATGATTCAACTAAGAAAAGTAACAATGCAATTATTTAACACTTAGATATATCAGATATATAGGATTTTAGCCTTCCAGATAAAGAAGTGTTTCATGACTGATGCAAGAATGATACATCTGAAAGTATAAGCAAGAGTTTCTGAGGAAATATCGTATTTAACTTCACAGAAACCATATACAGGTGACTTAGAGCAAGAGTAACTAGAATCAAACAGTCTCTACCCTTGCAACCTTTCATGGTTTCTGTCTCTTTTTGATTTTATGAGTAATCTTTCTTTGTGACAGTTTATAGTCAAGCTTTGGGTATGCCTAAGTCCAGCTGATTCCTTCCTATACTACAACCAATAGCCTGAAAGTAAAATCCCTTGTTACAAACACTGCTTTTTCTTCAAATAGCAATATTTTAATTATGAACTCAGATCATGTATATTATGTATATTGCTGTACATCTTCAATACAGTATTAATGCTTCTTAGTTTGCCAAATAACATTTTAAATTTCTTCATAATGTTAAGATTAAACTTTACATGATGTTTAGAAACAATTGATTACTATATAAATTATAAAACTAAACTAAAAACTAAAAATTGGTATAAAACTATACCAATTTTGGTCAGTAAGGTACAAGATAGACCTAATACCCAGTCCATCACTTTGTTGACTAAACAGTCATTCCTCCTAACTAAAAGACTTAGTTCTGAACCTGACTTTTTTCTTGGCTTTAGAATGAATATCAGCTGAAAACCATCCTCTCAAATCTTTTCTCTCAAAGTAAATAGCCGAGATTGGCTATGAGACTATAAGTCTTTAACCCCGTCAGAAATCCAGAATGACTGAGTTAACTGAAATTATGGGAAGCACAAAGCATAGCTCCTAAAACTTAGTCAAATTATAGAGACTGCTGACCACCTGGACAGTCCCTATACTACAAAATTTTGGAGCATCTGATCTACAGCCTTCTGGCCCAGGATCTTCTGACAGACATAGTGTGCTACAGACACTTTTATTAGGTCCCCTTATTTCTTCTTTAAGAAATATATGCATTCTAATAATGAATGAAATATGAACAAATCAGGAAAGATCTAATATCTAGGCTTGGAAGTCAAACCATGCTATAAATTTGGAGTACTCCATCAGAGACTGTGATTCATCTATCTCTCCTTCCTCACTGGATGTCAAAACAAAGCAAAAAGGAGGACAGGAGAAAATGGAATTTAACTCAGTCTCTGCCTCCAATTAATAATAGACAAAGCCAGCCAGTTGTACCTGGTGGCTTATCATGTATCTGGCTACTTGGACTTTTAGAAAGACACTTGCTCTCTAAAGAAAATTTTCAATTTGGGGGTTTTCTGATTGAGACTACAGACAGTCATGTACAGCTAGCAGTTGACATTTTGTTACTTATCTCTGTCAATTCCCCTCAATTTCAATAGTTATATGTTCTATTTATATTAATACATGATATATCTATGACTATTAAAGCATAACATAAAAGAACCTTAGAATATAAAAAAAAATACTTTTGAGCACTGCTTTAAATATAGTCACTTTGCAAACAGAATCTCACAGTGCCATAGCAATGTTGAAATACTTTATGAGGTATTTACTTTAGAATGAAATATTTAAACATATGTGTATATTCAACAATTCCTTGTTTATATGTAATTTTCTATATGTGGTTTAACACATGTCTGCATTGTGATCACAACCAATTTAGTTTCTTCAGTGTAATTCATATTCAAATTATTATATTATTGAACATTTGAAAAACGAAAATATCATTGTCTACTCTCAACTCTCCTTTCAATTACTATTGGCAATATGCCATTCTATATTTTTATACTTATACTTTTTGAGTAACAACTGAGTTTAATTAAGGAATATGTGTTCTTGAATATGGGAACATCTCCTAGAAAAAGAGTGACCTTTCAGAGTAATTATACCTCAGAAAATCTACCTTTTGTCTTCCATCAGCTCAATAATCTATATTAGACACTCTGAAAGTGTCTGTGCTTCAATAGTCTTGCTTCAGTATATAAAAGAAATGTAGCTTGTTAGATATGGTATAAGAATTAGGCATGCAAACCAGTCATTTCAGAATTTAAGAGTTCAACTTAAATATTCATTATGTGTACCATGTACTGACTGATTAAGATAATGTTTCTCATAGATATAAAATTTTCCCAACAGTCTAGGTAATCTGGTCAGTAGAAATTCAACAACCTTCCACAGTCCCCCATAATTTCATACAAATACCAGCATGCCTGTTTTTTTTGTTTTGTTTTTTTTGTTTTTGTTTTTTGTTTTGTTTTGTTTTTTTGTTTTTTTTTAATATGTGTAACCTATAAGTAAATCCCAGGTGCTCATATATGGCAAAGCCATCATGCAGGTGACTGAGTCAACACTTAGCTGTGCTCATATTAAACTCATATAAGCAAAGATCAACAAAATAAATATAACTCATGAACCACAGTGATGTTCATTCTATGTAGCCATCTATTCTATTACATTTTATCCTTTGTTCCTCCAGTTTCAGTAGTGTTTTCTGAATACAAAATTGAAATGTTAGAAAACAAGCAAGTGTCTGTGTTTTACTCTTCTGATCATCACATATTTGGAATTAGAGCTATACTGAGTACTAACCCACAAATAAAATTTCAGAGTTTAGTCATAGTATTCATATGTCTCATTTTATGAAAATTTTATGAAAAGCTTTCATTTATATGTTTCTTACAAAATTAGTGTCCTTTAAGTAGTCACCAATGTTATTAATATTCCCATACTTTTTACTCACTAACACCTTGATGTGTTAATGTAAACACTGAAATTAAATGTAATATATAACATCAAGTTAAATATCATAATTTTAGCATCTTTTACAAATTTTTTATTGAATATTTTCTCTACTTACATTACAAATGCTATCTCCTTTCCCATTTTCACCACTGGAAAACCTGTATCCCACCCCCACCTGCTTCTATGAGGGTGTTTACCTCATTCACCCACCCACATTTGCCTCACTGCCCTGGCATTTCACTACACTGTGGCATTGAGCCTTCACAGGACCAAGGGTCTGGCCTCCAATTCATGTCTAACAAGGCCATCTTATGCTACATATTTAGCTTGAGCCATGTGTCCCTCCATGTGTACTTTTTGATTAATTTTACCAACTTTTAAATCACTAATTTTTTTTAATTTTATCCCTCATTAGTTGTTGGTAGCAGCTTGTCTAGCTTTGGGATCTGAGCTTTTGCAATTTGACATAAGCTCCCAGGTTTTAGACATCTCAGGCTTAGAGTAACAGTTCTGGGAAAACTGTTAAGTCTCCTTTGAAAAGGTTAATTCATTTTCCCCCTGGACTGATTGTTCTGGTGCTACAGAGAAAGCTCAAAGCTTTAAATATTCTGAAACAATTCTCCCAATTGGCAAACTCCTTAGGTCCTGAAATTATTATCATTCTTTTAAATTTTAATTTCCTTCATCCATATAATCAAAAGAACTCTAAAACATAGTTGCTTTGGCAAGACAAGATGAGTTCTTTCTACACACAATGGGAAAGAAGAGTGCCAGGAGCTGGGGATACAGAGATGTGAGAGCCATGGATTACCAGACATGTACCAAGAGGAGTCCTGGGTAACAACTTATATCTAGGTTAGTTAATTGGTTAACACTTCCAATTTTGTGGGAATCTTGATATTTCAGCTTTACCAAATATATAAAGCTATTGGATCAACTTTGACCATTAGAGTCTCATTTTTATCAGGTAACACATAGATGGTGGGATGGTCTGGGCACAGCCCAGCCTTGTGGAGACAACATGGAAGATTCTATCCATGCAGGAATCTCCTGGGTGGCAGGGCCAGTGTCTCTGAGCCAAGATGGTGGTCTGAGCCATGCAGCGGCAGCATATTCTCAGGCCTAGGCTAGTTGAGAAGATGGCTGATTAAGCACAAGCCAGATTGGGTGTCACTGTTTTAAAATATTACTGCAACAAGCACCTGCAATGGAAAAGGCACACATATATAGGGAGGGAATCTGCAAATCCATAACTGTTATCTGCCAGACAGTCTAGCTTAACAGTTCCTGTCTTGCAGTTTTATTTTCATCATATAGAAGTATTTTAGTATATCCCATATAGAGACCGAAGTAAAGTACAGAAGTATATATCAACACAGTGGATTAAACATGTTCGTGCCTCTTTTACTGAGGTCTCTCTCAGACATATCTAGAAGATCTTCTAGTAGAATTGTGACTTCTCAACAAATACTCAAATCCCCTTAGATACCAACTACCCTAATTTTATTTAGAATTGTATTATTTATTTTACTGCTAGATTCATTTCATTGAATAAAGTCCTATTTTTATTATTTATTAAAACATGAAATAAATAATATTACTATATTATTGTTAATACTTAACTAGCATGGATAATAATAATTTTAGTAGTCTTACTAAGAATAATTAGCATGGCACAATGAAGGAAATAATATTCTCCCATCCCTCCTAATTCACAAAAATTGAATGACTTGATGGTCCTCTGGGTTGTCAACTGACAAGAATGAGTTGATCCAGAGCCATTATCCTTTGGATGCTAGGGGACTACATTCCCTTGTAGGTACATGTTTTAAAGTGTAAGATGAGTTGCTTTTGTAAGGCATTCATAATCTTGGCTTCTCCTTTCTGACCTTATTATAAATGAAAAAAACTTAGAAATAAAAACATCACACACCAAAATTTTCCAGACCCCAAAACTATAAGACATAATCAACTTATAAACAGTTATCAGACTGGGCATTTTAAACAAGTTGTAAAGCTTCACATTAAATGTATATACTTATCCACCCCCAAAATAAAAAAACATAACAAAATTAGAACTAGATAAACAGTGTGTGTGTGTGTGTGTGTGTGTGTGTGTGTGTGTGTGTGTGTGCATCCATTATTTACCTTCACTTCTTTCTTATCTCCTATTTGCTTTTCTGGTACTCTTCACTTTATACTGTATGGTGAATAAAGAAGCAATACACTGGAAACCAGTTTGAAAGTCTATCACAAGATTAAAAATGTATAACCATATAACCCAGCTATTTCACTTCTGGTCATATACTAGAGAACTGCACACCCAACTGTCGAGATATTGCACATCCATGTTTATTCTACCTTCTTTAATTGGCCCTCTCTGAAGCTCTAGAAACCGGATTGTTCCTTTACCTTTTGTGAGGGCAAAGGAGTTTTGAGAACAACAGAACATTACACACCCTAGACCTCCAAGAAATGACTTCTTTCCATTTTTTTCCTCCATTCTACACATTGGCAAGACATTTCTATAAAACTCAAAAGAAAATAGAGTGATGCTGAGTTACGTCCTGTGGTGGTTTGAATAGGTAGCACCTATAGACTCATGTCTGAGTGGCTGGCCCATAGGGAGTGTCACTATTAGGATGTGTGGCATTGTTGGAGTAGGTGAGGTCCTGTTGGAGGAAAGGTGTCACTGTGGGTGTGGGCTTGAGGTCTCCAATGCTCAAGCTACACCCAGTGGGATACACTCTTCTTCTGTGACCTGCAGATCAAGATGTAGTAGTACTCTCCATCCAGCACCATGTCTGCCTGCACAGTAACATGCTTTCTGCCATGATAATAATGGACTAAGCCTCTGAAAATGTAAACCAGCCCCAACTGAATGTTTTTCTTTATAAGAGTTACCTTGGAAATTGTGTCTCTTTACAGTAATAAAACCTTAAGACAATTCTGAGGCATTTATTATTCTTATTCCATTGAAATTGAATTTACTTTATATCCTTAGGACCCTTAGAACTCCACCTCTAAAAAGACTTTCATCTACTTTCTGTGCATATCATCTTATTCCAGTCAGAATGGCCATCATCATGACAACATGTTGTAGAGAATGTTGGAAAAGAGGAAAATTTATCTACTGTTGATGGGAGAGAGTAAGCTAGTGTAGCCACTGTGGAAATTAGTGTGGGGACTTCAAGAAGCTAAAAACACAACTACCATAGGACCCAGTTGTACAACTCCTAGGCATATGTATACACAAAGGCCTATGAGAGAAATATCTTCATATTCATGTCCATGACAAATGACCATTGTATTCACAACATTCAGGACATGGGCCCACCAACTGATTAATCAATAATGAAAATATAGAATATAGACATAAGGACATTCTATTCAGTGTTAAAGAAAATTAAAATTATGAAATTTTCAGGAATATAGGTAAAATTGAAAATTTTTTACAGAAAAGTATCCAAACCCATAAGGACAAATGTCACATATTCTGACTGTTTAAGTTACAGGGAGTACCTGCAGAGGGCAGGAAGCAAAACGGAGCCTTGAAGGGAATGGGTAGAACCAAAGGAAATATAACAAAATACATGTGATATGGAAACACAGAGGAAAATACATGGGGTAGAATGGTTTACATAAGGAAAGTGAAAAGGAGAAAGAATCAACCAAAACTAAGAATGTATGAAAAATCCATATAAAGACCTACTGTTTATAGGCTAACTAACGCAATGAGTTTAACAGGATCTGCCCTGCATGAGTGTGTAACACTGCTCCCAGAAATCAGAGATTGTTATGCCAAACTCCCATTGCCAGGTGTGGGATACCTCCCCATGAGTCAGTGGCTAAAAATTACCTGGAAGCTCTCAAAATAATTGAGGGATCTTGACACTGCTCCTGCTTGCTCATCAGAATTACATGGTAAGATCCTGTTGCTGAAGCACCATAATATCAAACATCCAGGCAAAACAGTCCATAGGTGCAATATTGGCATGACTGTCTCAGAGACAACCAAGGACTTCCTGGTTATATCTGAGGTCTGTTCCGTGAAAGGGACTGCAGGACTGGTACTATAAACAACAGATGGTAGCTATAGAGGTCACAGGCAACTTGGGAGAATCTAAAATGTATGGCTTACTAAAAAGACATGTTAAATTGCACTTGAAATACTCATTAATACCCATAGACAGCTCTCAGTCTTAGAGAAATCTCACTCAACATTGGGTGACAGTTAAAACAGAGACTGATAACCTCAAGTATTGAGAAGAATGTGCTACTGAGTGCTCATCCCAAATTGTCTACCTAAATGACCTACTCTGAGGCAAAGCAGACATCATGGAAGGGATGGAGGAGAGACTGTAAGACCCCGGAGGATGAAATAAAGCGTGGCTACTATAGAATTTGATCACCTGTATATGACATGGCTGTCACAGTCATGAACACACAATCATGAACAGCAGCAAGGCCTGAAGGAGACATGACAGCAGGAGAGAGATTAGTGGGTAAGTAATCAGGGGTCAGTAGGAATGTAAGGGAGAGAAAAGAAGATGCATTAATCTGGTTTCCTGTGGCTGTCTTTGATTGTCATCCCACTATCCTAGCATCTCAAATATGCTGAAATTTCTATTGCAGCTGTGGTTGTGTCTCCACCAATGGCCTCTCCTAGTCTATCATAATGCTGAGCTTCAGCTACTCTCCATGAACCCCTCCATCCTGGGATCTTTACTGCAAATGAAGTGTACCTTAACTGTGACCTCTCCTAACCTCTCCTTGGAGACTCCAACCCTGCCACACAGTGTCAAGCCTCAGTTGCTCTTCAAGACCCCTTCATTCCTTCAAAACCATGTGTGGAATTCTTACACATCACCAAGTTGAGTTGTAACTACCAGCCTGAGGTGGAGCTATGGCCACTCTGGACTAGATCTTTGGTGTGCCAATCCTAAGTAAATACACCCAGAAGATCCAACTTCAGGGATACCAGTCGGAATCATAGCTGAAACTCCAGTCCCACCTGACCAGAAACTACAGATTCTTAATTCAAAATATCACACACACTAAAAAGAGTCCCAGAGAGTATTTGAGAGACTCTTGGACAGTTTTCTGAAGCTTCGCAAGCCAGGCTTCCATCTTCTGCATCTCTCTCATCTTGTTTCCTTTCTAAGCTCCCACATAATGTGTTATTATTAGACATTATGCTCCAAGCACTCACTGGCTTTTCTAGGCCAAACTTCCCAAATTTGTCCACAGTGTTCCCAAATACAGCATGGCTATATTTGTCACAGCAATATGCCACATTCCAGTACCAACTTCTGTCCTAGCCTTTTTTTATAGCATTGCAATAATACACATGATCAAAAGCTACCTGGGGAGGAAAGGGTTTGTGCTTACAGTTTACAGTCCATCATGAAAGGAAGTCAGGACAGGAACTTAAGGCAGGAACTCAGATGTAGGGAACAAAGCAGAGACCATGGAGACAGCTTTTCAGTGGCTTACTCTGTTTGTTTTCATATACAAGGACACCATCCTTAAACGTCTGGGCCCTCTCACAGCAATAATTAATCATTACTCTATAGACTTACGTATAGGCCAATTTGATATAGGCATTTTCTCAATTAGAGGTCCCCTCTTCTCAGATGACTCTAATTTGTGTCATGTTGACAAAAACTAACCAGAACAGAAGGTATATGATCATAATACACTGCATACAAGTAAAAATAAAAAAAACTGTCAAAACCTGAAAAGCTACTATAAAAGGAAGTGTGTGTGTGTGTGTGTGTGTGTGTGTGTGTGTGAATGCATTGTCTTTGTGTTAGACTGTATATGTGTACATTTAATTTATTTCAAGTAAGTTGAGAAGGATGTTTTCTGACTACCTTGAAACTGGAGTTGAGACATAAGAGATACTTCATGGTTGCTCTATGTTTCAAATGAATGACTAGTGTGTAAATACCTCAATCAGCTAACATCTAAGTAAAATTTAAAAGTTATACATTATCTCTCTTTTATATAAACTTATACTTTTTTCTTTTTAACTCAAAACACAGTTTTTCAGTATTTGTATATACATATATACTTATACATACATATATGAACAATAATTAAATAATAAGATGTATTTGAAAAGTATGGGAGGTTGGGAAGAGTGGGAGGAAGAAGAGAAAAGGAAAAATTATGTAAATACAGTGCTCATATATGAAATTCTCAAAAAGGAATCCAGTTTTTTAAAATGTTCAATAGATTAACTAGCATTTTACAATATGAGAATAAATATGACCTATTATTATGTTGAAGGACATTTTAACTCACTACAAACTTTGAAGTTTAAAATGAAATCAATAAAAATTATTTTACCCAGCATACTAACAAAAAACATAATAACATTTTATAATTCAAAGTATTTCTAAGAACAAGAAAATGGATTTTCAGAAGCTAAGTCGGCAGAGCCAGGGGGACACTGTGTGTTATTTTCTTTCTTTTTTTTTTAATATTATCAAATCATAAGTTTTACTTTTTAACACAGGGGTTATAAACAAGAAAATGCAGGATGTGGGAAAGGGGATGACACAGGAGCATAGGTGTTCAGGGGGAGTACAGATATCTTTCAGAATAGGGTATCAGCTGGGTGAAGGATCAGGGGTCAGGTCAATATAACTTTGCCTATGATTCACTTGTCCTTATCTAATTTGCTACTATCTGCCAAGGCTGCCTATTTACAAGGTCTAGGAAGACTCAGGCTGGTAGATTTCCACAAAAACTGCCTGTTTACAATAGCTTATAGACAACTGTTTCAGTATTTTTTTCATAGAGACCCAAGATTTTGTGTTAGCAGGCAAGTATGTAAGGCCTATTGCTGATTTTAGGCTTATGGCTGATTTTAGGCCTTCAATGTATAAGCAGGGCAGCCCCTGACATCTCCTTCCTTCTCCAAGTATAGAAGGGCTGTGGTGATTCTAATCTTGCCAAGGCAAGGATAGAGACCTGACCTCCAGCAATTAAAGAGGATCTTGTAATGGCTCCAGTCCTCCTGCCATTGTCCAGTGAGGCATGAGGGCCATACCTGTCCCAATGGTTTTTTTTTATTTCCTGGAGAGGGGATACTTTTGATATCAACCCCTATGCAGTCAGGCTTGTCCCTCAGGGAACCCAGAAACATATTTTTAACTTTTATTTATATTCCCTTGCAGTGCTTAGCCTCGCAGCCTAAGCAAGAATTCAGATCGCCAGACAGAGGGGGTTCTGGGTGGCCCCTCTCTGCTTGGTCTATGGGTGAAAGTCCCCTCTTTTAGGTTGGGTGGAGATGGGACTCGGGAGCACCCTGGATAGAGTAACATCCTCATCTAGAGTCTCGTGGTCCTCCAAATCTAACTTATGATAATGTATCTGAATAGATTTTGCTATCAGATTATCTATCTGTTGTTTCACAAAGTTAGTCAGCCTATTTAAGGCCCAGGGACCAAAGGAAATAAACAAAAATAACCTAATTAATGATCCCAAGATGGAAGGAAGTAGGGTTAACAATCATGGAGAGGTTGAAAACCAATTCTTGTACAAGCTCTCATTTTTCTCTTTCTCTCTCTGTCTTTTCTTAAGACCTTCTCTGACCTTTTTCATGCTCTCTTTAATCATCCTTGTTTTGTCTATGTAAAAGCAGCATTCTTCTCTAAGGGCTGTACACAGTCTAGAGCTGTACACAGTCTTTTCTATTGTAAAAGAGAAAATCAAGTCCAATAAAGTCCTTTGCAATTTTGGGGGATTGCAACAGACAGTGAAACAAGGGACTTCTTCAGATTAGTGATGTTAGTCTATAGCTGTTTAATGTCCTTGTCAAAGGCCCATTAGAGGTCTGAGTAGTATAAGTCCAGAGGCCAGCATCAGGATTAGAATTCCTAACAGCAGACATCACAGGTGATTAATTTTTACCTGGAGAGGAAAAAAAAAAGAATTCTCAGAGAAATTTCTCTTCCCTGGATGTCAATTGTTATTCATCTTATTTATAATTGGGCCTAGTTTTGTGGGGGTATTTATTTAATTCATTAATCTTTTTGGTGACCATTTAGCTGTGCCTTCTGCGGTATCAAACAAGCATATCAATCCTCAGCCCCATATAGGAACTGGGTCCTAGTCATTCCATTTAAGGGTAAAAGGGTCCTTCCACTTAGTTGTAGCATAGTTTTTATTGGTCTCAGCGATGCCAGAGGCAATCAGCAGCAGATTTGCCATGAGCTTTCAGCTTTAGAAAGTTAAGAGTAAAGAAAGCATGTTCCTTCCACCCTCAGAGAATAATGAAGACACTATTTAAAGAAATATAATTCTTTATTAATAATTTCCTTTATCAAAGAATTATTATAAAACAGCCAACAATTAATCAATCTATATAATATATCAATTAATGAAAGCTTCTTCTAGTTTTTGTAAAATTACTCCTCTTTTGTCAATTAATTGTTGAGTGAAATTAGGATTGTCATCTCTATTGAGAATATTAAACAGAGACATAAATTCTGTCCCTCTGCCCTCTGATTAGTCTGGCTAAGGGTTTATCTATCTTGTTGATTTTCTCAAAGTACTAGCTCATGGTTTTACTGATTCTTTGTATAGTTCTTTTTGTTTCTATTTGGTTGATTTCAGCCCTGAGTTTAATTATTTCCTCCTGTCTACTCCTCTTGGGTGCATTTGCTTCTTTTTGTTCTAGAGCTTTTAGGTGTGTTGTCAAACTGCTAGTGTATGTCCTCTCCAGTTATTTTTTGTAAGCACTTAGAGATATGAGTTTTCCTCTTAGCACCGCTTTCATTGTGTCCCGTAGGTTTTGGTATGATGTGTCTTCATTTTCATTAAATTCTAAAAAGTCTTTAATTTCTTTCCTTATTTCTTCCCTGACCACATTATCATTGAGTAGAGTATTGTTCAATTTCCATGTGAGTGTGCGCTTTCCCTTGTCTTCCTGTTTGCTTATCCAGCCTGTTAGTCTATGTCTTTTTATTGAGGAATTGAGCCCATTGATGTTAAGAGATATTAAGGAGAGGAGATTGTTGCTTCCTGTTATTTTTGTTATGAGTGGGGGCATTGTTTGTGTGATTATCTTCTTTTAGGTTTGTTGGAAGAGGCTTACTTTCTTGCTCTTTCAGGAGTATAATTGCCCTCCTTGTATTGGTGCTTTCCTGCTATTATTCTTTGTAGTGCTGGGTTTGTGGGAAGATATTGTATAAATTTGGTTTTGTCATGGAATATCTTGGTTTCTCCATCTATGGTAATTGAGAGTTTTGTGGGGTATAGTATCCTGGGCTGGCATTTATGTTCTCTTAGGGTCTGTATGACATCTGTTCAGGATCTTCTAGCTTTTATAGTCTCTGGTGAGAAGTCTGGTGTAATTCTGATAGGTCTGCTTTTTTATGTTACATGGCCTTTTTCCTTTACTGCTTTTAAAATTCTTTCTTTGTTTTGTGCATTTTGTGTTTTGATTATTATGTGACAGGAGGTATTTCTTTTCTGGTCTAGTCTATTTGGCATTCTGTAGGCTTCTTGGATGATCATGGGCATTTCACTCTTTAGGTTAGGGAAGTTTTCTTCTATAATTTTGTTGAAGATATTTATTGGCCCTTTAAGGTGGGAATCCTCACTTTCTTCTACACCTATTATCCTTGGGTTCAGTCTTCTCATTGTGTCCTGAATTTCCTAGATGTTTTGTGTTAAGAACTTTTTGCATTTTGTGTTTTCTTTGACAGTTGTGTTAATATTTTCTATGGTATCTTCTGCACCTGAGATTCTCTCTTTTATCTCTTGTGTCCTATTGGTGATGCTTGCATCTATCACTCCTGATTTCTTTTCCAGGTTTTCTATATCCCTGGTAGTCTCCCTTTGTGATTTTTTGATTGTCTCTACTTCCATTTTTAAGTTCTGGATGGTTTTGTTCATTTCCTTCACCTGTTTAGTTGTGTTCTCTTGTAATTCTTTAAGGAATTTTTATGTTTCCTCTTTAAGGACTTTCACCTGTTTATCTGTGTTCTCAATTTCTTTGAGGGTGTTATCTATGTCCTTCTTAAAGTTTTCTATCATCGTCATTAGAAGTGATTTTAGATCTGACTCTTGCTTTCCTGGTGAACTGGGAAATTCAGGACTTTCTAATGTGGGAGAACTAGGTTCTAATGAAGCCGAGTACTCTGGGTTGCTGGTGCTTGTATTCTTGCACTTGCCTTTTGCCATCTGGTTCTCCTTGGTGCTACCCGAGCTGTCTCTGACTGGAGCCTTGTCTTTCCTATTATCTTGGTTGTGTCAGAACTGTTTGGAATGAGTGTTGCTGCTGGGATTAGAGTTGAGGTCCAAGATCTGCTCAGTGTTCAGCCAAAAACAGGAAGGAATCAGTGCTCTGGGCCAGGAGTGAATTCCCGGGTCCCTGTGGGTCCCGGTTACTCCCTGTTTGGGAAGAGTATTACTGTCTCCTGTCCTGAGATACTGACCAGGTTAGAACTCCTGGGAGCCCTGCCACTTCTGGGTTTTGCAAGGTTGGGCACAGAGCTGCCTCCTGGGATTCTCTGTGCTCAGGGCCTAGACAGGAAGGAACCAGTACACCTGCCCAGGAGTGAATTCCTGGGTTCCAGTGGGTCCCAGTTACTTTCTATTTGGTGTGAGTGTTGCTACCTCCTTATCTAAGATACTGCCTGGCTTAGAGCTCCTGAGAGCCCTGCTTCCTCTAGATTCTATGAGATTGGGTGCAGAGCTATCTCCAGGATCTGCTGAGCGCTCAGGCCCAGACTGGAAGGTACCAGTGCTCCTGGCCAGGAGTGAATTCCTGAGTCCCTGTGTACCCCAGTTACTCCCTGTTTGAGGTGTGTGTTGCTGATTCATTACCTGAGATACTGCCCTGGTTAGAACTCTTGGTAGCCCTGCTTCATCTGGGTTTTGTGAGGTTGGGTGCAGAACTGCTGCCAGTGACCCGCTCAGTGCTCAGGCCCAGACCGGAAGTCTCTAATTTTTTTTTTCTATAGAGACTTATAAATTTCCATGCTAACTCTCTTGATTCCAGACTCAGCCTGCCTTGAACTCAAATCAAACATACAAAAATTTATTTTCAGTACATCAAAAATCAACAAGATTATTCCAGGCAGAAAAAAAAAATACAAAAAATTGAGATTGTTTGCTTTTGCCCAGACTGTAGAAAGAGTATCTTGTGTTGGACTGAATGTGGCAACTATAAATTTAAAAAACCTATGGTCTACAGGAAGACGTAGAGTAGAATGTGGGATAACCAGGAGACAGAAATAATTTAGGGATAGATCCAGGCCTTGGAGATTCACCTGTTGAAAGGGTTAAATTTTTTCAGAAACTTCTAGCAGGCTAAGCAGAACCAAGAGTGTAGGTCAGCTTGGTCGTGAGCTCTGTGTTTCAGGAACTTGGCTGACTAAAAGATAGATGGTTGAGTGCTCTATTCAGATGTAACCAACTGATATATTCTGAAAGTTTGTCAGAAGTTTGATAATTATTAAGATTATGAGAGACAGAATTCCTGAAGCCTCTAACAGTTTCTGCCATAAGGTGTCAAGATACTGCATGGACTGTGATATAATAATCACTGAACAACACAGTGGACAAAACTGGATATTCTGAGTCAAATAACTTAGCAAAATCAAAGTAATTCATTTCTCATGTCATGTGTTTCCATTCCACAGAGAAAATGCCCTGCATCTTCTGTGCTTAAAAGACAGACTGACTCTGCCCAAGTTTCCATGGAGACCACAGGGAACTCCTGGATAGTGGTTTCTGTCATATTTTACATAATATAACTTCTAAATTATTGCTTATTTCCCAGACTTCTGACTACATTGACAGCTAAGATAACTAGAGCTCGCCAGCTAGAAAAAGCTTTCACAGATGTAATGTTACCTAATTACACAAAAATGGTTTCCATTGATTAAATGCTTCATATTTCCTCTTGGTATGCCACTGTCCTAATATTATCTGAGTTCCTATAAATTTGCCTAACTTTAATGAAACATTCCACTATATGATCCAATTTTTCAATCACAAATTTCTGTTCCTTTGGCTCAACAAAAGGCTCATCCTAAAGACTGTTCACATTATCTCTTTTGTAAATTATTAGCTACAGGAAACCCATTCAGATCTATCTCTCATGGACCAAATAAGCTCCATGCAGTTAAGTACATCTGCCTAAAGTTCCCACATACTACCTATTCCAAAAGGTGGTATTCCTGTGGGTTTCAAATGTACATCTCAAAAAAATTTTTTTTTCTCCAAAATATACTTAATCTTATTTTCTACCTATAAGAATGTGTTTCCAGTGTCTTGTCAAGTCCAGTTGCTTACTACATCTAGGACACCTCCAGAAAAGGAACTTCTAGATGTTCCACACTCCTCTCAGAAACAGACTCTTCTACTGGACCTGTTCTTTTTGACCTATACTCAGATGGCTCCACAAATGCTGGGCATCAGGAAAGAGCCAACTCTCCTAAAACTGAACAACCTCACCCCCATACTCGTTCTTCTATGTTCTCTAGAGACATATTGCACCCAAAGCAAGGCAGAAGTAGTCAGATGTCACAATGTCCTTATTCTTGTTTTACCATAGAATTTTCTAATTTTTTTTCCTTTTTAATTAAACCAAAATGAGGGAATGCTAGCATTCTGTCTAAACTCCACCCCTAAAGTTACCTTGCAGCATCCTGGTATGCTCCACCTCACAGTTATCTCGAAACAGCCAGGTAGGCCTGACAAACAATAAAAGGGACTTCTTGCCCCCTTCTCCCTCTCTTCCTCCCTTCTTCTTTTCCTGGCTTCTTGTTCCTGCTCTGTCCCCTTGCCACTTCCATATTTACTTTCTCCTTCCATGTGCTCATGGATAGCCTCTACTTCTCTTTTTCTTCTTCTTCTTCTTCTTCTTCTTCTTCTTCTTCTTCTTCTTCTT
>JANHMN010000003.1:56635950-56748765 GCA_030674055.1 Rhabdomys pumilio
TTCTTCTTCTTCTTCTTCTTCTTCTTCTTCTTCTTCTTCTTCTTCTTCTTCTTCTTCTTCTTCCTCACCCTCTCTCTCTCTCCCTCTTTCTTTCTCTCTCTCTCCCTGCCTTCATTTGTCTCTACTACCCTCTTCACACCCCTCACAGTTCCCTGAATAAACTCTATTTTATATTATACTATCTTGTGGCTGTTCCTTTAGGGGGAAGTGATGCCCCAGCATAGGCCCACTGAAATACCACATTCCCCAACACCTCAACACCCCTCCTTAGAACATAACCCCTCATGCTTTATTTTTTATAAACACTGAGGCATATAATATATTTTCTGTACTTTTTTGGCTAATATCCACTTATCAGTGAGAACATATCATGTAAGTCTTTTTGAGTCTGCATGTAGAAGAATATAATTAGATCCATATTTATTAAGTTTCACAAAGCTCAAATGCTAGTGGATCAAGGAATTCAACATAAAACCATTTACCTGGCATCAGGAACACTGTATATATTAGAAGAGAAAGTGAGAAATATTCTTTAACACATTGTCACAGGAGCAATTTTCCTGGAGAGAACACCAGTCGCTCAGGCTCTAAGACCAATAGTTTATAATTATGACCTCATAAAACTGGAAGCTTCTGTAAGACAGTGGAGACTCTAAATAAAAGAAAAAGGCAGCCAAAACAATGAGAAAAAATCTTTAACCACCCAACATCTGATGGAATGCTAATATCCAAAATATATAAATAATTCAGGAGGATAGACTCCAAAACACTATATTACCCAATTAAAAAATATTGCAGAACTAAATAGATACTTCACAACAGAGGGATCTAAAAGGATCAAGAACTTAAGGAAATGATCAATGCTTTTTAGTCATCATGGAAATGCAAATTAAATAACCCTAAGTTTCCACCTGACACCAATCAGAATGGCCAAGATCTAAATCTCAAGTATTAGCACATGTTGGCAAGTTTGCAGAGCAGTGGGTACATTCTTCCATTGCTGATGGGATTGGAATCTGATGCAATCTCACTGGAATCAATCTGTTGGTTCCTCAAAAAATTGGAAATACTTCTAGGTAAAGACCTAGCTATACCTCTCCTGGGAATATACCCAAAAGTTAGTCTACCATACCACAAGGAAATGTGTTCCTCTATGTTAGCAGCAGCCTTATTCATAATATCCAGAAACTGTATGCAACCCAGATGTCCCTCAACTGAAGAATGGATACAGAAAATGTGTTTCATTTACATAATGAAATACAATTCAGCTATTAAAAACTTGAACCTCATTAAATTTACAGTCAAATAAATGAAACTAGAAAATATAACCAAGGTAGACCATACCAAAAAGGACATGACTGGTATGTACTCACTGATATGTAGATATTACTCTGAAAATCAAATGAAGTCCCTGTGGTTTTTTGCAAATCCTGATTGATGGGCTAGTTCCTAGAATGTGGAAGCTGCTATAAAAGGCTGCACCACAAGGTTTTTTCAAAGAGGAATAACATGTTTTCCATAGCCACATATATGAAGCCTTTCTCCATCATACTACTAAGACATATAAATGCTACACTTCTAAGAGGCAATGTTACCTTGGACAGAGTTGCTTATCAAAGCAGAGAGGAAGAGGGTGGATACTCAGGTAAGAATAACTTGGTTCTGCTTACTTTTCTATATAAACCTGAGGAAAGTCACCAAGCCAAGCTGGGATTATTTTCACTAGCAGCCACAGCTAATCACTCCAACATGTCAATTGTAATGCCGAAAGCATAGTCCTGTGCAAGACAATTTTTACAGAAGTCATGGTGTAACAACTAGCATTATCAGCCACAACTTACAGTAAGAATTTTCTTCTAGTACAGGATTGCACTGAAATGCTTTGGTCCTTTGAATAGTGTCAGTAACATTCAGACCACTACAATTTGCCCAGCACTATCAATTTCCAAATTAAATTGTTTTTTATCATCTACTTTTTATATTATATTTTACTACAAACTCATAAGCCAAGTGTCTAAGAGTAGGTCAAGCCGCAATGACACAAAAATCAATCACAGAGATGGTGGAATATCAACAATAAGAGACCTATAACTATAATGCAATGGGGGGTCTATTTGAGGGGGGAAATTATTATGGTCACAAGGATCATAAGGATAGAACAATCCATGTTATGACATGTAGACATTTCAAAAAATAATATTTACCATTAAGATAAGAGTGATTTATTTTATCTAGAGTAGCCCTTGAAATAGATAATCAGAAAAGAATGTTGTTAAGGGATAGTGCCTAACTTGGAAAAGTGATCTGAGAAACACGATAAAAGTGAAACAAGACATAACACATAAAAAAATAAATAAAAACCTATGGGAAGCAAGAATTGTCCCAGATGCTCAGAACAGAGTAATCTGACTTCTGAGCCACATTGCTTAAATTTCACTTATTCTCCATATCATGCAATATGAAGTGATTGTACCTACATAGAATGTTCTATGTTGTTTGTAGGAGATGTTCTGAAAATACTTCCTTAATTCCATTTCCAATAATGTTAAATAATTTCCAATTATATGTGCCTTGTGTAAGAGTCACAATACAACTATCTTTCTTAATAAATGCATTGCATTGACACACTTTTTATTAAAATTTATAAGCTGTAGGCAACTATATAAGAAATGGTTTCATAATTTACCTCATTAACTAGATTCTGTTGATAGTGTAGTGTCCAGATGTTTGTGTAAAATTAACTGGACAACAGAAACAAAAGAGTAAAAACCTAGCATATGTTCAGAAGCAAACAATGTAAGCAGCATGGAGAAAAACATTATTTCTTTCATTTAAATGTTACAAAGAGTAGAATGATTTGGTGGGTCAGACAGAGTATACATTAAGATCCTCTCCCTGGGGTCAATGTTTCTAACATTCCGTGGAAGGACAGTAATTCTTTCTTTCCTCTAGTTGTCACTAACACCAACTTCTCTAATAAGTGGCCTTGGACAAATATCTGTATTAGAATTATAGACACAATGCTTGAGAATCATAAAGCCTTCTTTAGTCAAAGTAAAGTTATTTTCTTGTGTTGCAGTGAGAACCCAGAGCTTAATACATCTAGTGTATCTTTGCACATCTGAATCACATTTTTGTCCTTGTAGTTATTTTTATCACCATTTTCTTTTTTTTTTCTTAACATCACAATGTGATTCTCTTACCTAATGTCTTTCACAAGGCTAGTAGAATTATTTCCACGTACACTGGAGAAGGAAATAATCTATAATGGAGAAGGTACACATCTGTAGAACAGGCATCAAGGAGGGCCATCTGAAAGACAGTAAAGTACTTCATGTACTGTACCTGCTGCATAATTTTTCTTCCTCATAAGTCATATGTTGAATTCAATACAGTGACCATAGGAAAAAGAAAAGGCAGAGATGCTCAATTGTGCTTCATCACTGTAATGATGTGTTGAGTAAGTGTGGTCATGCCTCTCTTTCTGCCAGAAGCCTGTCCAGCTTGGAATGGGCTTAAATTAGGACACATCATCTGACTTTGCTTTAAAGGTTCATGGTCTCCAGGTGTATTTTAAAGACTAATGGTTTCTGGCCTTCTAGCTATGAAACTATACTGAATGCTTGGTGATAACTTCTAAAGTTTTTAAAAACTGTCTTGCTAATTCTATGGTTAAAAAAAAAAATCCTGGCTTGTTTTCTCTTTAACACTGTGCCTTATTAAACATAACTCTTTGTGATTTATTTAATTTTTTATTCTTAAATAAGCACTAGGGAAACTTAACTCGTTCATACTGTTCTCTACTAAGAACTTAACTCTTTTTAACTGTTCTATGCTTCATTATGGACTCAAAATTTAACTCTTTCTTAACTCTTTCTTAATATCTTGCAATTAACACATGCTGTTTAGTATCAGGGAATTAAGTGAAAGAATTTATGGCTGATGCTCCTTTCTCTGGAAAATCAGTCAGAAGCCTCTCTGGCTAAAATGGGTAAATCTTTGTGAACCAAAAAAGAAGGAAATCAAAAGAATCAAGATGCTTATTACAGGCAACTATGCACAGACACATGCACATTCAAACATTCAGTCTGTCACAAGTATTCATGCAAACTTACACATATGCATATATTTTTTACCCACATATAGACAGACAAACAGAGAAACACATTTTCATGGATGGATGGATGGATGGATGGATGGATGGATGGATGGATGGATGAATTGATAGGTGGACAGAGCAAAGCTCTCCAAAAGGAAAGAGGGCTTTGAAGGTGGAGGAAGCTAGCTGCAGTTGCAGGGTCTAACTAAGTTATTCTCACAAAGCCTTTCCATTACCAGGGGTTCTAAAACCATCTATCTAGCAGGATGTTGGCTAAATCTAGAGATCAGGAGGAAGAGTTATTAAGGTGGGTTGCTATGAGGCCTTGTTTGAAGTTCTGAGAACTGACAAGTGAATCATGGAAGGTAAGCAGAAAGAATAGTAGATAGGAATGCCAAGGGTGAGTGTTTGTCAAGAGTAAGGCCTTGCTATGGCTTCCCACACTATGTAGCATTTGCTTATTATTATGCGGAGTAGTCATATTCTATACTTGAATCTAAATTATTACATCTTTCTAGCAACTGAGACTATTTCTTTAAAATTTTTCTTTCTAAAATTATTTGAATCCAATCTAGAATTCTATACAATCATTGTTTATTTGTATATATACCATCACTACAAGATAGTACATCTCCATAGGTCTTCAGAAATCTGCTACAAAGGGTCAGTCAATAGCTAGTGAGTGTTATAAATTTAATATTAACAGGAAAAGTATATTGATAGCTAGATTTTTTTCCTCAAATGTAATCTCCTTGGCCTTGCATAAAAAAGCAAATCTGTCATAGATTTGGGTCTATTGCAGCACTATCACAGGATGATCACCTGCTAGCTTTTAGCTTCTCCCATACAGATCTTGGCAGCTTCCTGAGATCGCTATGAAAGCAAAGGCCTGGTATCTTACAGCTTTGTCACTTATGGACAAAGGCATAACCATCCTTAGATTTCTCATCCCACTACAAAGTGTTCCTACACAAAACCAGAATCTTCTTTCTAACTCACTAAGCTACCAACTATTCAACTACAGGCTCTGCTAAACTTTATTTAAGCAAACTTTAGATCATTTAGTTTTCGTTTATCACAAAACTTTCAGGCAATTTCAGACTGAAGAAACACAGAAATCTGAGTATTTCCACTTGACTAGACAGCTTGGTTTAATTAGTTGCACTTAACATTCAGAGCCCATGGACACAGGGTGTGAGTTTGAGATAAGAACATATTGAATAGAGGAATGACTGTCAACATTGGCAATTCCCAGTTGTATCCATGTAATATCTACCACATATTAAGTAACCCAAGAATGGCATTTTCTCTTGGCTTCACTCACAGTCATATTCCTCCTGCCAGGATTACTCAGAAGAAATTGTCAACCATAAACTATGCAATTTCACAAATCATTAGGATCAGAATCATCATAGTTGTTTGTTTTTTTTTTTTTAACCACTATTTGAGGTGAAAATATCTCATGAACAAATCTTTATTAACCATAGTTGTGTCAGTTCTCTCACTCATAAGCAGATCACAGGAGTGTACGACTGTCACTGCATCATCTAAGGCTTTCTCATGATTTTCAGTCATGTTTATTAATCTGAGTAGAGATTCACTAAAACCCTGGATGAGAGTTTTCAAGAAAGGAAACATGGCGAGAGCTTTCCCTTCTGATAACCACTGAAAATATTTTCTGAAAATGACAAATGGCTGAGTATCACAGAGAGTCAAATTAATGGGTTGTGAAAATATTAGTCAGGAATGGAATTGTCTCAAGTCTATGTTTTTTCAGTGGAGCTTTCGATTATGCACTTCATGAGTCACCCTAGGAATTCCTATTTTTTTTTTTTTGTGATGTTTATGTTTAGATTTCTGGTCTTCTTGTTATTTCTCCTAGAAATATATTAAATGTATAAGAATTTCCTATGCCACCAAGTTTATTTTTACCTCATCTACCTACCTATGCCTCTGGAAAAACAATAAAAAGGTCATGAGAATAAGAGCAGTTGGAGGATATTAGAGATAGAAAATGTGGAGGAGAAATATCAAAAATTTCTTCTTAATTTGAATATGATATTACACAGTGAACTCACAGAAAAAATGCATAAATATTTTACAAAATCAACTGAGTTTTAAAAATTAAGAAATATAGAGGTCTATATTATATAGATGCTGGAAGGTAGGAGGCCCATTTGTGGGACTCTGGCTTCCTTTTTACAGGACAGAGAATGTATCAGTGAATAATCCTTTACCCACATTCAAATGAGCAGTACTTATTTGATATAGTTGCTTTAAACAAAATCAATTAGTTCATCTATCAATGCAGAGAAAAGTTGAAGAGTACTTCCCCATGACAAGGGCATAAGAGATGGACTACACTGGAAATGTACAGGACAGTGAGAGATCCAAAATATAGGTGCAATGGGAAAGCAGTCCTAGGAGGCTTCCCAGCAGGGTCTAGAGCAATAAAGATAAAATATAGATTTAGTAAGAATTAACTCAGGAATATCAGATGGGAATGAGTTAGGCACATGTATGTTGAGAAGTACATTGAGCTAGTTTATGCATATTGAAAATAAGCTGGCATGTGTGTGTCTTTCATTCATGAATCCAAAGCACTTGGGGGTTTGTAGAGGAGGTGTTCCTACTCAATAGGAGTTTAGAGCAGATTAACTAATTACCAGTACAAATGGCATGGCTTTCCTACATGGGGCAAGAACTCACTTTTTAAAATTAACTAAAGATTCATGAATGAAATACTCAGGTGTTGTGATGTAGGATTAGGAGGTGGGGAGAACAGGTTTCTCAGAGAATCTGAGTTCTACCTTCACATGGTTTCTCTCCAAATTGTGCAAGCTTCAGAACTAGAATAAAGGAAGGCAGCCACTGGTGGGCATTTACATGGGCTTTTTATCAAAGGCCTCTGTTTGCCTCAGAAACTTTGAACTTGGAAGTGATCATAAGGGCTGCTGTTGAAACAGACAGGCTGCTTGTAAGGGAAGGGAGACAACAGTAGAAAATAGAGATTACAGAAAAGAAAAATTTGAAAACATCAAGCAGGACAGTTAACTTGATTTGCTGATTCCTACATATGGGAGCTTTAGGACCATGAAAGGCAGACTGGTTCCTGGTTGAACTAAGATTAGACACCCCAGTGACCCTAAAGGAACAACAAACATTTTGCCTTGTTCCCAGACACTAGGCTCCTGACAAGAGTCAAGACATAGCTCCATTTTAATGAGGTACCTAAAGGCCTTAATGGCTTAGCTAATTAAACTTTCCTTCCCAGACACTCCTCCATGCAAAAGGTATTTAACCTCAGGCCCACACTGAGAAGAGGTATCAGGTTGTTCATATCCCCTTTCCACCATGACAATAAATGCCCATAAAACATGGACTGTCTCTTTTCACTGGAATCTGCAGTGGGGAGCCATAGGGAAGAACTTTCCCTATAGAACTGCTTCTAATTTCCTGTACATGGCCTCTCTGTTCCCAGCCACAACTACCAAGGCAAGCGAGCTGCCCACAAATAAGCCAAGGACTAAACCCCTGTGATCCAGCCATAGCCCCTCTTCTCCCCCTCAGCAAGGGTTAGATGCAGTCCATTGGCCCCTACTCAATTCCCAGCTATTTCATGGTTTCCAGTGGTGCATGGGTTCACAAGGGCCTGAGAACCAAATGGCCCTGTCCTCTCTGCAGGCCTAGAGACCACCAACTCAGCTCTGGCTGTCACTATGACCTCAGAATGTGCTTCTCCATCCCTTTGAGCTCTCCCCACAGAGCAACACATGCACAGAGATGGTGTTGGGTAAGCTCAGTAAAAACTCAGTCATCCTGCCTCCCCAAGCTGCCTGAGCCCTGTGCCAGAGCAGACACTGGACACCACTAACCCTACAGGAATAGCTTAGTAACTGGCTTTGACATAAAAAAATATTTGAAGCCCAAATTTCAGCTAATGTTAGACAATAAATTTTGTTGGTTATGGAATCCTTAAAATTCTTCAGGCCATCCTTCACATGACATGAATGATTTATTATAATTGGCTATTGATTATGTTAACTCATAAAATCCACATTTCCCTTTCACCAGCTAAAGCAAAGAGAAAAAAATTCATTCTTAACTAATATGTATATCATGCACAATTCATATGAATATCTTTATAGTACCAAAATTTTTGTTGTGAGATTTCATATATTGTAGAATATAAACCTCTGACAAGATTCAACCTCAAGGAGGCTGATAAGGCCTGCTGTTCCAGCCCCCTGTACCAGAAGCTGTTTCCAGATAATTGCTTGTAATACAGATTCAGGAATAGCTAGTGATTCTAGGTGACCTTGCTTTATTCAATCTTTCAGACAGATCTAGCCAAAACTTTAGTCAGGCCCTGAGACTTCTAAGCATAGAGAGACTGGATAGCTGATACTAAAGCTAGAATCTTTAAGTCTAACAAAATTTTATAATCTCCCTACCCATCCACACTATTTTAAAATTTTCTTCACCCCTATTCAGCAAGAAGTTGTGGAGACTAGTCATTCCAATTCCTTGGGCTTGGGTGTCTGGTTATGGTTACTTTATAATTTATAGATAGGCTGTTATTTTAAGGGATAATTTAGAAATGGTTTTAGTTTTGAACAGGGAAGAAATAAACAGAATAGATTACTAAAGTTATTCTTGAACAAAGCATTGTGTATCCATAATCTTATCTCGATGCAAATCTTTACAATTGAGACAAAATAGAAGTTATAATTTCTAACATCCAAACAGAATTTATGTTGATATAGATTTAAATTTTAATTTGTATATTTTAGTTTTTATATTTTACTTGTATATTGACAGAAATTTGAAATTAATAGTTACTCTTAGATAGGCATTGTGAATATGCAACATTTTTAACAGTACAAGGCTTGAACCCCAGCCATTCTACAGCTGCTATTACAAACTGTTTAGGATGATTAGTTCACACAATTTGAGGTCCAGATAGTAAACTTATGATTATATTAGATTCTGATTTAATATCAGTATTTTCTGTAAAAGACTGATGAGGCTGTCATATGTTTCTCCAAATTGTATAATTTTGGAAGCTAGGTACTTGTGCTTCCTAAATATTCAGATAATACTGTGTTCTCAGATCATTGATGGAGTTGAAGAATAATTATAGTCTCAGAATCAAACTGAAGTTGTTTAGCATTGAAAAAGATGAAGTGATTTGAAAGGATGGTTTTCAGATTGTAATGTAAGTTAAAATCAGAACCTAATTCATATATAATATTGTAAATGCTGAAATTTAGAATAGATACTACAACAATGTACCTATATTGACAACATTTATAGAAAAGTCATTGGTTTATAGCATACCTTATAATTTCTACAACTGCTATAACTATATTCAAAGAATATTAGAGAGAAAAGAACTTTTTAATGGGTGAAGGGGTAAGATATAGAAGATTGGTTCTAATGCTATTGGTATTGATCTGATTCTGGAAATCAAACAGGAACCTACACATCTGTCTGAGCTGATGGTCCTTCCCCCAGTTCGTTCTGATTAGTCAGGAAGATTGAGGCAGGATTTTAAGGATTCTGTGCAAGAAACCAGACCTAAAAGGAAGAGGGTTTCTCCATGACAAGGGCATAGGAGAGGTATAATACAGGGAAGATACAGGAGTGTCAGATGGCAAAAATGTAGGTGTAAGGAAAAAGCCACCCTAGAGAGCTATTCAGTATGGTCCAGGACAGCAAACATAAAATATAATTTAGTAGATATTAACTCAGGAATATCATAGGGGAGAGTGTAGTCACATGAAGGTTCAAGAGTGGTCCAACTGGGCAGTGATGGCGCACACCTTTAATCCCAGAACTTGGGAGGCAGAGGCAGGCAGATTTCTGAGTTCGAGGCCAGCCTGGTCTACCAAGTGAGTTCCAGGACAGCCAGGGCTACACAGAGAAACCCTGTCTCGAAAAACCAAAAAAAAAAAAAGTAGTCCAGTCATTGAACTACTTAAGGCTTATTAAAAATAAGCATGTATGTGTCTTTCATTCATTAAACCAAAACTCTTGGAGGAGTAAATCAGATTAACTAACTACTGCTACAAACTTTTGTTTTTTTTTGGGGGGGGGACTTCTGAAGGACATTCAGCATCTGAGAAACAATCTTATAGGACATTTTTAAGTCCTTCTGCCTAATTTTGGCCAGTGATGTGTGTAGAAACAGGATAATCAGTATCTAGTCCTGATATCTTCATGTATTAAGACTTCTTAATAACTTTTGTCCTCTCTTATATCAGAATAAGTTGTGCAAATAACAAAATTTACCTAAAGTGATATTCTTTCATTAACATAATATGATACCACAATAAGATTATATTCTATGCTTTGTCTCCATTATTCTGCTATCTATGTTTGTGAGATGCATTATGACCAAAGCAATGTAGGGGGTAAATGGTCAATTTCACCTTAATAGTTATAGCCTTTTATAAATGGACGTTGTGACAGAAAGATGTGGTCAAGACCTGTAGGCAGAAATTCTAGTACAGGCCATGTGAATTACTGTTATTTACAGGTTTGCTACCACTAACTGGACAACTTTCTTTTTAAAGTACCCATGTGTATTTCCCCAGCATGACGGCTGAAAAATGTGGGATGGGTTCTTTCATACTAATAGTAAATAATCAGAACAGAATTATTGATCAATGAAATGTCTTTGAAAACCCAGAGAAATCCAGACAACAATAGTCATCTTGTTACTGAAGTAGAAACCCTGATTTTATATATGATTTTATATATTTTATATATTTATATATATATATATATATATATATATATATATATATATATACATATATATGAGCGATACCATCTTTTAAAATAAAAAACATTTTTGAACTGAATTGTTGCAGATAAATAATACCTATATACATTCTTACTCATGACCATGCACAAAATGGAACTCTGAATATATCAAAGACCTTATAAATAAAGACAAATAGAGTGAATCTGTTAAAAGATAATATGAAGAGTAGCATTTAACCCAATGATTCAGGAAAAGACTTTCTAGAGAAAACAGCATTAACACAGGAATAATGATCAACAATTAACTAATGGGACCTCATGAAACCAAAAATTTCTGAACACCAAATTCAAAGAAAGTGACACACTACAGAATGCGTGAAGATGTTTATCATTTATATGTCCAATAGAAGACACAAAAACAGAATATATGAAGAACACAAAGTAAAACTAAGCACCAAGAACAAACATAACATATTTTAATGACAGGGAACATATATAAATATAATTATCAGCATAAATACATAAAATAGCTGAGAAATATGTAAAGAAATGTTCAAAACCCTTAGATATATTGTAAATACAGGTAAAAATAAACTTTGTGATTTCATCGTACACATGTCATTATGGCTAAGATAAGCATCACTAGTCACAGCTCATACTAGTGAAAAAGGGGAATAAGAGGAAACCATTCATCCATTGAAGATTAGAAGGCAATCGGGTAAAGCAACAGTAAATCAGTTGGGTTTTTTGTTGTTGTCGATTTTTCTTGTGTTTTTATGATTTTTTTCCTGTTTATTTTTTATTTCTTTTTAGTCATTAAAATGGAAATTGGTCTACCTCAAGATCCACCTATACAACTATTGTTGGCTTAGCCAAAGGAAGTTTCATCCTAATACATACTCAGTTGATAATTCATGGTCATTTCTGCTCTATTCATAAGATTAAAAAATTTAAATCAACTTAGATGTTTCTGAATAGAAGACAGGATAAATAAATTTGGCCAACATCATATTAGTAAGCTGTTAAAAATGAGATCATGAAATTCTCATGTAAATAGATGGAACTAGAAAAATAAAAACATGTTCACAATGATGTGTCTCAGATCCAGAAAGAGAACTAATGTTTGAATTTGTATGTGGCTAGTATTTGTTAACCAAATGATTATAAATATACAATCCTTTGAACCACAGGGGATATGAGTAGATAAAAGGACTGGATGGTAGAGAAATAACCCTTTAGAAATGAGGAAAATGGATAGATAGCTTTGGATGGACAAAGGGAACAAAAAAGAAGAGATAGGTGAGAGAATGAACATGTAGAGACAGCTAAAATTATGGAGCATTTCACGGATGGCAGTAGAAATAAATACAGTATAAGTTTTCTAACACACACATATTCATGTATGGAAGTGGTACAAATGGTATAGCCATAAAAAGGAGAAGACAGAGTCCCAAGTGGTCATGTATTCTCAACTAGTGAAGTTTATTGCAACAGGATTGGGTTACATCTTACTTAGTTTGTTTGTATTTTGTTGTTGTTGTTGTTGTTGTTGTTATTTGGGTTTGTTTGTTTGTTTTTTCCAAAAGTGTTCTATGGAAATCCCAAACTACCTAGACTGTTAGCAAGAATATATCTTGGTCTACACAAATAAAAGAAGAAGAGTTGCCTGGCGGTGGTGGCACACGCCTTTAATACCAGCACTTGGGAGGCAGAGGCAGGCGGATTTCTAAGTTTGAGGCCAGCCTGGTCTACAGAGTGAGTTCCAGGACAGCCAGGACTACACAGAGAAACCAAAAAAAGAAGAAGAAGGAGGAGGAGGAGGAGGAGGAGGAGGAGGAGGAGGAGGAGGAAGAGGAGGAGGAGGAGGAGGAGGAGGAAGAGGAGAAGGAGGAGGAGGAGAAGGAGAAGGAAGGAGAAGGAGAAAGGATTTCTGCATACTACCAAAGATATATAAGAAAAACAAGAAAGCCAATGATATATAGTGGTGTCTTACCTGTAAGATTTGCTAGTGGCATGGTGGAACAGTGTGAGTATCATACAAAGGATTGTATATTTATAATCATTTGGTTAACAAATACTAGCCACATACAAATTCAAACATTAGTTCTATTTCTGGATCATTGTGAACATGTTTTTTTCTAGTTCCATCTATTTACATGAGAATTCCATGATCTCATTTTTTAACAGCTTACTAATATGATGTTGGCCAATATCTGTTTTGACTTGAGGTACATTGTATTTTACAGAATTCACATCCAACATGACTTTAGCAACCAAGAACCAGAGACTAGATAGTGTAGGTCTAGTACCATTCTAAAATTATAAACAGAGACACATACACAACCTCCACCAATAAAATAACTTCTAATGATATTCACCTACATGTATAGATCAATGCTCAGCTCAACCAATTTCAAAGAAGGTTCCTCCCACAGGAAACAGGAAGAAACATAGAGACCCATTGCTGGACATTATGAAGACAATGACTGAACATAGGAAACTCATGCCCAGTGTGACATCTCTATTAATTTCATTCTTTCAGAATGAGAAACATGAGAGCCATGGTGGAAATATCAAAATACAATAAAATATTGAAGGGAGGGAATAAACCAAGAAAGGTAGGCTGTCTAATTCCAAATGATACAAGCATATAGTAACTCACAAAGACTGAGACAGCATGCATGTACAGGGGTGAGGTGAGTCAGCACAAGGTTCTTAGTGTATGTATCATAACTTCAAGTTAATTCTTTCTGTAGGCTTTCTGACTATATATTGGTAGGCATCATAAAGGAGCTGTACTGAGAAAGTACACTTCCTGGAAATGACCCAGCATTTTGCATGGCTGTGATGGTTGAATCCTGGAATGGGATAGTTCTAAGCTTTGTCCCAGAATTGTTTTTTGTGGCTAATGTGACTTCTCATGTTGTTATTACTATATTTTTCACTTTTCTGAAATGGTGTGATTGGGCAAAGAAAGATACTTTTACCTATAGCCTGTTATTTTTGATACCTGGGTATTAGCCCACTCTATTGGACAAATTTTCTGCAGATTAAAATGAAGATGAGCTTCCATGAAATAATTATGGTTTTATAAGATTCTGGATTTATTCAAATAATTTTAAGAAGTTAGGCCTAGAATAATCGATAACCTAAGGAGATGATTTAACCCATTTATCAGAAAAAAATATAAAAAGTTAAGTCAGGAATAGAATATACCACTTCCCTTAGAATAGAAAACTGAAATGAGTCCTTCTGGTCTGGAACTGTGCACTGAGCAGATACTGGGCGGCAGCTCTGCACCCAATCTTTAAGAACCCAGATGATGTGGGGCTCTCAGGTGCTCTAACCGGGGCAGTATCTTAGGTAACCAGACAGCAAAGGGAGTAACTGGGACCCACTAGGACCCAGGAAGTCACTCCTCATGATGATGATAGATGACTTTAAAAATGACATAAATAACACTCTCAAAGAATTTGGGGAAAACACAGGTAAACAGGTAGAAGCTCTTAAAGAATTGTAAGAAAACACAACCAAACAGGTGAAGGAATTAAACAAAACCATCCGGGATCTAAAAATGGAAGTAAAAACAATAAAGTAATCTCAAAGGGAGACTAACCTGGAGATAGAAAACCTAGAAAATAGATCAGGAGTCGTAGACACAAGCATCAGCAACAGAACACAAGAGATAGAAGAAAGAATCTCATGTGCATAAGATACCATGGAAAACATTGACACAACTGTCAAAGAAAATGCTAATTGCAAAAATATCCTAACCCAAAACATCCAGGAAATCCAGGACACAATGAGAAGACCAAACCTAAGGATAATAGGGATAGATGAGGGTGAAGACTCCCAACTTAAAGGGCCAGTAAATATCTTCAATAAAATTATAGAGAAAAACTTCCCTAACCTAAAGAAAGAGATGTTCTTAAATGTACAAGAAGCCTACAGAACCCAAAATAGACTAGACCAAAAAAGAATTACCTCCCGTCACATAATAATCAAAACATCAAATATACACAAAAAAAAGAAAAGAAAAGAAAGAAAAGAAAAATACTAAAAGCAGTAAGGGAAAAAGGCAAAGTAACCTATAAAGGCTGACTTATCAGAATTACACCAGACTTCTCACCAGAGACTATAAAAGCCATAAGATCCTGGACTGATATCATACAGACCCTAAGAGAACACAAATGCCAGCCCAGACTACTATAACCAGCAAAACTCTCAATCAATCTTGATGGAGAAATCAAGATATTCCATGACAAAACAAAAATTACATAATTTACCTTCCCACAAATCCAGCACTTCAAAGGATAATAGATAGAAAACTAGATAGAAAACAAAGTACTCACTCTGGTTCTAGTTTACAACATTCTAAATGAGCCAGTGATACTTGTGGGCACAACTTCTATCTGGTTGCTTGGACCTCGAACCTGGCTATGTACAAAAAACTCTATTTCTGTATTTGACCTTCTGTTTCTGATGCAGGGCTGCCCATGGCAGTTTTCTCCAAACACATCCTGTATCATTTATTTTATCTCACTTGCTAATATGAATTAATTTTAACATTGAATAATACATCTATGTCTATGTGAGTGCTGATACAAAGGTGTCTAATTTTTTAAAGAAATTATGTGTTCAAGCATTGTTCCAGAAATATTCAGTTAGCCTAGTGTATTTCATAATGTCATAATGATATAAAAATAATTATGGAGGTTTTTATTTCAGAAATGAAATGTTTAAAGTATAAATATTCTCAAAAGCTTTTGTGTGTATAAATATTCTTATGTGGTGTTGAATAAAGATGGCCCCTTTAGCATATTTTCTATTATTCCTTGTCTGTTGTAATTGATATTTGCCAAATATTTTATCCAATAAATTTTAATACTATATCTTCAGACAAATTCAAAACATTACTTGCACTAGAATTCTTCTAACACCACTATTACCTCTGAATCCAAACTCACTATGTTCTTTCTAATAACAACTGACATCATTCACATCATCTATGTGTGCACAGATATGACACCATCTACTGGAACATGCATCTTAGAGCATAATAAATCTTAAATAAATTTACAAATAAATCTATCTCAGAATAAATCTTACTCTGTTTCATTCATCAGCTAATTAAATGCCAATAACTACTCTAGTATGGTATTTTCTCATTCATCACATCAACAGCCATACTGGGATTTTATATGGCTTGATCTGGTCTAAGAATTGTCCATTCGATTCCAGCTGTTGGGAATTCAAGAGTGCAAATGCACTTAATAAGTCATCAAAAACTTTTTTGATCCAGATGCATTTTACTTCTTTCTCAGTTGATATAGTGTTTCTGAAGGGAGTGAAGTTTGTAAAAGTCTCTGCTGCCTAGACAGGAAAACTCAAGAGATATGTTTTTCACCCTCTTGTTACTACAAGTGAGACTGTATTCTAACACCAGTATCCCTTACTCTTAATATTATATCCTAGAAAAAATTCCCAGATGCTCATATTCCCAAGAACATAAGTTGCATTCAGAGCCTTCTACATTGCCATGAATATGATGATATCAAAACCAAAAGTAACACACTGAAACAACTGTATGTTGTTTCATATAACTGCTGCTCACTCTAAACCATCTATTATACTTTTTTCTTTGTTCTGATAATGCCCTCAGCGGCCTTCCAGTTCCAACTACTGATTTTGAATAGTGGACTAATTTCTTTGAAAGTAAGCATATGTCTATGCTATTTCAATTTGGTCCCACATATATTTGGAGCAACAGTGGGACATTTTACTTGGATTTATGACTCAGTCTATGTGAAAAAAATCTATAACTCACACTGCTAACATGACCAAAATTCTGAAACAAGATAGTCTCATAAAAGGAGACAAAAAACATCATGTTGGTAAGGAATATATAATCAAATGAGTCCTAATAAAAATACTGCTTTATCCATATATCAATGAATTATTGAAAACTTATCAGTGATCCTTCTTTACTGGATGGGAAATAATGGAGAAATGTTCAATGGGCTGTATATAGACACAAAAGGCTTCTGAAGAACTGGGTCTGACGTTTCTTCATCAATCCACTCCCATCAGTTATCATGGGTCCTTGTGGAAAAATAGCCAAAAAGATTGTAAAGAGTTGGAGGTGATGGATCCCTACAAAAAAATCCTATATTCTCCTGATCCTATATTAATGATATCTAGAAACATACTTGCTGTAGAAGAGTACACAAAATAACCTGTTTAGGTTTAATCCAGACAAAAATACTAGCACTGAAAAGGTAGAACAACAAATATTCACTTGAGATTGTTTTCTAAAATGGTAGTTTGTTATAATTCATACATACACAATTATTAATGTATATTTACTGAATATTGTTTCTCAGTATTTGGTCCAAGTTTACTATCAGGTGTATTATGTGAAACAAATAACACAAAATCTTTTGTTTTGTGTAGCCCTTTGATCCATGATTAAAAATTATGAAAATGACATGGTATTATAGATATAAATATCATTTAAAACCCACAAAATAGTTTATAACATGTGAATGAGATTAGTATACAGAAATGCATATGATAATAAAATATTTAGCTGTATTTCATCACAAAAGTCATTTTAAATATTAAGGAACAAATATTAAATGAATATATGCCAGAGTTTGTGCTATTTTGATGATTACAGATCATAGGAACTGAACTAGAAGGACCACATGTCTTTTAGAGTTGAAGATATATTGTGCAATGCAGAGAACACACAGAATCACTTGCTGTATCTAAACACAATTTAGTTCAATGAAATTTAAATATGCATAAAACACTGGTAGCTATTCTGAAACTAGGTGTAAATATATTTTCATGTAGTATGCCTTTGTTTTCCTTTAGAAACATAAGGAATGATCTGTTTTATAAAAAAAAATATGATGGGCCAGGTATTAAAATATTCCCATCAAATTCAGTAAGGACATCATGTGCTTGGTTGCCTTACTTATAATACCATAAGTATGCATATTTGACACAAAGACAGTCCCAAAATTCAAATAACAGAGTTGGAGAAATCTCCTGAAAACTGAAGCAGTGCAGCTCCATAGCCAGTGTGAAATCAGCACTCTTAAAAACTCTGTGTACTTTATGATTACCTGAAATATTGTGGGACAGAAATATGTAAACATAAAAATGCATAGTGAACCAATTACTGTGACTTTACTAAAGGTAATGTTTTCTAATACAGTCTGCTGTTCTAAATTGTATTTCATTTATATCAATTAAGGTGTCTATATATATTATGTAACAATAACAGACACTTTCATAGTATGTTATTAAACATTCTTACAACTTACATTTCTTACTTTCTAAAGCACTTTACAATTTATATCATGAGTATGAGTTCTTTGGTAAAATGTAAGCCTGTGTATTTCATATTCATGTCTGATGCTTGAGAAGGACTTTAGAGAGTATCAGATAAATAATCTCAGGTATACAAACAGTACTTTGCTACAAGTGTGCTGTGCATAAGAAGCACATCCTCTTTTACAGCATCATATGTTCTTAACAGTTGTTCAATAGATCAGCACATTACTTATATTTTAAGCAATGTATAGTATAATTGTAGCATAGGAACTCCAACACAAAGGCTTCACTGGAATGTCTTTCCTTTTCAGGAAAATTGACTTTCCACTAGCTGCATATATGGAGCTTTCCTCTGCATTTCTATACATACACACACACACACACACACACACACACACACACACACACACACACATGCACACACACACACACATACACATACATAAACATATACATTATATACATATACAATACCTCTCAGAGGCCTTGTTAATTTTGAGTAGAATTGTATATAATAGGTTGAAGGGAGAGGCTGGATACTTTGTTCAGGGTATCTTAGTGCTCCTTGTTCTACTCTGTAGGAAGGAAAACAATAATAAAAACCAAGATATGATGACCTTTTACAAGGTGCTACAACTGTAGTACTTATAATTTCAGTTGAATGGTTTAGACTTATTCATTTTCAGATATTCATGGAGCACAGAATTAAAAGCCACAGCTGACAGGTAGTGCTGTTCCTCATGTACTAGTTTGTATTTGGTGCTCATCACATTCTTATCTTGTCCCAGGTGAGCAGCTTCGAAGTCTTTCTGGAAGACAACTGCTACCGTTTCAAACCTGTATCCTAGCCCTCAGTGTGGGACTAGACAAGAGAAGCTATTTACATGAAGTTCAGTGGTTCCTTCAAGCTCACAGTAAGGATCCACACAAATGGCTGACCTGCATTTGGGCCAATAAAATTTGTCCACAAGTGACCAGGTTTCAAAATGAATTGCATATTAATATCCATACACTCCTATTATCTTTTACTACACTATGACTACGATGAATATGCAAGGTGGAGTCAAGTTCTATACAGAAAGCAGTCACAGAGGTATGGGTATGGGAGAGCTTCAACAAGGAGAGTTACAACCAAAGTGATAAGGAAGGGTTTTCAATTCTGAAAGAAAGTGTTGTTATCTGGAAAGATCATTAGAATAGAGAAACCCATAGCATGATATACAGACATTTTCAAGTACTTTTATTATCATTAGTATAAAAGTGAATTTTCACTATTGGAGAAGCTCTGCCTATAGAGACCACACTAGAGGTATGCAAAAAGGTAGCATCAAAGTTAGAAAGGCAGTGAACTAGCAGAAGACTAGTGAAACTATGTACATATAACTCTTAAACATGAAAATCAATAATTAAGGAGCAGAAATTCTCCAGGTGTTTAGAACAGAGCAGTTTGTCTTTAAAGCCACAGTACTTGACATCTTCTGGTTTTTCTATCCATGGAGGACCAAGTGGTTACACCTATACCTGCAGAAAACCTCTATTGCTTAAAGGGGATGCTATGAACATGCTTCCTTTTGTACAATTCTATTAATAATAAATAATTCATAAATCGGTCTTGCCTGTAGAAAAACAAAAATAACAGCAAAAATAACCATGGAATAAGCATTTCTTTGGGGAAGAAAATTTCTGTTCCCTCAGATTCACAATCTGTAAGGAAGAAAGTGAGCAATGGCCCCCAAATTACTTCACTTACCTAGGTTCTCAATAGATTGCTTACTGCAGCATGCCAAGCTGTTTTTGCTTATTTGTTTGTTTTGGCCATGGCAACTAGAAAATGAAAAAAAAAGTGAAACAATTTGTTCAAGATGACTCCCAAAACAAAGCAGACAACACTATTCCATCTCTTTAGATTTTCTGAGTAGTTATATTGGTTGGAATTGTTAGAAAGAGGTCAAGCAATAAAACCCAGCGAGTCCCTAACTATTGAATTTCCCACTGCATCATGTTGATCTTTCTATTACTCTGTTTATTAATGTAAGTTGCTTGTTTAGCACCTTCCCCTAGGCTACTTTAAATAACATGTGTTTACTAATTGTAGTCATCTCAGAGCTATAGGCACAAGGCTGGAGAAACTGATAAATCTCCTTTACACAAAGCAAATTCATTGTCCCAATGGATAGAATCTTGTGTTGTGGAGAGAACACATATCATCATATATATAGTCAATTTTCTATAATGAAGCCACATCCTTCAGCCTTGCAGCTTTTCTTTTTTACCACTTCCTTTCTCCCAGATAAACATGGGGAACGCTAGAAACTGTTATTCTTCCTAAGGCCAGCAAATTTCTTTGCCCACAGGAAAGTTAAGGAGAAAGATGCAACAGCACATGTATAGTGGCTGCATCTACATAGCTGTTATCTGACAGACAGTCCAACCAAACATAGCCTGGTCCTGATGTACTAGATTCTACCTTAGATGCCAGACATTTTATCCCAAATGGAGCCAACAGAAAATTAAAGGCCCAGATCCTCATCTACACATCAGCACTGTGGTGATAACACTTTGAGGTAGCATGCTCTGTTTCTCTTCCTGAGGTCTCAATGGAAGAAAAGTACTAGCTTGTACAAGCTTCTGTTATTTTTCTAGAAAAGTTAAATCCCCATGCCCACAACAAATGTTTCCTACAAAGAAACAGAACCTTCCCTCCTTACACACTCAGGACACTTTCTCCACTTTCCACTTCTGGATCTCCCACTATTTCTTCCTGTCTGTTAATTATGGAATTGCACGATAATGTAAAGAAGTTATCTAAACTAAGGTACAGAAGTTGAAAAGCATTTCCTATGATTCCTTATTTAACTAGGTGCACTTAGTCCATTCCTCTCTTCCCTTGTCATTTTGAGTCACAGACAAAATGTCCAGAATGAACCCTAAACACCAAGGCTGGATGTTGAAGACCTTGAAATCAAGTGGCCTATATAAGAAACCAGTCACCAAAGCTGCCTTCTTTGCCCAACCTTGAGTGTCAAATTATAATTGAACAACACAAAATCCCAACTTTCTACCTCTCACTTTGTGGCCCCTTCCTTTAAAAAGTGCTGTACAATTTCTACTTGGAATCAAAGTTGTCCCAAATCCATACTTTGCCCCTGAACAATCAGTAAAGACCTGAGTACAATAAAATTTTGTTATTTGCTTAAATGCTTTAAAGAACATTCAAAGATCCTGTCAGCTCCTGAATCTATGCTACTGTCCCAAAATGGTCAGTTTTTGATGCCTAGTTCAAATAAAGATTTTGCTTTGCTGGATTATTCTGACTTCTTGGATTGTTTAATTTTCTGAACCCAAATATTTGGTGCTTTTTATGGGAATGAATCACCGAAGAATTTGAATCCCAAATCTAACTTAACAGGACCCACTACTATTTTTCAGTCATCATGGCCTCTAGGTAAACTTATATTCTGTTTTCTCTTTGTTCTGCCTATCTGTTACCAAAAAAGTAGAACTTGGATACAGTATTTCTTCTATTATCAGAGTGGTCTGGAGATGCCTCAGGCTACACTTGTTTCCAGTTGTGAGAACTTCTGGGTTTTTTGTTTGTTTGTTTGTTTTGTTTTGTTTTGTTTTGTTTTTGTTGGGTTTTTTTCTGGGCAATTCAGACTGTTCCTTTCTGTTACTTTGTGCCTACAGGTTCCTTTAGTTTGGTTATTGATTTGTGTTTCATATTCAGAAAATTGCTCAAACTTAATCTACTGGCCATTTGACAGTTACTTTTATCTCAACCCATTTCAGAGAATTTTAGAATAAAAAACAGAACAAGGAAGCAAACAAACAAAAATAGCTGAATCAAGACAACAAAACTAATAATCTGGTGCTGCTCTTAAAACCCTGCACCAGAAGCTAGGTGCTGAGCACTGCTGGACAAGGCCTACCTCTTGCTCTAATCAAGCTGACAGCAAAACTGAGGCTGCCTGATCTGTACAAGATGCTCCTAAAAGGGTACCAGCCACTTCTTGGCGTTCTCTAGTAAGTAAATTGATGACTATTCCAACTACAGAACCCCTGTGACCATGAGAAATAGATTAAGAAGGTAGCAAGTGTTTTCTCTCTTGAAATTGTAGCTGGAGGAAATAAAAAAAATTGTTTCTCTCAGTTTTAAATGCATAAATATATGTGGACACTACATGCTGATTGGTCTTAAATGCATAAAGTTGCTATATTTTGTATACTTTTTATCAATTATTGGCTTATAAATTATTGGGTATGTATAAAAATCTGAATCATCTGTTACAAAAAGTTAGCTTAAAGCAAGTAATTTAAGATGGGAGCCATTGTGGGAAAAATATGACAGGAGGGGATCACAAATAGGGCATTAAAGATACTGTTATCTTTGGAAAAGTTTTTTATGTCGTTCTTGTCCTGTTTTAAAATCTAGATTTATTACACATAAGATTTAAAAACAAAGCTGTACCTCCATGCTTTTCCATACAAAACTTTTCTACCTGGTAGCCAAACCTTGTAATATAAAAATAACCTACTTGAAACTGATTTTCGAAACTCTAAAATTTTGTACTCTTAAAATAGCATTTGGCTTCTAAAAGATTATGGTTATACTCTGTGTCTGCACTCTTCCAAACAGTACTTTATTTTGATATTACAAGTCACAATTGAGAGATTTTCAACTTTGTCAAAGAAAGTTTTGGGAGTATTCATTCCTGAACACCTTTTCAATTCCAGTGACACCTTGGAGGCATTCAGCCTTTGAGTTACACCTGAATGAATCACCTGCATAGTACAGACTTTCATCACTTCTTCAGTCATGTCTATTGTTTGTTTTCATTGCCCTTGTCCTTATAGGTTCCCTATATTCCACCATCAAGGAACCACAGATTAGGGTGCTTAAAACCTTTCTGTTTAAAACTCATGACCAGTACCAGTTTTATGAGGAGGCTGCTATTTTGGACCCTTGGATTTCCCCAGGGTACTTGTAGTACGATGACCTCTGGATGTATGTTCTTTTCCTTGCCTGCAAGAAAAAGATACATTCTGGGATTTCCCCTCCCTTGTTTTTTGTTCCCATCCTCCTTGCAGTCATCACCAGTCTTAAGAATTCTTCCCCTATGAAAGTGGTGGACTTCTGAAACAAACACTGCCAGGATCAGGCTAATATTCATCATTCCATTAATAACATCCTGTCTTCTATGGGCCAACAGGATGATCTCAGCAATGATATGGCACCTCAGCTTAGGCCCTCTGGAGATCAGGCTTTAAGCGTTCTCTAGCCTTGTTGTCCCAGATCTCACAAGCCTTTCTGCTCCTACCCCATGGGAGGTACATCTAGCTTACCCATGGCTTGATTTAGGAGAATTTACCATTTTGGAAGTCACTCCTGTGATGATTGCTCTTGTAATGCCTTTCTCTCATGCTGGATTGCCTCTCCCTCATGGCCTCATTCTGCTCAGGTATATTATGAGGTTTTCCCTGTCAATCTTGGCCTTAATGAAGTGAAGAGGCCTTGGATTCCCACTACTCTGGCAGACTTTGAACTAATCAGAAAAGCTGCCAGCAACTCTGGCCCAGATATCCTTTATTTTGAACAAGTATTGAAGCACTGGGTCATGTACCTCCAGACCTATTAAGATTGGTACAATTCCTTAAGGTGGTGCTCAAGCCCATCATGTTTCTTTATTGGTAGTCAGTATAGCATGACTTGGCTGAAAATCAAGCTATAATTAACCAGGAATAATACAATCTTAACATTTCTCTTGACATGCTTACATTAACCCCATCACCAAGGCCACTATCAGACTGCATATTTACTTTAAACAAGTGGCTGATCATGTATTTAAGGCTCTTAAGTCCTGCACCCCTCAAGACCCCTCTTCTTAATTTTGCAACCATGCCCAACAGTCTGGAATGCCCATAATGGACTTCCTAACCCATGTGACTGAGACAGTGGAAATATCATTTGATGTTGGCCCCATCAGAGACATGATCATCAAGCAGCTTGGGTGGGAGGGCCTTAACATCCCTACTTGCAATGCTCTGGCCATCTTAAGCAATGATGATATCCATAAAAGGGGTATTTCCTCTCATGATTTGGACCCTGGTGCAGGCCTCATTGCAGTCCTGATTTTCTTCACTGATGCTTTGGTCATGAAGAGTGTACAGAGGACATGCCCTCCTCTGGACGGTCCTCCTGATTGAACTTCTTAGAGCTGTGGCAAGTCTGGTCACCTCAGACAAAACTGTCCTTTCATCTAGGCAAAAGACTAGATGTCTCTAGTGTAACATAGATTTCCAATGGGCTAAGGATTTCTGCTCGCAAAAGCAGGAAGACAATTTAAAGTCTAAAAGGGATACTCCTCAGCCACTACAGCCCTTCTCATACAGGAGTTTTTTGGAACTTGCCTGAGTTTCCTTATTCCAAAATTATGACTGAAAATTTAGATTGTATATATGTTAAAGGAATGGTTGACACAGGGGTAGGTGTCACAATAATAACCATAATATAAAAAAAAATAAATCCAATTGAGGTTCTACAATTGGTGATTCCAGCCTGTTCTCTCTATTATGGGAGTTGCATCCCAACAGACCCCATGAATGACTACTAGACCTGTCTCTTGGCAGGATTTGGACAACAATCAGGTGGTAGGATAGGGGTTTGTGGAGGGGAAACCAGGAAGGGAGATAACATTTGAAATGTAAATAAATAAAATAGCCAATAAAACATAAAATAAAATAAAATAAAATAAAATAAAATAAAATAAAATAAAATAAAATAAAATACAGCACTATAGTAGCTGCACCACTTTGCCTATCTACTATTTGCAAATAATAATAATAATAATAATAATAATTAATAATAATAAAGTCAAGCCACCAAACTATGTGACGGAGAAAAGACAACAAAACACAGTAGAAAGGCAGAGTATACTTAGTGTGTACTATTGCTATTCATCTCATACTCACTCTTTTGGTTTTAGTTTAACACTTTAAAACTTTTGCTGAAGTATGAATATGACTTTATGATTTGTAAGCATAGTGGGTATGATTAAAACATGTCAAGTCTGTAACAATTTAGTTAACTTAAAATTTGCAAAACCTCTACATGGATAATCTTAAATGAAACATGTGACTTCCTGGCATCTTAACTGCTATGCCCACTCCACTCCCCATTGGTATTTAGGCAGCCATGTGGCTGACAGGCATCTATGCTAGGATTGTAAAGGATGGATTTTGCCATGTGACTTTAGTCCTATCTTGATTAAATGTGACCAAAAAGAATATGCTAACCAAGGAAAAAGCAACTTCTCCTAGTCAGGAAGCCCAAACTAGATGATTACTTTATTTTTGATAATGCTAGAGAGCCTATCCTTTATTAGCCTCAACCTGCAACCTTCCTTTCTCTCTCTGACCTCTTCACTCTCCTTCTCTCCACAATTAGCAAATGGGTACCCAACTCAACCCTCTCAGGGGCCCGCTTTCAGCTCTATAGCAGTTCTTGGTCTTCCATATATCTGCTCTGCTACACCAGGGAACCTGTTTTATCTCCTCCTATCTGGGCAAAATCAGAGTTCTTCCTTTGTAGAATGTTGTGAGAGTTGATGGCTTGTTCAGGGTACACATCCCATTTTCATTAAGTGAAAATAATATATGATTTGATAATAATAAAAAAGGAAAAAAATTTTAAAAAGTCAATCATACAGAAAAAAAATTAGATTAACATTAAATTTATGTGTGTAGTTTTTCATGCCATCTGCCTCAGTAGTTGAATATCTAGACATGCTCCCTAAATATAAACTTTTATATATGACAAAGATCGGTATGACTAAGAATGCCTTTTCAGCTTGAAAGTTTAACAAAATGTACATGAACAAGTAACTAGAATAAATTAAGAAGCTTAAAGGACATTCCATGTAATTATTTAAGAGAATTATGAGATGAGATGTATTGTATAAGAGAAAAATCCATTTTTAATAAAAAATAAAATAATGTCATAAAATTAAAAAAAATACTGTATCCAATTGTTTTATCTTTTAAATCTGTAATAACAAATGGAGGTCAACAGGAGAGGATATTTTGAATTATTCATGTGGCTCATGGAACAACTGAACACACATACTACAGAATCTAGTAACTGACAAAAGACAATAACTAAATAAACACAGGTTTTTCTGTTGAATGTATTTTGCCATAAATGGCAACAGGCTAACAGCATCACTATCCTAAGTTTCTTTTCTAGTATTCTAGGATCTCTGTCTGTCAGTTACATTTGGATTTTTCAGAGACTACATGTTGGTCTGTTGAGGACATTTGCTGCAATAGTAGTTCTTACATCAGACAATTTAAGGAGGTAAAAATGTCAAAAGATTCCTAGTCTCTATCACAAGCTGAAGCTTAAATCTTGTATCTTCTTTACAGAAGACACAGCATGATTGAGGCAAGAAATGCACACCAAAATCTGATACCTGAATTTCATATTTGGTTATGTTATTGTACAGGAACTAAGAATCCAGGAATCAGAGCATGAAGGCTCTGAAATAAACAATCATTTTTTTTTGGAGCTTGCCACTGGCTGTCTCCTGTCAGTTACAGAAGCACACTTCCTTCTTTTTAGCAACATACAATTGGGCTTTTGTTTCACCCAGGCTCAGATAAGTCCTGGAATATAGCCACAAGCCCGAATGATCAAATTCTTCCCTGAATACAAATTTATTTGCTCTCCTTGTTTCTGATTGATGGAGATTGTGTCTTCAAATAGAGAATGGAATCAGATCTAATCAGGAGAGAAATCTTATATCTAGACATTAACATCAAAGCCTGCTGTAACCTTGGAGATCTGCAATGCTGCTGATTTATCTTTCATTCCCTCCACCCTGAGTTCCCTTGACTGAAGCAGAAAAATCAAAGTGGATGATAGGACCAGCCATTTTAACCTTCTTCTATGTCTAAATCAACCACCAGATAAACAAGTCATTAGAATACCTACTCTGTATCTATTCTGAGGTACTTATTATGCCTAGATCCAAATAATTTCCAGAAATCCTTTGTTTTTTTCTGGGCCTTTCTTATTGTGAATCTTTTCTTGAAATTTTTGTTGCCTGCTGACTAATTGTGATGTGACTGTGTCTGCTTCCACAAAAGCTTCTATTGTTTCCTTTCAGTATAGCTTTGCCTAATATGTTTATATTTTAATAGTGTATACTCTAAAAGATGTTGGAACACTAAGTGCATTTTTCCACCCATATCCTGTCCCACATATATTCAGTTTGCATGAATAAATGCAGGATTATCTTCCTGAATCTGGACGAAATTAATAGGAATTCATTATTGAATATAATGTTTATATAATCTGGATAATTCTAACAGTGCATGGTGTATGTAAAACACTCAATGTGTGGTTGCAAAGAAGCTATGGGATTGTCTGGATATACAACTTTAAGTTGTTTACTAATGTCAGGAATACTCTAATCAAAGTAGTAATATTTTATAAATATCCATGAACTACCTTAAAGACCTGCTTGCTAAAGACAGAATGCAAATAACACAAAAGAGTTAAGTCATTTGGTATCCACTAGTACACATACCCAGTGAAAATTACTGTGTCCATTTCTTACTTATCAGTATGAAATACCAAGCTGTAGAAAATCAGGATAAGATGCATTGATTTCTCCAAAGGAATCAAGCACTTTGATCCAAGTTCCTTTACAGGAGACAAGGAATCAAAAACAATCACTGTGTTTCCAGGATTCCTCTGACTCTGTTTCCTGTCAGTAACAGAAGCACTCTTCTTTCTCTTTACCACCATACAGTCAGGCTGGGCTATACCAGGAGCAGATAAGTCCTGGAATATAGCCGGCAGCCTGACTGATCAAATCACTTCCTACAGTAAAATTTATTTGTTCTCCTTGCTTCTTAATTATGGAGGTTTTGTATTCAAATAGACAATGGAATCACATCCAATCAGGAGAGATATCTCATATGTAGGCATGGACATAAAAGTATGCTATAACCTTTGAAATTTCCATTAGAGCTTTTGATTCATCCCCCCTTCATTCCCTGGCTGAAGCAAAATCAAAAGTAGATAGCAGAGAAACACTTTTTACCTCCTTTCTGTCCATATTGACCAACAGAAAAACAAATCAGTAACACGTGATGTCTGATCTCATTTATGGCTGTTTCTGCCAAGATCTAAGGCATTTGTCTGTGAGCCTTGGGTTTGTGTGAAGCTCTCTGATGGAGAATCTTATCTTGCAATTATTGCTCCCTGTTGACTGATAGTAACATGCCTATGTCTGCTTCTCTAAATTTTCTCTGTCTTCAAAGCCTAGGGGTCAGACCCCACTGCCCCTGCGTGGGTCATTGGTCTTGACCTCAACATTTTGATAGAAATATACCTCTTGCTGATTGCATCAAGTTCAGTGTCTTGTGAGTTAATGGGTGGCCATGAATTCCTGAGGCTTGGGTGAGGTCCTCCCTTCCTGGGGGCCTTACAGTACCACACAGTCAGGCTTTGGTTATACCCAAGATCAGATAAGTCCTAGAATATAGCCTTGAGCCTGACTGATCAAACCCCTCCATGCAGGAAAATGTATTTGTTCTCCTTGCTTCTGATTGATGGAGTTTATGATGGATAATGGAATAAAAACCTATCAAGAGAGATATCTCATACTAGGCGTTGACATCAAAGCATGCTGTAACTTGTAGCTCTCCATTAGAGGAACTGATTCAACCCTACCGATCCTACCTGGGTTTGAAGACAGAAGTAGTAAAAAGAAAAATGTATGATAGTAAAACATTCCTTTACCTACTTCCTTGTTTATTTTGTTTTTACCTACTTTTGTTTATTTCCCACAGAAAAACAATTCAGTAGCACCTGGTAGCTGAATCTATTCATGGATCTTTGTACTTAGGACCTTGCCACTTAATGTGAAGCCTCTATTTCTCTCTGTGCCTTCCAGACTGTGAAACTGATCTTTCAAATGCAGCTACATTCTGACTGTTTGCAAGGTAGTGATGCCTACATTTACATAGTGCTAAGCAAGTCTGTGGAACCTTTGAGCTGATTCTATTTCTGCCTCTTTGGTCCTAGACCCTAACAACTTATGGGGGAGCCTCTATTTTGTCTTTCTGATTCTGACTTTGACCTTGCAAATGTTTCTTTCTGCTCCCTGTTCATGATATTACTATGTCTATTTCTACATGTGTATTTATTGAAAGCTTGCATTATAGTTCTTCTTAATACATTATTGCCTATTAGTTTGTGCCAATAAAGATGATTGGGTGGCTATTTGGAATAGTCCTTCAGGACCTTTTCTGTGTATACTTATATTCTCATAGTAAATTCAGAATTTTTTCCTAACACTAAAAAAACTTAAAAGATTTATTTTTAAAAGGGATTATTAGATTATATGCACATTATCAACAATCTCTCATTTGTATGTATGATTGCTGTATTTGCATATGCACTGTGTATTTGCAAAAAAAGTCCACAAGAATTTTTGAAATCTAAACAGATGCAAAAGGTTTATTTTGCAGGTTACCTCAGGCAAATTGGCAGATTTACATAAATATTATTTACATACCTCTCAGTACTGGTTTCTAAAACAAAATGCTAGTAAAGAGATAATGATAACATACTAATCATCCACTATTAAAATGAGAAATTGAAAACTACTGTGAAAATTCCCTTTTGTGAGTCTATATCCCCAGGCTGACACCACCAGCTGGTGACATATTGTTATCTCCAACAAGGTCATGTCTCCCCTTATTTTACAGAATGTAAATGACTGAAATAGATGAAGAACAATGTTCCAGAAACTACTATTTGTCAATGCACAATAACAATGTAAACTAAGGTTGGATAATGGAATATGTGTGGCATTTATAGCAACATAATTGTTACCTTTCTTTTCTGAAAAATCATTGGTTGCCAGGTTCATTGGGGTCTGTGACTCTTACAGCTCCAGTTTTTCATAGATTACAAGGGTGTGTTCTGATAACATTTATTAAGATAGCAATTTGTTGATACAATTTTGAGAGTGGAAGAACACATCTCTAGCCTCTGTCTCAAGATGGAGCTTAAAAAATCAAGTATCTTCCTTGTAGAAGACCCAATACTACATATCATAGACAATGACAGAATACTTCAAGTATGATATTTGAGCTTCACATAAGAACAGAATCTTTTATTCGTATCAGGAGCATGAAACTCAGGTACATTGAGATTCAGGTGTTTATTCAATGATCACAGCCCTTTCCTTCACTCTTACTTTAGAAGCAATGAAGCTGAATGTGTACTTCAGGAAATATATGCTGCTAACCTTGGTTATTATCTTAAATTTATAGTTGCCCTGTATCTGGCTCTTTGAGAATAGATCCTGGCTAACTCAAAGAATAATTTCATTCTTGCCTGGACTTTACTAATTATGAATCTCAGCTTCCATGTGCACCTCGTTGCTTACACTGCTGATTCTGTGTAATCTCTTCTTTAATTTTAAGGGCATTGAATTTATGCTAGAACAAATATATAACTAGTTTACCACAAAGATGTTGGATTTTAAAAAGATATATGACTTTCAAGCCCTGATCAGCATTTACAAAAATTAACTGCATAGTTTTGTAATAATAAGGAAAAATGTAATAAGTATCTATTTAAGAGTGTAATGCTCAAAATATTCATAAATTATCACAATTTCTTCTTAGCTTGTTTGATCTTTTGTATGCTTGCTAAAGCATTTGTAGACTGGTGGCATCCATTTTGGTTTCTCGTGTACAATATAGGATCATATTTGTATAGTATTAAGATGTGAATATTGAAAGTATGGATAAATTCACCCATTTTTTATTCTAGGTTCCCCCCACACACTTCTCCACTTCTATCTAGTCCAATTACAAGTTTATGCACATAATCTCTGTTGGCATTAGAAGAGGTTTTAATGCCAGCATCCAAATCTAGCGATGACTTCATGCCTAGGTGACTATGACTCTCTTGTATCTATGGCTGTGCAAACCCCACACACTCCCAGTGTGTGCCACACCCATGTGTAGTGGTGCAAGTGATTCTCTGACATCTATGTCACAGACCAAATATAAGACAAAGACCCATTACCCCTTGCCATTTTTCCTCTTCCTTCTCTTCATTGTTTTCCACGAATAAAACTTCTTGTGGGTCTTTGTTGATCTGGCATGGTCTGTCCACATATATGTTGCCTTCTAACACAGTATTGATGCTAAGATTCAGCAAATGCTAGCAACCACCCAGGAGTGCCCGCAGAGACCACAGCTGTGCCATATGTGACTGCCAACACATAGGCCTCTGCAGATGCCAACCACTGCTGCTTCAGGACACACAGACTCCACCACATGCTGTCTGCTGCCAAATAGATTAAGTCCCATGGGCTGAATTTCATTCACACAGGTCCATCAGCGGCACAGTTCAACTTTTCCTCAGACTTTCTTATCTGTGTATTGGTAAGGTTTTCCTTCCAGATGGCAGTGAGTGCCCCTTTCCCAGAGAAGTCTGACTAAACTTTAGGGGCTTAACATTGGGCTTCTCGTGGTCCCTATGACCAGCTTCCTAGCCACATACAAAATAGACTTAGAAGCTTGGGTGACTCCCCTCTTGAAAGAGCTTTTAATAACCCCTCCCTTCGACTCTTTCAGCCTTAGAACAAATCACCAACATTAGTTGGGCTCCTTTCTTCAGTGAGCCCAGGACACACCACAATCCCAACAATCTAGATGAAAACCTGGTACATCTAGACCCCTTCTAACACAACAATATCTTTTTTTGTAACAATTAATTTCAATTTTGTAAAAATGATTTCTTTTAGGGGACTTCTGTGTACATAGATAAGAAACCAGCTATTACAATATGGGTAGCCTTTTAATGAATATGTACATGCATAAGGCTCTGTCTTGTTTTTCATCAGTACATTAAATAATAGTAGTCATTATGAAATGACATGGGCTTCATAAATCTTACTGCAGGATATAATAGAACTTTGCCTCTGTTAATAAATTAAAAAAATTGTGATTGCAATTTCAGCTGTTGTAATACAAGTTATAATAGTACATAAATAACCATCATTACTGGTTCCATGCAGATGTATATTATAAGTTGCAATGAACATAGTGTTTCTCACATGTAGAGAATTTTCCAGACATGCATACAATCTGGCTACTAAAGCCATGTAATCTCATTTTTAAGAAAATCTACCACATGTTCCATGATATCCTGCTAATAGCTCTGTTTTAATATGTAAATTCTAGAATTAAATCCCACATACTCAAGTTTCAAAACCAACATGTGGTGACTGAAGCAAATACCTGGCTGTGCATATTATAATCATGTAAGTAAAATTCAACATAATAAATATAACTCAAGGGCTATAGTATTGTTCATTCTTCATAGCAATATATTATACTTCCTCCCTACTTCTGATTCTATCATGTGTTCCTTCATTTTCAAAATTTGTTTTTGGTATATTGGGTTGAAGTTCAAGTTGTGCTACTCAATTGCAATTACCACATACAAATATTGGGACTAGAGTAATGCAGAAAACTTTCCTCTTATAAAGACCCTGAATTATTTCAAAAATTGTGCTTCTACGTTCTACTTTACAATATGGTTTTATTCAGGATTTCTTTCAATATTAAGGTATTAGTGAAAATTCCTTATATAATTCCTATTACTTATTTTCCTACAGATTACTACCATTTTGTGTTAATTTAAATTCTATATCTAGCATACAATGGTCAGACACATTATAAATTCCTAAGAAATAGGACATTTCTTCTAAGCAAAGTACCTACTTAAACATACGAATGCCAAAAAATAGCACAATGACACCACAAATTATGACAATAGTATCACGAAAAAAGGAAGATGCAGTCTTCTTTTGGAGTAATCCCAATAGTAAGTTATTCAATACAAAGAGGTGAGCCCTATACAGAGTTACATATGATCAACAGACAATGTACAAATACAAAATTATTTATGTATAAATATCTATTTAAGAAAGAATAATATTTAATAAATAGTAAATTATTCCTTGCTGTCATGTAATAAATTCTGGAACATAAAATAGTAATTAACCTTCAAGTTACATAGTTGCCCAAACCACAAAATAATGGGAGTGATAAATTGCTTATTATAATTTGAATTAATTTGATAAGAGGGTAGCCATATTTTTCATTGCTAAAATAGTCATGAACCCAGGACTCTATAGGTCAATAACCTATGTTTATTCTTAGAATAGATATAAAGATAGAATATGAATGGAGACAAAGAGACTTTGGTGTAATGTGTTCTAAATAGGATATCTTCATCTAAGTCCTTTCCTAAGGCCTCATATATCTGTTGAAAAAGAGACTGAAAGAGGCTAATAAAGCCAGGGATGGTTGAAGGTTACTTGAAGCAATGTTTTCCATAAACAACAATACTAACAGATGTAAGAACTCACAGGGTCTGTATCAAAACATACACACAATGTTCAGAAGTTCAAAGCAGACAAAAATACCAGAAAAAAATGTAAAGTAGAGAAAACATATAGGCCATTGAGGAGAAGATATGTCCAATTGATATCTACAAGAAAGAATGGGAAAAAATCAGATTATATTACTGAAGAAGTGTCTACAGTAATATAAACCATGTTTCAAAGTAAGTCCATGTGCAGGAAAATTAATGAAATATCATATATATACATATGTGTGTATGCATATAATGATTGTATACATATAACATTAAAGACAGCTGTACTAAATGAAAATCTCATAGCCTCCTGTCAATAGAGTCCTCCTCCATTTTTTACTCATGCTGACAGTAGAAATTGACTGGTGTGTAAGTCCCCTCACACAGAAGGAGCAATCATCAATCATGACATTAATGGACAAATTCAAGCCTTTCTCCAAAATTGTCATCAAGTATATAAAACTCTGGATGAGAGTCCCCTAGACAAGCAAAGTGCAGTTTGTGTGTATAACTTCAAGCTTGTCTCTTAGGAAGATCAATAGATTTAAAGTTCAAGGATCTTTAAGATATTAACATTAACATGGATGTTAGTTTTAGTTAGTGGTGGAATGGCCCTAAGTCAAGGATTCTGCTTAGTGAACTTTGGATTTGATATCCCAATGATCTCTCAAAACTTCCATTTACTATTTTGTTCATATTTAGAGACCTGTCACTGGACCTTAAGTTCTAGTAATAAGAAGCCCTCATCACATGACAGTGAGATCACTTCTGTTCTCTTGCTGTACTATTGTGTCTACAAGTCTCCATTCTGCCATTGTTGGAATACCTATTTTATCAGAATACAGAATGAAAGAAATTAGTACCAAGACCCTGGGGGGATGTAAGGGCAAGAAAATGTGGAAGAGGATGTAAAGATGAATTTCTGACACAAGCATGACTACTGAACACAACTCACAGAAAAAAATTGATAATATAATAAAGGTCTGCACAAATTCAAAACATTTAAATTTCCAGCAAAGTAGATATATAGGGTTTCTGCTACATGTGGAGGAAATATTTACAGTGAATAGCTTCAGGAAATAGTAAAGGTTTTTGGACTCTGGATCAATGTTTTTAAACTGCAAATGTATCAGATAATAAAGCAACTCCTTTATTGGTTTGGACAGCATTAATTGAAATCAGTTGTTTTAAAGTGAATAAGATGTCAAGAAAACATCCTTCTAATAATGTGGGTATAAATATGATGTCAGAACAACTAGTTATAAATTTACATATGGTTTTTGGGCTACATGAAACAGGTCTACATATAGAATACAGGGCCTTTACAATAGCAATAAGTGCCCTTAAATGCTGAGTCAAATTTCTAGCCCCACAGAGAAAAATATATTATCACACAGAAAATTTCAGTCTAACAAATAGAGTGACCCTGTACCATGCTTGCTATATCAATATTTCTGAATTAAATCTTAAAGCTAGTTTTTATAAATATATTATTCAGAGGTTCCAGAAAGATATGACATATCAGGGATATTTATTACAAAAAAATAAATAAACATGACTGAATGAGCACCACACAGGTGAATCTCTGGACAAGTGGCATCCCTATGATTATTCAAAACTTCATTTATAACATTAGGTTTTCATCTCAGAATTTATATATTTCATTTTACATTTTAAAAATATTAACCGACTGATGCTGGTCTCTTGAGAATATAATGCCATAAACACCACTATACCAATTCTAAAACAGGTTATCAGGATGTTGAACTATAGCTAACAGGATAGAAAAAGTAGTGCTAATATGGTCATGAGAAAAGCAAGCACTTTGGTTACACCAATGCTTAGTGAACTTCACCAGGAGGCAAAATGAACACATCTGATTCTAATCAAACATATATTGACAACACATGGGTACAGGTAAATGGCTACTATGCAGCTTTCAAGTGACATACACAGATTCATTCACACATACACATAAAAAACTGAAAATGCACTTTGTAAATATAAGAATGAAAAGGCCCAAATTAACATTAAAATATATTATTGAAAAAAATTAAACAGTATTTGAAAAATTTGTCAACAAGATTCTCTAATCTTCCTTCGTATATCAAATATATTATAGCATAAATTAAGTTAGTAATGATTTCTATTTGCAGTCAAAACTATCATTGATGAATGAGTGTTTGATTTATGTTCTATGGTATGGGAACATCATAGTCTTCAATTGCTTCAGTGAAAAAAAAAAAAACAAGCTTGCACTGCACACAACTATATCACAAGACAAAAGCACTTACGAGAAATGTGCCTAGAAACTTAAATCATAAATAATATAGTTTTCTACAAGGCAAAAACTATACTCCTGTAGAGTGGTATGTTTCTGGATTTAAGGTGGAAGAAATCACACACGTAAGTTTTCTAATACAAAGGTGTCCTTTGCCACACTGTGGTCAGACGTCAAGCTCCAGTATTTATGCAGTTGTATGATACAGGGCTAAATAATTTCTAAGGAGAAATAAAATCCAAGCTTGCATTTTAATTTTATTAACTGTTGATCATAAAGGAATCTAAATTCCTGACAAATGGATTTCTTAAAATTTGTTTTAACGAAATTTTATCTAATTTAGCCATTTGAGCTGAAAGAGTGAGTATTCTCACATTTCTGACATATTTCTCTGACTTTCCAACTTATATATATAAATGATAATGTAGCATATGTGAAAAATGTGGTTCTATAAAAATATTAATAAATGAATGGAGAGGACATTATAGGCAGATCTGATTATAATACACATTATTATACTTTGTTCATCTAGATAACCCTGATGAATGCACAGATGTATTTTTATAAAAATTGCTGTGAAAAAAAATAAAAAAATTGCTGTGGTCAGTGTTCAAAACCTGTTTGTGAAATCATTTATATCTAGTAATTTTATCACATTCTCTCTAGTTTGATTATCTTTACAATTATTTATAAATATTATACCAAGAAAAGACCTACTACCAGCTTTATTACTGTTGGGAGCTGACTTTTAGCAGAAAGAAGCTATCAGCTTTGCAGCCATCTCGAGCCATATACCCTGACAAGAGACTGGTTTTTCAACAGCCTACAACAGAAGCACACTCTGATAAACATCTTGTTTATCCCACATATCTTGTTTTGCTGTTTAGTGACCCCAGCTGCATGGTGCACTGGTAAAGTGTCTTCAGTTGTGTTCCACTGCTTGTGCTTATAAATACCCAGGATTTCCTTGCAAGGAAGAGACAATAAAAGGAGACAATAAAGGAATAAGAGAGAGACAATAAGAGAGAGTAGAAGACAATAAGGGAGACAATAAAAGAGAAATGAGACTTGGTCACACACTCTGGTTTGTCTCCATTCTTCTTCTTGCCCCTCCATCCCCTACTCTCTCTCTTGACCAGAGCACTTAGCCCCAAAGCATGAGGCAGGGCAGTCCTCAACATATTACCCCTTGATTGTACATTAAAAAAAATACATGACTCCTTTAGTTTAAAATCACAAGTCAACTACTCACAGTCTTTCTATCCAGGAAAGCAGATTTGAATCATGGACAAGGCTGAGGTCTGAATTTCAGTGTCAGCAAACAGGTCTCCTCCAACCTAATCTGTTTGTTATTTTTTTCATTCCTGAAAATTCAGAATAAATTTTATTAATAAATGAGATAAAGAATTAATACAAAACTTCTGTAATACATGTATAAGGCTAAGATAATTTTATGAGAAAATTGCATTTTATTTTATATATTTATTTAATTAATTTATTTATATATTTTGGTTTTTCAAGACAGGGTTTTTCTGTGTAGCCCTGGCTGTCCCACATCTCACTCTGTAGACCAGGCTGGTCTCAAACTCAGAAATCTGCCTGCCTCTGCCTCCCAAGTGCTGAGATTAAAGGCTTGTGCCACCAGTACCCAGTGAAAATTTTATTTTAAAGAGGTAATACAATAGCTTACAAATCAGAAATTAATGTTTCCATTTGCATATGAACAGCATATAGGCAAAACACAAAGGTGTTACAGGGATGAACAAATCAAGCACAGGAGTTTTCCAAGATTATTTTGGCAATAGGAAGAATTACATTTTACTTCAGGAGTTATTGCATAGCTGATCTATACACTAATAATCTGAATTTCCGTCAGAAATTCAATCATATAAAACTGAGTATGGAGACCAATATCGAAAGAGAGCTTACATGGCCTTTAATCACAGGTCTGTGATTCTGCTTTCCTACAGGGTTGGCTGGACACTACCAAAACACTAGCAGTGCAAAATCTGGGTCAGAGACCTTTTACCTTTGGCGTGTGATAATCCTGCTACACTGCAGACTGGAAAGGGAAGGTAGGGTCTCAGGCAAATGCTGTATTTTTAATGGTTCCTCTTAAGGTACTTTTCTCCTATGCATTGTTCATATAATAATTCTTCCGTTGAAACTTCATCTGCTTTGTAATTATTCCCCTACTTCCTTCTTTCTACAAATTAACCTTACCTTCATTGTTAGGAATTAAAGTTGTATATTAAACATTTGTCTGGACTCCAGCTAAATCAAATAGACTTAGAAAGACTTTGGATATGATCCCTTACCAGAGCAGCCATTTTGCAGGATTAAAATTACTATAGAGAAGGATATTGAGAAATCATGATATGTATAAATACAGATGAATCAGTGGGGTAACATATTTCGAACCATATTATGGATGAGCATCTACTGTGAAGCATATGTAATAAACCTCTGTAAAGTTAGCAGAAGGATGTCTTAACTATAAAGAAAATTACAGTCATAGAAAATTTTCCAAAGTAACTCTATCAATATTCAGGAAAACATATTTTTCAAAATTTTAAGCCATAATGAAATACAAGTAGAAACAACTTTGAGAGAGACTATTCAAATTCACCAGATATAGTGTATAGTAGAAATGTTAGTTCACTTAAAATGTCACAATATTTGTGGTATGACATCTGATGTCTGCTAATGTTTTGAAAGAGTTAAAAATATTTAAACCTTCCACAGATGGAGTCAAGAGTGTAGATCAGCTTGTTCTGCCGTCTGGGTCCTAGGAAACTAGCTATCTACAAGACAAAATAGATAAGATAGGAGTTCAGAGCTGAGAGTTCAGGTCAGCATGACCATTGCACCCTGGATACCAGGAAAAGTTTGTATGAGATATTTCCCCTCTGACCATTTCTTGAACCTGTCACGGAAGCTGAACACTGCACAGGTGCTTTCTATAGATACTTAATCATAATCCCCTCCCCCCCACCGTTTCTCCTGGGTTGCAGTTCTTCCTTTAAAAGGTCTACCTCTTCACTAAGTGGAGGACATACTTCATTGCTTGCCTCTGCATAGGACAGGCTATAGAAGTGTGGCCTCAATGCATTGAATCAAATATACCTCTTGTTAATTGCATCAAGTTCGGTGTCTTGCAGTTATTGGGGTGGCCGTGAATTCCAAGAACAAGGGGAGTTCCTCCCTTTCTGGTGGGCCTTACAGTATGAAATGTATCACAGTAGGAGAGAATGTAGGATTCAATGTGGAGAATACTGATGGGATAATAGTAATGTAAACCATTTAATCTTTGGAAAATTAAGATGTGTTTGTGTGTGTGTGTGTGTGTGTGTGTGTGTGTGTGTGTGTGTGTGCGCACGCGTGCAGGGGAATCCAAAACAAAACTACTCCACTTCCTTCTTGCATAGCAAAAATATCTGAGAATGGAAGAAATCATTACACTTGCTGCTTCAATTCTGGCCAATGTAACCATAGTACTAATGTAAAATTAACTGACAAATAACTAGTGTTGCAATCCCATTTAATGTATTAAATATACTTAAAAGTAAAATTTCTGTGAGTAGATGTTGTATATACTTAGTACTATTACTATGTCTGGTCATTGAATGGCTTCCTAAGTGTATATAAATTTCCACCAGATAGACTGTGCTAAACAAATTATGTATAAATCCCTCTATTTAGTGCAGAAAGTGTGGACATCTGGATAGTCATACAGTCTTGTTTGAAGATCTTGCTCTTACTCATCTGTCTTACCAGATATTTACTTGTTATTATCTCCATCAATAACAACTGGTGATGATTTTATATGAAAGTGAACATCAGAGCAAACAAAATCCAACTTAGTAATAATAAACATACACAGTGAAATTTTCCTTCTGAAAATCATACAAGAGACATTTTATAAATTTTTTTAAATCCTACCTTCCAGTTTATCCCAGTATTACGTGTAAGTAACAACAGTCAGCACTTGTTCCTGAGCTTCTCAAATATTAGCATTTGTTAGAATCTTCTGTATTTCTTTACTCCAGAACACTCTGAGACCCGATATGATCAAGGTGCATTTGTCTTGGAGAAAGAATGTCTAAAATAGGTTGAATCCTCTTTTTATTAATAAAACAGAATAGACATTCTGATCAGTGTATCAAGTTGAAGACTCAGATATATATCCAAAAATATATGGTTAACTATTTTTTAATAAAATTAAAAGCCACTTATACATGCTAGAAAAAAAGCTACCATTTCAACTAATGTTAATACTGGATGACTTTATGTAAAACATCAACATATATAAACCCAACTTCAATTGGGTTTAAGAACTCAACATAAAATCAAATTTGCTTAAAAAAAGGGGGGGGATGGCATTAGCACATGTACTAAGATCAACATTTAATAAAAGAGACCTCATGAACCCAAGAGGCTGCTTCACAACAAAGGGTACCTCAATTCTGAGAATGAGGAAACCTACAGAATTGAAAAACATAATTACCAACTAGAGTTCTGATAAAGGGCTATTTTTTCTTAAGTATATATCAAACACGAAACACCAGATACAAAGAAATAAAATAACCAAATTAAAAAAGAAACAACATAATAGCTGGAATTCTCAGTACAGGAACATGAAATGAATGAGAAAATTTTAAAGAAATGATCAACATCCTTAGTCATCAGGGAACTCAAAATATACTTGAGATTTCACCTTCTACATATAATAATGACTGTGATCCATAGCGCAAGTGACATCTCATTCTGAGGTAGATGTGAAGTGAGGAAACACTCATCCACTATTAGAGGAAGTGCAAACTTGTACAGCCTAGAGGAAGTGCAAACTTGTGCAGCCTCTATAGAAATCAGTTTGGTGGTTCCTTTGGGGAAGTGAGTGATCAGAATCAATCTACCTCAGGTTATGACTGTACTACTTTTGTGTATATACTAAATGAATGCTTCATCATGCCAGAGGGGTACTTGCTCAGCCTTGTTCATTTCTGTTCTATCAATAAAAACCAGAAATTGAAAAAAATCTCAATGTCCCTCAACAAAAAATTGGATATATACAATATGGTTCCAAAACAATGGTGTATTTTCCAACAATAAAAAAAAAAATCATGAAATTTGTAGGTAAATGGCTGGGAGTAGAAAAGATAACCTCTGTGAGTTATCTCAGACCAAGAAAGACAAATATTGCATATATTCACATATGTGGGTATATTATATATAAGTCAAGTATAATCACTAGACCACCAAGAAAAACACAAAAGATAAATATAATTCAGATACTAGACACTTGAGTATATGATGTGAGAGAGTGAAAAAAATAGTTAGATACATATAGATGCAGAGGGGCTTGTAAATGGAGGAATAAATGAGAATGGGGAGGGTAGAGGAACATTATTGAGAAAATAAATAGAGTTAAAATTAAAGTGTATTTAAGTGCTATAGTACCCTAATACAGTAATCACCATAAATTATATTCCAAATGGGCACAAATGGCCATCTCTAGCAACCAAATAAATCATTCAGTCCTGGGAATTTATTGCATCTTACTGTCTTTTTGCCTAAAGGTAAAATAGGTAAAAAATCAGTAAGTAGTACATAACATAGCAAAATCAGCTTCTTAACTCACATGACATACATATTTTACTTTTAAATTTAGGAATATGTATACATACAGGCAAACATACAAATTTTATGTGCATCTATCTCTATATGTGTGTATACATGTTTGTATGTTAATGTGTATATTATGTATACATGTAATTAATATTTATATGAAAAGAATCCATGCCATTAAAAAAGAATATCTATGGTGTAAAGAAGTATTTACATTAAGCAGAAGGGGAATTGTGTAATTAATTTCAAAAACAATAACAAAAAATAGAATTGAATAGAAAATAGATCATGTGCCAAAATTAATGTATAACTAGAAATACTGAGCAAATTTCCTAAGGATACAGGTACTGGAGGATAGCAAAAAGCCAGCTTGCTGTAGTATGTAACTGAGTAATTTAATTGTAGATGAAGGATCTCAGTGGTTGTTTGGTGTCTACAGTAATTTTGGAAGCAGAAATATCCATACCAATGCTCTAGGGACTGAAATATTTTACTCAAGTTGAACAATGGAATACTGGTATAGATATTTTGAGAGATAAATTATCTCTCCTTACATAAACTAAACTTTCTTGCCAGGACAAGAACATTAGTCTACAGACTAATGTTCAAGGTATGCTGTATGTTACTGGAGAAGGGAAAAATAACAAGATCAAAGGCTACAAACTGACACAAATATTATGAGATTAACCACCTACATTTTTAATGGATATGTGATGTCCTCCATTGGATTGAAGCCCTACTGTACTCTACTAACATAACTAAGAACCATAAACTAGTTAGGTCATGGGCTATAAACAAACTTCTCACATTTTTAAGGCTACATAAAAATAAATAACTCCTGATGACAAAATAATATACCCATATATCTGTGAATAAATTACACCATATCAAAAGTTCATCTTACACTACATGTGAAATAACAAAAGAGTATTCAAAGGGAATATACTGACAGAGAGATTTTGGATTACTAGGTTCTAAGTGGGATGCCTTAATTAAATGTCTCTAATCAAGTGTCAGTGATTGGTGTGAAAATTGAGGCAGAAAGATTGTAAAGGATATGAGGTAGAGGATGACTCCAAGGAAGCAAAATTTCTATACACAACATGAGAGGCATGTATAGGCAATCAGAGACTGAGGCAACACATATATATAAGATTTATATAGGTTCAATCAAAATTATTTTTGAGAAGAGAATGCAACAAGTGTGCATTCAAGATTTAAAAAATAAAAAAGTTTCATTATATGCATGTCATTAAGTGGTTATCTTAAAGGAAAAAGAAAAAAATGTTTTGAGACTCAATATTAATCTATAGTGAAAAATTGAGAAAATATGTAGAAAAATGAATGTATTAATCCTAATAACAAAAATTCTCACACATCATTTTATCAGCAATACTGAAGAAAAAAGTCAGGAATTTCATTCACATTTCTATTCAATATTTGTTCTAATGCTATTTTCAGGAGTATTCGGTGAGGGAATTATATACTAAATCCTTTACTTATCATAGGTTTTTAGTTAAATATAAATATATCATAGTATGACTTTGTTAAAATGAGATAACCTCATAGATATAAAACTCCTAAGAAACTCAAAGTATATATTCAGATGTATTTCTACAAAACACATATTGCAAATATTAACTTTAAAAAGCAAATATGTCAAAGGAATCATCTCCCATGCTTGGTGATGTCTTGTCTTTAGAACTTAGTGCAGCAGAAGTGTTTGATATGAGTTCCAGTGACAAGTGAAGAATTTTAAACAAAATTTAATAAAATTTAAAAATTCATAGACCACTGGTAAGTGACTCTTCTTAAACTAGAAATATATTTCTGCAGTTTGTCTTTTCTGAAAGATGCATAAGGAATAGTCTGTTCGGTCTAGATAAAATGTGCACCTCAGAGCAGAATGTTAAAAGGTGGCATAATGTCCGTGCTGGTGATAAAATTGGTTAATAGTGTTACTTACTGAATGATGCGTAAGAGTGTATGACACAAAAGCAGCTGAATTATCTAAAAGTCTACAGCAATATTGAAGAAATCACCTGAGAACTGCAGACTCATACCTCTCTATACATTAGTGAAGACCACTAACTCCCCTAAATTGTGTGTGGCTAATTAATGATTTACTATTTTCAAAAATGCAGAGGATCAAAATATCTAAACCTACAAATATAGCAAATAACTGATGTGACTTTAGCAAAGTTAGTGATCTCCAATATGTTCTGCTGTAACAAACCCTCTGTGGCTTGTGATATACTAATTATAAGGTTCTACTATAAAGATTTCATGAAAATAAGGATTGAAATACTTAAAAATAGTTACATTGAGAATCATGTATAAGTATTATACCGTTGCCATTGATGAAAACAAAAAGGGTCATTAGTGGAACACAATATTGTTCTATGTGATATACAATTTCTCTTGAAAAACTAAAAATGTTCAACTATAATCTTGTCGAATCATATATCATTTCATTAAGAAAATCGATTTGTCCTCTATAATGTGGTACACATGTTAACTACAGTTATCAGACTATCACAATTAACTTGCGAATGACATGGTGAATTTTTGTCATCTTACATTGTGTGTGCATTTATTTTGATATGAATTTAACCATGATACATTAAGAACAGTACAGCCATCCCTACTGTTTCCAGATCTCTGCCTCCTGTAACTTCCTTGAAGATGTCTACTCAGCCATTCAGGTTATTCAACATTTGCCTCCTGATATATACCTAGAAAAGTATGAAATATAAAAGTTGAGGTATTTCTTTCAGCAAACCCCTCCATGAATGAATTTACATAAATCAGCTTCTTCTTACTTACAATGTAAATACCTATAATCTTATGCCTTCAAATCCTTGTTTAATACAAGGGCTAAACACCCTCAAAAAGATCTAGTATGCAGCCAGTACTGAAACTATCACTGTGTCCTTGACTGCTTTATTAATGTTGCCATAAAGTACTAAGCAACAGCAACTTGAGTAGTCTAGATTAAAATTCATTGTAAATTTATAAAGCTTCAAATTTACCATGCATGAAAAGCAAACCTTAACTCGAGACATGTGCCTGGGGGCAGGAACTGAAGAAGAGACCGTGGTATCTTCCCTGTAGCTTACGTTATTATAAACCCCATAAAGACATCCTCAAGGAGAGCATCACATACATGGCTTTCCTTTCCACATGGATCATCAACCAGAAATGCAACAGTTATTTACACAGGATGAGCAGACAGAGGCTGTTCAGTAATTTAGAAACCATCTATCCTGTTCATCTTTGTGTTTCTAAAGTTGTTAATACGAAACCCACATTTTCTCCAGTTGCATTCAATTTTCACTTCCATTCCCTTCGATTCTTTCTCTTTTTCCATCATCTCTTCCACCTTATATTACACATTCCCCTTAACATATCTCCACATACACTGGTAAGTAGGTACACACACAAACACACATACACACACACACACACAAAGAGAGAGAGAGAGAGAGAGAGAGAGAGAGAGAGAGAGAGAGAGACCTTCATTCACTTAACTCTAACAAACCTATATGTCTATCCTATAGCAGGATAGACATAACTGCCTATACTACTGAATTCCCATTATAGTTACATAACAGACACCTATTTTCTACAGTCTTCTGAGTTCCATCTAAATCTACCCACTGTCATGCATACTATGAACATTTTTCTAATATATCTGTTTTGTTTTGTTTTAATTTGGCTTATCATGTTAGGCAGGGGCATTAAATATGCTCAAGCTGTCAGGTGTGGTAGGATTGACAGGTGGACTATGTCAGTATCATTTGCCAGCTGCATCTAACTACCCCACTACTCCATAACTGTAACTTGCAGGATCCACTGTAAATTTATTTCTAAATCATAAAGTACATAATAGTCTCCTGCTATGGTGAGCAGTTCTTCTTACACTACCAACACTCAGTTCATTTGTTCTTGCTCTCTCCGTGCTTCCAGTGATAGTAAAACCTGTGAAAATAAAATACGTGACAATGGGACAAAAACCACAATTATTTACAATAGAAATATGGGACAATATGTCGAAAACAAGTGAATGTTTTATGATCTCCGCCAGGCAGAGGACTGTATCAAGTGTTGTCTCTGTAGCTATAAGCTACAGAGTGTTCTGTGAGATCTGTGTTCTGTGGACTTGTTTTCTTGTAGGAGAAATAATACTGACAAAAATAAAGAGTAAAAGTAAATATAGGACACATTTAATACAGGTAAGTTTCAGCAAATAATTTAAGTAGCAACACAATAAGAAATTATATGAAAACATATATGGGGAGATTATTAATGTCTTAGAAATTATGCCTTTTGTGATTCACTCAACAAAAGACAATGCTGTTATATAGCAAAGCGTGATATAACTGTCATTATACTTTTAAGTACATGCCAACAACAGGCAGAAATAAAGTGTTGTGATAATTTTTCTATGTAACTGTTTTTGTAAATTTCATAGATATAATAATAGTCATAATGTCTTGATCTGCTTAATGTTGTTTTGTCTGCTTGATGACTGTCTGAGATTGGAGTGTGAAAGAATTGCAGAGAAAAGAGGGCTTCATGAGCGTTTTCAAATAAAAATTTTGATATTGAATTTGTGAGTATCCTATTTCTATATGCTACTTCCATATGTATTCAAACAGCAGATTACTATTTTTTTTTACATGAAATGCATCATTTTCTCTATAAAACTCAACACAGTATTTTAATTTACTTGGGATATTGGCTGTTGATTTAATGACAACTGCAGATACACAGTCAAATATACTTATTATAATCCATATAAAAATTTAAGATTATTCTTCTTTATTGGACCATGCCTTGGGAACAGGATTGCTATGTAATTATCAGAAATCTTGATTCTCACATACGTCATGCTATACATTTCTGAAAATCATGTGACTGTCAATAAACACATAAAATCAAGAATGTAAAGATGGCTTAAATAGCAACTTCTAAAATACTAATAATTACATTGAACATTTCAAAGTCATATTTGAAGGTATTCTTTCAACAAGTTTTCTTATGTTTGAAATTATATGTAAACATAAACCCTTTCTTTTAATTTAGTGTCCAATTATGAGAAGATATTTTGGTCTTTATGTTGACCTGTACAATTTCATGCTCTTCAATAAAGGAAATATCTCAAGATATATTGAATAAATACATTGTATTTGTATATCAGAAATGCTAACTTTGTTTATTTTTGGTATTGCATGAAAACCTTTATGGCAATATTTTATGCTAATTAGAATGATATTCAAGAAGGGAGGGAAGTTTTGTTTGTGGTTGGCTATTCCATTCCCAGATATAACAGATGGATGGAAGGAAGAAGTGGAAGGACAATTTTTTAATTACATTATAATTTTTAAATGTAGAAATGATCATATATATATATATATATATATATATATATATATATATATATCACTAAGTATATGTGGAAGCACTGTTATCCCCTACACTTCCTCCTACAACATAGCTCAATCAAACTGACACTAAATTCCACCAGGGTTCCCCCCACCCCGAAGGAACCAATTGGATTATTGACTTAACTTAAGACCACTGGGGTTCAGTTATTTGACACAGCTATTTTGTGTGTTATGTTCTCTGAACAAAGGCTACACCAGAAAGTTGTTACTCTGCAATTAATTGTGATCTTACATAAATGGCTCCAGTGATAGAGCCAACTTCTACTAGATTTTCTTGGTCTATATACTACAGCCCACTCTCTAATGGCTACATTTGGGTTTATATACAGTAAGTTTTAAGAAAATATAGATATATGAGGGAGGGTTTTCTGATACTTCTTGTCAACTAGTGAGAAGATATAAACAATCTCAAGCTAATTAGTATATCAGTTTCCAATCTGGAATAAATGATTACTCAGAGATCAGAGATATTTAGCTTGAAGATAGGCCTGTACAACACTTTCAAGCATCTCTTATGAGTGCCTATTTTTCATCATCCATCTTCTTCATGAGTCTCTAGACTGTGAAGGTGTTTCATAATATTTTTTTAATTTTCTACCTATAGTAGTTTATTGAAATGTGAAGCCTTTTTTTTTTGGCGTATTGCAGTCTCTGAAAAAGAATTGTTGAAAATTCTGAAAAAATTATATAAAAGCTTAAAAAAAACTTTAGACCGAGGATGGGCAAAAAGAGGTAAATTCATTTGCTACTGCACTATAATAATAAGATTCCTGGGAAGATAAACATTTTGAACCACTTTGAAATTCCATTTCTGTTATGAGCAAGTGTCAGAAACATCACAACTAATGAGATACTAACATCCAATACTAGCAATATATACCAGAACGTTGGCATATTTAATATATTAGTATTGCTTGTTTTATCTACATATCACTTTTAATATGATAGAATGCACACGAGGAACTATATTTACTCTCCCTGAGCCATGTGTATTTCATTCCCCAGAGATCTGTAGTTAAGCTCTCATGTTCCCACACTGATTACATTGATGGTCATGCTCCTGCTTCTCTCCTGTTCCTCTATTTTCCACCTTAGGCACCTTCCCCTTCACGAATTTCTTGTTAAGCCTACAGAGTGTGGGTTCTCTAAGGTTATACATCATTGCTATCCTAGTGCAGAGAGTGTTCTGAAAAATATCAATATATAGACAACTAATCTATTTTCCTGGATAATATTTGGAACTACTGTCACTCTTTGTAGCAATTATATGCAACTCCCTACTAAGGATACCTTAAAGCCTCTACTCATTTAAGGTAGACAAGTTTTCTCTAGAGGTCTTATTTGTCCAAACTTGAGCATTAGATCTCATGTTTCAGTAATAGGAAAGGTGTAAATTACTTGACATTTCATGTAGAAAATTAGTAGCATATGAGCATATAGCATTGGCTAATTTCCCAAAGTAGGAAAAGACTGTATTTATGTATATCGATGATCATGGATGTCTTCTATGAACTTCTTTAGTTGTAGAAATAATTTTCCAAAAACTTATCTGAAAATACAAGATGTGTGGTTACTAAGTGCTGTACACTGTCTGAAGTTTGAAAGATAATTGAGTCATGATCTCTACTGGTACTTCCATTGGAAGTTGTAGTAAATGACATCCTTGAGGACGTTATAGAAAATTTAAATATGGAGCATTGATTTTCTTATATATGTGATGCTTATGCCTAAGAAAACAATTTGCAAATTTTTAGATGGACAAAAACTTCTGTATAGAAAAGTAACAAGGGTATAGCTAGATTTAAAAATAATTTAAAAGACATGTAGTAAATGAGAAAATATAATTTTAACTGAACTTTATACCAGAGAAATGCAAAAGATACTTGTCTATGTGAAAAAAATGTAAAATTATGAAGTACTCTCTTACAGACTAGCACAAGTATAAAATCCCAAATATATTCTTAGTCTTTCAGATAACATAAAATTAGTCATATCTGACTTCTTAAAAACATGTATGCTCATATTTTAAATTTAAATTTTTATATACTTTTATAAAATAGTGGCTAATACTAGAAACATATTTGTTTAAAATTCTTCATTATAATATCTGTGTTTATTTCTGCAGTGTAGTGTTGCTTTAGTTGGAACATGAATTGCTTACAAATACCCTTTCTTGAATTGATCACCAATATAAACATATAAGTTATTGTTAAAATGAAAAATCAGTTTAATTTCTTGTGCTAAGTCAATTCAGATAGCATAAACTCACTTGGAATTCTATATTCTGAAATCAGTTATTAGTACTTTGAACACTAATATCAAATAAGTTATTACACCAGAACTTTTACAGAAGTTGCGTTGTTAGAAAGTTAGAACTAGGTTAAATGTAAGTCATTAAATTTTAGATGTATTCATTATGAAATTCCATTACATATAAGAAATTGTTCAGAAAACGTATGATAACAAAGAATCCAAAAGTAGCACAAACAAAAATCTAAATCCATTTATATCATCTAAACATTTAAAATATTCAAATACATTGGTTAATATCTTACTATTATGAAATTCCTGAAATCCCAAATTTATTATGTATTAAGTCTATACCATTGAAAAATTTTTGTATTACACTTTTGGTCCTATGGTCAAAGTCATCTCCAATTCTTAAGGGACTCAAGATGTCCAACACTGACTGAACTAACAGAAGCCAACTGTAAATATTAACAGTTTGATAAACATTTTTAGTATACAAAATATTTATAAACAAGGTGTTCTCTCACTTTTGTATGGTTAAAGAACACTTTGATGGAATAAAATTTTGTGCTTCATGAAAATAAACAAAAGCCAAGCTTCCTTTATTCCTAGCACAGAAGGGCCAGATTCAACTGAAGCCAACCCATTCTATAGGGAAAGTGTCAGTCCATTGAAGACAAAAGAAATAGGGCATTGTCTCAAAAAACACAGACTAACTATATATCACTATGTCTGGATGTAGAAATTGTATGTATTAGTTAATGTGTTCATAGATATGATATGTGAATACAGGCATGAAGGGACAGAGATCAACTTCTCACATCTTCCTGTAGTGATATGAGTAGTAAAGCCTCTATATCTGGCTGTAAGTCAAATGTAAAAATTTTGTGTCTGGCTTTGAGTAAAATATTTCAGTAAGACATTTGCTATGTTTTGGGTCAATTAGTAGAGGCTTAGAAATTATTTTGAGGCCGTTTGAACCTTGAAGAAATATTATCTCTCTGTAGGTAATCTGCACTGGGTGCTTTGTGCAAACTTGCAGGTGCACCAGTCTTGGTTTCGGAAACTTGAAGATCTTACTTTTGACTATGACTAGCCATGGTCAAAAGGGGCTGAGATATGTGTGGCTTGTCAGCTATGATGGCCAGATAGCTTTCATACTTTGAAGCTTTCCCAGCCACCAAATAACCTTGTATAATATTTAAATAAAGTAACTGAAGTGAGCTTACAACTTATTGTGTGTCATGTTTTCATTAATATGGCTAAACCTTTCTGCTCCTTCTGAAAATGATGCCCTAGCATCTTGTTGCATTCCTCTCTCTACTGTGGCATCTTTGACCACATCAACCAATATTTTCCTCATCTGATCTCCAAGGTATTTTTTATATAATTTATGATTAAACTGTATTATATATTACATCAAACATATATCACTATTCAATACAGATTGGTTATCTCATGAGATTACAGATAGACAATGCCATGCTGATGGATTATTTTCATTTATATAATGATTTACTGTACTTGAACATTATTATGGTTTGTACTTTATAGTATGCAGATTGTAGACTCATTTTCTCCCAAGTTAGAACACTTACATATAATGTAGAGTTATATTAAAAGCTAATGAAATGTTTAGCAGAAAGTTTATTTATTAATGTACATATATCATCAAGATATACTTCAAATAATTCACCATAAACATTTTTGAAATGTACACTATAGACCACAAGGGTCTATGATCTTGAGAAAAACTGTAGGACTCAATGGTCATATTGAAATATGAAAAAGTATACGTGTAAAGTTTCAAAATATCAATAGAGCAATGGAGTAATCAATTTATGGGGTATGGGAACATTTAACTTCTGGTTGTAAAGAGGCCACAACATTTTCTAATACATATATAATTTTATGATAGTGACTACTTTCAGGAATATCTGAATCAAATTAATTCAATTTATAAATATCCAGAATATACCACAGAGATCAGATCTCTAAAGACAAAAAGCAAATAACTGAAAAATCTTACAATACCTCTAGGTATTAACTAGAAAAACATCATAATAAAAATTACTGAGTCCATTTCTTTTTCATACAATATGTAATACCAAAGTGAATATCTTAATGAAAGTATGTGTTGTTCTCCCTAAGGCCTCATGACTCTTCTGAACAGGTAGTTTAGCAATAAATTGACATGGAAGAAAAATATGCTAGAGATTCTAGTAAATTATAAATAAAATGACACTATAAACAATATTTGCATTGTGAAATATCTGATATTATTATTGGTAACATGCTGCCAGAATCACTAGACAGAGTGCTTCATTTCTTGGTAAGAAAGTATCTGTGTATGTTAGTTAATATGGAGTTTTCAAAGAATCCATGATGGTATACTGAGGACACTTGCTGCCCCAGCATTTCTCACAGTGGATCATCTAAGTTGTGAAATGTCAAAAATTCCTATTCTTTGTCACAAGCTGAAGCTTGAATCTTGTTTACAGAAGACAGAGCCCTGCATGACTAATGCAAAAATTTCACACTAAAAGTTGATATCTGAAGTTCACATATGGTGACAATTTCTGTCCAGGAACTAGGACACAAGGAATTAGAGCATGGAGCTCTAAAATAAAAAAATACTTTCTTGGTAGCTTTCCACTGGCTCTGTCTCCTCTAAGTTACAGTAGCACTCTTCCTTCACTTTATATCCATACAGTTGGGCTGTGGTTATACCAGAACCAGATAAGTCCTGGAAAATTGCAAGGAACTTTACTTATCAAATCCATCCATGTAGACAAATATATTTGCTCTACTTGCTTCAGATTGATATTTTTTTTTCAAATAAAGAATGGAATATGATTCAATAAGGAGAGAGATCTCATACCTAGGTATGGTCATCAAAACCTTCTGTAACATTGGAAATCTCCATGAGTGCTGTTGATTCATCTTTCAAACCCTCTCCTTGGGTTCTCTGAGTGAGGAGAGTGCATGGTAGGAAAATTGATTTTATCTGCTGTCTACACTGATCAACAAAAACCAAGTCAATGGATTCCTGGGACTGTTCCTATTTCTGACTACTTTTGCCTTGATCCAAGCAGTTTTCCAGAAAGTGTCATTTTTCTTTTTGAGCCCAATGGCTGTGTCACTTATCTTGCAGTTTTTGCTGCCTGTTGACTAATTTGGATGTGCCTCTGTCTCCTTCCACAATTGCTTGTGCTGTATGCGTTGGTTACATTCTTTCCTAGAAAAATAATTTCTAATAGTGTGTCTTTAACAGAGATGTTGGATTACTAAATGCAATATTCTGCCGATGCTCTGTTCCCCGCATATTCATTTTGCATGAAATACTAGATTGTCTCATACATCAGCACAATATCAAGTGGAATTCAGGGCTAATAACAGTGTTTATATGCACTGAATATTCACAACGAAACATGGTGTATATGTAACATATATTGTGTGGTTTTTAAAAGGCCAGGGCATTCCCTGATGCATGTACAGATACAATATGATTTCTCCTGTCAGAAATGTATTAAGCAAAGTAACGTTTCATGAATATGCTAGATATATGACAGAGACCATATATCTAAAAATAGAATGAAAATAACATTAAATATTTGACTATAGGTATCCAAAAGAAGAAAGTCATAATGAAAATTACTTATTACAGTTTTTCATTTTACATAGTGTAATACAAAGATGGAGATGATCATGACCTGATGTATTGATTTCCCTAAAGTGCTCATGACTACACTGAGCTTTTAGTTAGCAAAAGACTGATCTGGAAGAACAAACTTTCTAGAAAATATAGTAAAATATGAGGACAATAACAGAATAAACAAGGGTTGTACTGTTGAATGTCTTTGGTCATTAATTGTAACATGCTACCAGCATCTCTGTTCCAGGAGTGCTTGGTTTATGATTATAGTAGTATCTGTGTCTGTTAGTTACATCCAATTTTTTCAAACTCCAAGATGGTATGTTGAGGGCATTTGCTGCCATAGCAGTTCGCACAGTGGCTGATCTAAGGATATAAACATGTCAGAAAATCCCTAGTCTCTGACAGAAGCTGATGCTTGAATCTTGTATCTTCTTTTCAGAAGATACAGCCCTGCATGGCCTAGACTAGGATACCACATTCCAAAACTAATACCTGAAATTCCAATAAGGTGACAATTACTATACATAACAGGGAGGCAAGGAATCAGAGCATAGACACTCTGAAACAAACAAGCACCTTCTTTGCGGCTTTCCACTGGCTCTGTCTCCTCACAGTTTCACAAGCACTCTCCCTTCTCTCTAGCACCTTTCAATCTGGCACTTGTTATATCCAGGACCAGAAAAGTCCTGGATTAGAACCAGCAGCCTGACTGATCAAATATCTCCCTGCAGACAAATTTATTTGCTCTCCTTGTTTCTGATTGATGGAGAATGTGCATTCAAATAGAGAATGGTATAAGATCTGTGCTACTTATGCCTAGATCCAAATAATTTTCCAGAGATTCTCTTTCTAACTGGACCTTTCTTAGTGTGAATCTTTTCTTTAAATTTTTGCTACCTGCTGAATAATTGTGATGTGCCTTTGCCTGTTTCTCAAATTGCTTCTATTGTCTGTGTTCTCTTCTCTGATCATTGCATTTCTTTTCCATTTTTTCTTGTAGTAAATGTTTACAGTTACATTGCAATATTAAGTGAAATAATTTTCCTGTTCTCTGCTCAATGTGTACTCATTCTGTTTAGAGAAACTCTACAGTGTCATCTTAACCATGCACAACATTAATAGTAGTGTGATGTTAAAGAACTGTTTATATACTGTGGCTATTCCCAACAGTATGTGTGTGGAACATTTAATGTCTAGTGGCAAAGACACCACAACATTTTCTATAGCAAACACTGTTGTAAGATGTTTACTACTGCCAGAAATACATTAATCAAAGTAGTACAATTTCATGAATATTCTTGATATACCACAGAAATCTATCTGCTCACTAAAGACAGAATGCAAATAACTTGTAAAGACTTAGTCTCTAGGTATCCACTGGTACACAGACATTTCTTTCTTATTCATTATGTACCAAGGTGGTACATATAATATAATATAATATAATATAATATAATATAATATAATTAATATAATATTATAATACATATAATATCCAGATGGACAATATCAACACATGAAGTATTGATTTCTCCATAGGCCTCATGACTCCCCGGAATAGTCAGAGAGCAAATGACTGAAATAAAAGAAAAAAACATACTAGAGGATCTGGTTTTAGCCAAACAACATTATATGGTTTTATTATTGAATGTCTTTTCCCTTAATGCCAACAGGCTACCAGCATCAATTTAGCAAGTGGTTTTGGTTACTAGGTTTGGTAGGATATCAGAATGTTAGTTACTCCTGGAATTTTCAGAGACTCCAAGGTTGTATGTTGAGGACATTTGCTGCCATATAAGTTCTCACAGATCCTGATATAATCAAAAGAAAATTTCAGAACATCTTCAGTCTCTGTCACATACTGAAGCTTGAAACTTTGTATCTTGTATTCAGAAGACAAAGTCATGCATGATGGAGACAAAGAAACCACAAGGTGAATTTGATTCATGAATTTCAAACAGTGGGCCAGTTCCTGTATAGGATCCAGGAGTCAAGAAAACAAAGTATGGAGACCCTGAATCAAACAAGCACTGTCTTTCCAGTCCTATCCACTGGCCCTGTCTCCTGTCATTTACAGAACAACTTTTCTTTCTCTTTAGCACCATACAGTCAGGCTTTAATTATACGAGGACCAGATATGTCCTAGAATTATCTACCAACCTGATTGACCAAATACTTTCCTCCAGACAAATTTATTTGCTCTCCTTGCTTCTGAGTGATGGAAATTGTCTATTCAAATAGAGAATGGATCAGATACAATGAGGAATAAGATCTCATACCTAGGCACTGTTATTAAGGCCTAACTGTAACGTTGGAGATCTCCACAAGTGTTGCTGATTCATCTATCTCCCCCTCCTCTCTTGGTTCCCCAACTGACTTAGAAAAATCTAAAGTGAATGACAGGAAAAGATGTTTTACTGTTTTTTTTTCTGCCTCACAGACAAACAAAAAAATAAGTCAGTGAATCCCTGGGTCTGTTCCTATTTCTGTCTCCTTCTGCCTAGTTCCAACCCATTTTCCACAGATCTACTGATGTTCTTCTGAGGCTTTATGAATGTAAATATTATCTTGCAATTGTTACAGCATGCTGACTAATTGTGATGCGACTGTGTCTGCTTCCCCAATTACTTCTAGTGTGTGCTCTCAAAATAGCTTTTCCACTTATATTCATATCTAATAGTGCATCCTCCAAGAGATGTTGAACATTAAGTTGCAATTTTCTCTCCATGTCCTGCCCACATGTATTTAGTTTGCATGAAGAATTTCTGGAGTATCTTCCTGAATGTAGACAATATTAATAGGAATTCATTGTTTAATAAAATGTTTATATAATATGGGTAGTTCTAACAGTACATGGTGTATGTGGAACATTTAATGTATGGTTGCAAAGAGACTATGACATTTTTTGACACATGCAATTTTAAGTTATTACTGTCAGGAATACTCTAGTCAAAGTAGTAATATTTCACAAAATATCCAGGATTTACCCCAGAGACCTGCTTGCTAAAACAGAATGCAAATAGCATAAAAGGGTATCCTTTACTACACAGACACAATGAAAATTAGTGTGTCCATTACTTTCTTATCATAATGGAATACCAAGATGTAGATAATCAGGACAAGATGCTTTGATTTCCCCAAAGGAATCAAAGACCTTGACCCCAGTATCTGCACATCAGTCAACGAATCAGAAACAATCATTGTGTTTCCAGGTTTCCTCTGATTCTGACACCTGTCAGTTGCAGAAGCACAGTTCCTTCTCTTGAGCACCATACAGTCAGAGTGGGCTATATCTGGAGCAGTTAAGTCCTGGAATATAGCCAGCAGCCTGACTGATCAAATCACTCCCTGCAGAGAAACTTATTTGCTCTCCTTGTTTCTGATTGATGGAAGTTTTGTATTCAAATAGAGAATGGAATTAGATCCAATTAGGAGAGAGAGAGATCTCACATCTAGGCAGGGAATTTAGAGTTGCTGTTTCAACCCTCCCCCCACCACCACCACCCTTGGTTGGGTGAAGCACCAAATTGAAAGTGGATGGCAGGTAATTTGTTTTTACATTCTTTTCTGGCCATATTGACCAACAGAACAACATATTGGTGACATGTGATGTATGATCTCATTTATGGTTCGTTATTCTCAGATCTATGCCATTTGTCTGCGAGCCTTGGTTTTGTGTGAAGATTTCTGACACTGAATCTTATTTTCCAATTAAATTCCAATCCTTCCTGCTGACTGCTAGTGATGTGCCTGCGTCTGCTTCTCTAATTGAATCTGTTGTATGCTTTTATTATAGCACTCCCTAGTACATGCATGTCTAATAGTGTATCTTCAACTACACGCTGGCATTCCAACATAAAATAACCTGTTCAGGCCCTGTTCGTCATATAATCAATTTGTATAAAATCGCAGGTGTGTCTTCATAAAACCACAATATTATTAATTCAATTTTGAAAAAAAAATGTTCATATATTGTGGATATCCCTAACAGTACATTGTGTGTATGAGGCATGTTATGTGTACTTAGACCCAGAGATATTCTAAAACACATACCACTGAATGGTTTTTACTATTCACAACATTACCTCAGACAAAATAGAATAGTTTCTTAAATATCCATAAAATACCATGGAGACCTTATTGCTAAAGTCATAATGTTAATAAAGAGATATTGGTCAGTCTCTATGTATTATCTAGTAAAAAGGAACAATGAAAATCATTTTAGGATTTAATTCTAAGATGGACACCATCAGGCCACGATGTGCCAATTTCCCCACAGAGATCAACACCCCTGAACTGTTAGAAAGAGAATTACTGACATGGAAGAATAAACAGGCTAGAGAAATTTCTAATTGCCAAAAGACAGTGTAAAAAAGTTGTATCTTTGAATATCTGTGAACATTAATAATACCAGCTGCCAGCATCAGTGTCCCGAGACTGCTAGTTTTCTGGCTATGGTAGGATCTCTCTCTCTTAGTTACATCTTGAATTTTTAGAGAGTGCAAGTATGAAAGCTGAGTATATTCACTGTCAAAGCATTGTTCACAGTGGGTGACTTAATGATGTATAAAATATCAGAACACAACTACTCTCTATCACAAGCTAAAGCTTAAATTAAGAATCTTTGCATAAGACATAGATCTACATGCCTAAGACAAGAAAGGCACAACCCAAATATGATACCTGAATTTCTCATAGGGTAAAACCCCTTTTTCAGAAATCTGGAGTAGAGGAATCTCAGTATAGAGGTTCTTAAACAATCACTGTCTTTGACAGTTTCCACTGACCCTGTCTCTTCAAATGCAGAACCACACTTCTTTCTCTTTTGTACCATACAGTCTGGCATTGGTTATACCCAGAAACAGATAAATACTGGAATATAGCCAGGAGCCTGCCTGATCAAATCATTCCCTACAGGAAATTTACTTGCTTTCTTTGCTTCTTATCGATAGACTTTGAGCATTCAAATAGAGAATGGAATCAGAACCAATCAGGAGAGAGCTCTCATCTCTAAACATGGACATCAAAAGCCTGCTGTAACCTTGGAGATCTCCACCAGAGGTGCTGAATCATCCTTACCCCTTCTCCCTGAGTTTGGAGGTAGAAACAGCAAAATCAAAAGATTATGATATGAAAAACGTTCTTTTACCTTCTCCTCTCTCTGTGTTTACCCATAGAAAATCAAACCAGAGTTACTTGGTGGGTGAATCTATTCCTAGATCTCTGTACTTGGTACCTTGCCAATTAACATGAAGCCTCTATTTCTCTCTGTGCCTTCCAGACTGTGACACTGATCTTTCAAATGAAGCTACATTATGACTGTTTATGAGGTTCCTATGACTTTAGTACCTTTCACCTGATTACATTTCTGGCTCTTTGGTCCTAGATCCTAAAAACTTAACGTGGGAGCTTCTATTTCTGTCTGAATCTTTCGAATTGTGACTCTGATCTTGCAAATGATTCTTCCTGCTCCCTGTTCTTTTATGTTCCTATGTCTGCTTCTACATTTGTTTTTATTGAATGCTTGCATTGTAGTGCTTCTTAATATATAAACGTCAATTAGTTTGCTTCAATAAAGATGACTAGATGACTATTTTGCAAATTTCTTCAGGACTTTTTCTGAATATACCTAAATTCTCATACTAAATTCAGAGTGTTTACATAATGCTAAAATATATAAAGATGCTTACTTTTGAAAGGTATTTTTAGACTATATTGTCATCCACAACCATCTGTCATTTGCATTTGGGATTGCTGTATTTGCACATGCATTGTGACTTTTCACAAAAGACCAACAGATTTTTTGAAGTCTAAACAGATGCAATGGGTTTATTATGCAGGGTATGTCAAACAAATCAGTATATTTACAAAAATATCAATGACACAACTCTCAGTACTGTTTTTGAAACACTGCATGCTAGTCAAGAGATAATCATAACTTACTGATCTTCTACTTCTAAAACAGTAAATAGAAAATTACTGTGAAAATTCTTCTTTTGTGAGTCTATATCCCAAAGCTGACATGACATTTCTTCTTCTTAATTTGAAGAACTCTAAAATGCAGTTTCTTTGTCAAGAAAAACATTGTTTTTGTACACACAATGGGGAAAGAGAGAGCCTGCATGGAAGAGGCACAAATGAATAGGAATGACATGTACAAGTCCATAGCTGTTATCTGTCAGAGAGTCTAGCTTAACAGTTCCTGTTTTCCTGTTCTGCTATCCTCATACAAAGATCTTTTAGCACATCCCATATAGAGACTTAAGTAAAGTACACAATTATAAATTGGCACATTGCAGTAATCATGCTCATGGCTTTCTAACTGAGGTCTCTAAGGACATAACTAGAACAGCTTCTAGTAGCATTGGGAGTTCTCAACAAATCCTCAAATCCTCTTAGATATAAAAACTACTTTAAACATTTTCTACAGAGAGATATAAACTTCCCTGCTAAATTATTTTATCATGTCCACTTGTTCAAGACCCAGACACACTTGAACTCAAATCTAACTTACAAAAGTTTATTTTCTGTACATCAAAAAAAAAAGTTTATTTCAGGCAGGAAAAGATACAGAAAATTGAGATTGTTTGCCATTGCGCAGACTGTAGAAAGAGTATCTTGTGTCGGTATGAATATGGCACCTAAAAAATTAAAAAAAGAACCTATGGCCTATAGGAAGAGGTGAGACAGAATGTATGATACTCAGGAATCAGAAACAAATCTGGGATAGAGCTAGACCTTGGAGATTCACCTGGGAAGTTCTTACAAGATGGCTGCATGGTAATTGAGAACAGGTGACCAGCAATGTGGCAGAATGTAGATCAGAATAAATGAGTTCTATTAAGTTAGGATCTAGTCAGATAACAGCCTAGCTATATAGCCAAAGTAATTATAAATGTAATTTGATTCTGTGTCTTATATTTAGGAGCATAGGTCTGAGCAGAAATAGAAGACCTAACTTTCACACCAGATTACCTACATTTAATGGCTGCACATAAATATTCAAATATTATGGTCCCTCAATCAGAGTGTTTGATAAGAGATTGAGTGGTACAGTCTAATCACTTTGACTATTTTCCAGCATAGATAGGAAAAAGTGTTGTCACCTTTCTTAATGTTGTCTCATTTTACAGAATGACAACAAACCCTTGATGACAACAAACCATAAAATTATTTTTATTCTACTTCATCGGTGCAATTATTTTGGTATTTTTATGAATTGTAATATAAACAACTCTCTTTACAGATGTTCCTATAAAGAGATTACATTTGAACCCCAAAAGGGGTGTGGCTGTACCCACAAAGTACAACAATTGATCTAGCACAGTCTACCCACTCTTTCCCACACATGAAAAATATGGAAGCCTTTGAGTCCATTTCAGGCAATTTCTTTGTTTTTTTTTTTTTTCAGGATTATTGAGGATAAATCTCCAAACAGGAAAACCAGATCAAACCTCACAGCTCCATGAATTAGAATAATCCTACTCTTTTTACCACTGATGTACATGGAAAATCATTAGGGTTCCAACTGTACTAATCATGATGTTTGCTGTCCACTCATTCAGATGAATCATTTGAAACTGCATTACAGTGATGTTCAAATGCAAGTGTTTCTCCAGGATTGTCTATTTTGTTTATTAACTGAGTTGTATTACTATCTAACCTGAAATGGGATATTCTAGAATAAATAACTCTTAGGATGGATTATTTCTTGGGAATTATAGAAGAATAAGTGTTGGAAAAAGTTTTTTCCAGTATTAGTAATTGGGTGGTGTCACCCCCAAGTATAAAATAGTGCTATGTAAAGCAATAATTAGATGTTTCCAAAAGACCCCAAGTCTTCCTATCGTCCCTGTTGTTCCTCTCTGTGCATCTGCCCCTTAGCTTTCTCTTAATTCATTTTAAAAGCATATTTTTAGGAATAAGAACTCCTACCTTGTCCCATTGTCATGTCAGTGAGCTCACTTCAGTTTTTCTTGTCTATCTATTTAAACCAGAAAATGAGATGAAGAAAGAAAGTTTGGTTAAAAAAATGTAAAGATGCAAGAGGAAAAAAATGTGTTGGAAAGACAGGAGATACTGTCTTCTAGACTTGGCATGACTATTGCACATTGAACTCACAGAAAAATTACATACAACCACCACAAAATATAATTAGTTAGAAAGTTTTAGCAAGTAATATGAGTTATACAGAGTTCTTTTTACATGTTATGGGGAATTATGCAGTGGATATATACAAGGCATAAAGGTACAGTTCTTGGAGCCTATACTTCTGTTTGTGGCATAACACTATCTGAGAAAATGACCTCATAGACCTGTTTATATGAGCAGCACTAATTGACCCATGTGGGTTTAAAGCAAACAAACAAATTTGAGCTTGAAGTCTAAGAGAATAATATATTGGTGTCTCTTTGATTGATTCAGGTATGGTTGAATATATGGATTTATGAATGTCCAGTAAGATATATGTAATACCACAGGCTCTGTCCACAAATTTAAAGTAAAGAATGTTTGGTGAGGACACAGAAGTAGATCTGTTTACAGTAAACATTTTGTTAATTATCTTCCTGTAGAGAACTCTGACATATACACACTATTTTGTCAAATTGCAGTGGACAGTTGTCCACAACTGATTATTAAAAAAACAATGTCTGTTAATTTAACATTTTTTCTATAATGTCACCTTTTTATTAATTAATTTATTTATCCACATCCTGAAGGGTACCCACCCTTTCAACTTCCCCCTCACAGTGTTCTTCATCCATCCACATCCATTTAATCTCAATATGTGGCCCTCCCTTGGTTCTCCCCCTACCCTGGTGCAGCAAGTCTCTGAAATATTAGGCACATAATCTCCCACTGAAACCAGAAAAGTTAGTCCTCTGCTACATATGTGCCTGTGCCTCAGGCCAGCTCATATATGCTTTTTGGTTGGTGATTCGGTCTCTAAGAGCTCCCAGGTGATCAAGTGATTTGACAATATTGGTTTTCCTGAAGGATTGCCCTCACCTACAGTGTCTTCATTTTTTTTCCTGTAATTTATCTATACATTTCTCTGACCTCCATCCAATGTTTGGTTGTGGTACATATGTGGATCTCAGTCAGCAGCATGTTAGAGACTGTCAGAGGACAGCTATGCTATATCTTCAAGCATGACTTAATATCAATAATACAGTCAGGGATTGTTGCCTGTTCACGGAATGGGTTTCATGTTAGGTCAGTCATTGTTTGGTCATTCCTCCTTTCTCAATTCCATTTTGTCCATGCCTTTCTCTGAGTCTGGATCAATTTTGACTTTAACGTTTTGTAGATGGATTGGTGTCCTATCCCTACACTTAGGGTCCTGTTGGCTATTGGAGGTTATGTCTTCAAGTTCAATAATCACATTGCTGGACATTTATTTTAATGTCACCCACATTGACTCATAGGAGCCTCCTTCAACCCAGCTTTCTGGGATTTCCTAGTGATTACTCCCACCCCAAGAAGCTGTAAATTTCCATTCTTTCCTTTCATTCCTTCTTTGGGCCTCTCTTCCCATACCTGATCCTGCCTGCTACCTCATAATCCCTCTAACACAGATTTTTCACACCCTCTGCCACACAAAACTATTTTGTTCCTTCTTCTAACTGAAAATCAAGCATCCTTTCCTGGGTTTTCTTTTTTGTTTAAATGCTTTCAGACTGTTTGGTATATATTGTGTATTTTATACTTTTTTGGATAATTTCCACTTATCAGTGAGAACATGCCATGTATGTTTTTTTGAGTCTGCATGTAGAAAAATATAATGAAATTCATATTTAATATCCTACACAAACATCAAGTCCAAGTGGATCAAGGATTTCAACATAAAACCAGATACTCTGTATCTAGTAGAAGAGAAAGTGAGAACTATTTTTTAACACAGTAGCATAGGAGATACTTTCCTGAAGAGAACATCAGTGTCTCCGGCTCTAAGAACAACAGTTAATAATTATGACTTCATAAAACTCGAAGCTTCTGTAAAGCAAAGGACTTTCTAATTGTCAAAAAAGACAGCCAAAAGGATAAGAAAATATCTTCACCTACCTCACATCGGACAAAGGGCTATTATACAAAACATATAAGAAATCCATGAATTTTGGCTCCAAAACACCAAATAACCCAATTAAAAATAGATTACAGAACAAAACAGATAATTCACAACTAAGGAATCTAGAATAACCAAGAATCACATAAAAAATTGTTCAATATTCTTAGTCATTAGGGAAACAAAAATCAAATGACCCTGAGATGTCACCTTATACCAATCAGAATGGCCAAGATCAAAACCTCAAGTGATGGCACATGTTGGCAAGTTGGCAGAACAATGGAAACACTCCTTCATTGCTGATGGGATTAAAATCTGGCTGAACAACTATGAAATCAGTCTGACAGTTCTTCTAAAAATTGGAAATACTTCAACCTGAGGACCAAGCTATACCACTCCTGGGCATATATCCAAAAAATGTTTTACCATACCACAAGGGCATGTGCTTCACTATGTTCACAGAAGCCTTATTCATAATAGTCAGACACTGGATTCCTCCCAGATGGCCCTCAACTGAAGAATGGATACAGAAAATGTGGATCATTTGCACAATGAAATACAATTCAGCTATTAAAAACTTGGATATCATTACATTTGTAGGCAAATAAAGGGAACTAGTTAATATGAGTGAGGTAGCCCAGACCCAAAAGGACATGCATGGTATGTACTCACTGATATATGGATATTGCTCTGAAAATCAGATGAAGTCTGTGGGATTATTTGTAAAGGATGGTTGATGGTCTAGTTGCTGGAGTGTGGAAGCTTCAAAAAGGCTGAACCACAAAGTCTTTTCAAAGAGGCATGAATATGTTTTCCATAGCCACATTTCTGGATTCTTTCTCCATTATACTACCATGATGTGTAAATACTATACCTCTCAGAGGCCATTTTAGCTTCAGCGGAGTTATTTATAAAAGCAAAGAAGGACAGTCTGGATACTCACATAGGAATCATTGATTCTGCTTGCTTTTTTTTTTTTTAATGAAGCTCAGGAAAGTCACAAAGCCAAGCTGGAATGATTTTCACTAGCTGCTACAACTAAACTCTGCAAGAGTCAATTTTATTGCTGAAATTATAGTCCTGGGCAAGAAAGTCTTTTGCATAAATCACAAGAAAACAACAAGAATTATCAGCGACAGCTTGCAGGAAGGATTTACTTCCAGCACAGGATTGCATTGAAGCTCATTGGTAATTTTGAATATTGTCAATTACATTCAAGCCACTACAATTTGTCCAGTATTATCAGTTTACAAATTAAATTGTTTATTATTATCTACTTTCTGTATTATATTTTACTACACTGCCATGAGCCAAGTGTCTAAGGTTAGATCAAGCATCAATGACAAAGAAATAAATCACAAAGGTGGTGGAATGTCAACAAGAAGAAACCTATAATTCGATGAGGCTTCTACTTGATGGGAGAAATTATTATGATCATAAGGAACATAAGGATAGAGCCATCCATGTTATTACATGTAAACATTTTCAAAGACAGTATTTACCATTAATATGGGAGTGATTTCTCTTATTTAGAGTAGTTCTTCAGATACAGATCAGAAAAGAATGATGTTATAGTGAGGTTCCTAAGTTGGAAAAGTGATCTAAGAAACATGAAACAAGCTTACCTAGATATGACACATTACTCAAACACAATGGGAAGCAAGAATTGCTCCATTTATTCAGAACAGAGCAATCTGATTTCTGAGCCACAGTGCTTAAATTTTACTGATTCTGCATAACTTGCTATAGGAGTGATTGTACTTACACATAATGCTCTATGTTGTTTGTAGATGTTCCAAAAATACTTCCTTTAATTCCATTTCCATTAATTGGTTAAATAACTACCAATTGTATCTTGCCTCTGTAAGAGCCACAATTCAATTACCCTTCTTAAATAATTCTTTGCATTGATACTCTTTTCAATACAATTTATAAACTGTACGCAACATCAAATAAGGAATGGTTTCAAAATTTACCTCATTACCTAGATTCTATTAATAGTGAAATGTCCTGATGTTTGTTAAACATTAACTGAACAACAGAAACAAAAAAACTAAATGCCTGGCCTATTTTCAGAAGCAAACAATGCACGCTGCATGGAGAAAAAGAATAATCTATCTTATTTAGATTTTACAAACAGTAGAGTAGTTGGGTTTGTTAAGCAGAGTACACCTTAAGATCCACTCCCTGGGGCCAATGCTTCTAACATTCCATGGAAGGACAGTGATTGTTTCTTTCCTCTAGTTGTTTCTGGCACCAACTTGTCTAACAAGTGGCCTTGGACAACTGAAGATTAAAATATGCTTCCAAACTTTTCTCTATTAAAATTAGGGACACAAGGCTTGAAAATCTTAAAGCTTTCTTTAGTCAAAAGGAACTTATTTTCTAATGCTGCAGTAGAAAACCCAGGGCTTCACACATCCAGTGTATCTTTGCACAACTGAGTCACATCTTTGTCCCTGTAGTTATTTTTATTACCATTTTCTTCTTTTTACACATCACAATGGGATACTTTTACCTAATGTCTTTCATAAAGCTAGTAGACTTCTTTGCATACACACTATATAAGGAAGTGGTCTACTGTGGAAAAGGTGCATAACTGTGGAGGAGGCATTGAGAAGGGCCATTGCAAGACAGTATTTCACATCATTTACTATAACTGCTACATAACTTTTCTTTCTCAGATGTCATACATTGCATTTCATATGGTGACCATAGGAACAAAAAAAGGTAGAAATTCCCAATTGTGCTTCATCACTGTGATGATGTGTTGAGTAAGTATGTTCATGCATCTCTCACTGACATGAGCCTGCCCAGCCTGGATTGTGCTTGAAGTAGGACACATCATTGGATGTGACTTTAAAGACGGATGGTCTCCAGATGTAGTGTAAAGACTAATGGTATCTGGCCTTCTAGATGAAAATATACTGAATGCTTGCTGATAGCTTCTAAAGTTTCTAAAAAGTTTCTTGCTAATTCTAGAGTTAAAAAATGCTGTCTTCTTTTCTCTTTAAGTGGGCGCTTTATTAAACATCGTAATTCTGTGTTTTAGTTAATTTTTATGCTTACATAAACACTAGGGAAATTTAACCCTTTCTTACTGTTCTGTACTAAGAACTTGACACTGTTTACCAGTTCTGTGCTTCATTACAGGCTCAAAACTTAACTCTTTCTTAACTATTACTTGTGTTTTAATAAGCTCTAATATTTGGCAATTAACACATGCAGTTTAGTAGCAGGAAATTAAGGGAAAGAATTTATTGCTGGTGCTCTTTTCTCTGGTGAATTAGCCAGAAGCCTCTATGACTTAGTTGGTTAACTCTTTGTGAACCAGAGAGGAAGGAAATTAAAAGAGTTAAGATGCTTTATACAGGCAATAATGCACACAAACATATACATCCAATCTGTCACAAGTATTCATGAAAGCTTACACATATGCATTTATACTTACCCACATATATATAGACAAACAGAAGAATACATTTGCATAGATGGATGAATGGATGGATGGATGAATGGATGGATAGATGGATGGATGAATGGAGCAAAGCTCTCCAAGCCAAACCGTGCTACCAAAAATATTATTTTTTTCTTTGGTCTTTTTATATCTTCTTATAAAAATTTTTTTCTTAAAAAGTTACTTCTGAGATAAAATGTTACATAGAATAGGAGTTAGAGAATAATCTTGATATTAAATTCAAAGAAGTGTTTTATTATAAGATACTCATAGTAAGTTCAAAGCAAAAGTTTTAGGATGGCCTTGCCTTATCATAGTGCAAACCTGTGACTTTGTCCTTGCACCTGTTCATTTTTTCTATGACACAAATTGTCCTAAGTCCTTTTTTCTTTGTTTAATGTAATTATGGAAGCTAGGTGTAATTCATATTATGTAGAATTTGCTCATTATTATGAGGATTAGGCACATTCTATACTTGACTCTAACTTATTATATCTTACTAGCAATTGAGACCATCTCTATAAACTTTCTTTCTAAAATTATTTAAATCTAGAATTCTATACATTAGCTATTTGTCTATAGCATCACTACAAGATAGTACATCCCCATAATTCTCTAGAAATCTGCTCAAAAGAACTGGTCAATACCTAGCGAGTATTATAAATTTAATAACAGGAAAAGCATATTGATAGCTGAAATATTGCTTCAAATGTAATCCCTTTGACCTTGTGTAAAAAGCAAATCTATCATAGAGCTAGATCATAGAAATCCATGGCATGATTTCTCAGGAAGGTTACTGGCTAGTTTTTAGCTACTCCTAAACAGATCTTGGCAACTTCTTGAGATCTCTATAAAAGTAAAGGTCTGGCTTCTTGTAGCTCTGTCACTTATAGACAAATGTATAAATATCCTTAGATTTGTGATTCCCCTACAAAGTTTGTCTGCACAATAACAAAACCTTCCTATTGAAATCAGTGAGTTACCACCTATTGAATTTCAATTTCTGTCAAACTTTATTAAAGCAAATTTCAGATCATTTATTTTTATTTTATCACAGAACTTGCAGGCAATTTCAGGCTGAAAAGCCACAGAAATGTGAGTATTTCCATTTGGCTAGACACCTTGGTTTAAGTGGTTACACTTAATATTCATACCTCATGAGCACAGGGTGTGAGTGTGAGATAAGAACATATTGAATAGAGGAATGACTGTCAATATTGGCAATTCCAAGTTGTATCCATGAGAAAACTACCATATGTTAAGCAACCTAAGAAAAGCATTGGATCTCTGAACTCCACTCACAGGAATATTCCTCCTACCAGGATTACTCAGAAGAAGTTGTCAGCCATAAAATATGCAACTTTACAAATAATTAGTATCAGAATCACCATAGTTTCTTTACCACTGTTTGAGGTGGAATTAACTCATGGGCCAATCTCTATTAACCATGTTTGTGTCAGTTCTCTCACTCATAAGTAGATCATAGGAGTGTAAGACTGTCATGGCAGCATCTAATGCTTTTTCATGATTATCAATCATGACTATTAATCTGAGTAGAGATCCACTAAAAATCTGGATGAGAGTTTTCAGGAAAGAAAACATGGTGAATATTGGCCCTCCTAATATTTACTGAAAATATTTTCTGAAAATGACAGAAGACTGAGCCTCACAAAGAGCCAAATTAATGGATAGTTCGTCACTATTAGTCAGAAATGGAATTGTCCCAAGTACATGTTTTTTCCATTGGAGCTTTGGGTCATATATTTTATGAGACTTCTGAGAGCTCCTATTGCATTTTTTTTAATGTTTGGTTATCTGACCATGGATCTTCCTTTCATCTCTCATAGAAATAACTTTAATGTATAAAAATATCCCATGCCACAAAGATTATTTCTGTTTCATCTATTTACCTATCTCTGCAAGAATCCTTCTCTGTCTGTCTGTCTGTCTATCTATCTATGGAAAAGCAGGAAGAAAGAATGTAGGACAAAAGCAGGAAGAGGATGTAAGAGCCAGGAAATGTGGAGGAGAAATATCAAAATCTGCTTCTGGATTTGAAACGGCTATTACACAGTGAATTCTCAGAAAAAGTTACATAAATATTTAACAAAATTAATTGAGTAAAAAAAATTTAAAAGGCCTGAAAGCAAATATAGAAATCTGTATTGTACAGATGCAGGAGAGTGGGAAGCACATTTGAGGGCATCTGCATTGCTTTTTACAGGATGGCAATGTACCAGTGAATAATTCTGTATCCCCATTCATATGAGAAGTAATTATTGGATATAGTTGCTTTAAACAAAATCAATTAATTCATCTATCAGTGCAGAGTAAAAAAGGAAACGTGCTCCCCTATGACAAGGGGGAGATGGACCACATTAGGAAAGTGCAGGAGGATGAGATTGCCAAAATGTAGTTGCAAGGGGAAAAGGGCCCCAGGTGGCTTCCCAGCAGGTTCATGGCAGTAAAGACAAAATATAGATGTGTAGATTTTTAACTCAGAAATATCAGAGGGTAGTGTCTTAGCCGAACAGATGTTCAGGAGTGGCCCGGGCATTGAGATAGTAAAGAAATATTGAAAATATTCTGGCATGTGTGTGTCTTTTATATATAAATCCAAAACACTTGGGAGTGTGTAGAGGAGGTGAGCGTGCCCAGTAGTAATTTAGAGCAGATTAATTAATTACCACTACAGATGGCATGGCTTTCCAACATGAGGCAAGAACTCACTTTTAAAAATTAATTAAAGACTCATGAATGGAATACACAGGTGTTATGATGTAAGATTAGGAGGTGGGGAGAACTGGTTTCTCAGGGAAGCTGAGTTCAGTCTCCAAGTGATTCTTCCCCAGTTTGCAAGCTTCAGAAATAGAACAAAGGGAGACAGCAGCTGGGGGTCAATTACCTAAGGTGTTTATCAAAGGCCTCTGGCTGCCTCAGAGACTTTGAACTTGGAAGTGCTGGGAAGTCATGCTGTTCAGACAGGCTGCTTGGAAGGGAAGGGAGACAGAGGTATAAAATAGAAACTACAAAAAAGAAAAAATCGAAAACATCAAATTGGACAATTAACTTGATTTGCTGGTTTTTACTCATAGGAACAGTCCAGTAACTGACTTAGACAGGAAAATATTTGAAGCACAAACTTTAGCTAAATTTAGACAATAAATTTTGTTGGTTATGAAATCCTAAAGATTCTTCATGCCATTCTTCATATGGCATGAATGAAGATTTATTATAATTCGTTATTGATTAAATTACCTCATGAAAAACACAGTCATCTTTCACCTGCTCAAACAGGGAGCAAAAATTCATCATCAACTGACATATGCATCATGTGCAAACCATATGATTAACTTTATAGTAGCCAATATTGATGGTAAGATTTCATATATTATAGAATATAAACATCTGACAAGATTAAATCTTGAGAATGGTGATATGACCTGCTTGTTCCAGCCCCCTGTTCCAGATACTGTTTACAGAAAAATGCTTGCAATACAGTTTCAGGAATAGCTAGTGATTTCATATGGCCTTGCTTCTTCCAACTTGTCAGACAGATCCAGTCAAAACTTCAGTCAAGCCCTGAGACTTCCAGGCTTACAGAGACTGGCTAACTGTTACTAAAGCAAGCTTTTTTAAGTCTAAACAAATTTTATAATCTTCTTATCCCTCCCCACACATTCAAATTTTTTCATAACCCCTACTCAGGGAGATATTGTGGAGAGTAGCCATCCCAATTCCTTAGGCTTGGGTGCCTCGTTACAGTTACTTTATAAATTATAGATAGGTGGTCATTGTAAGGAATAATTTGGAAATGGTTTTAATATTAAAAGTGAGGAAATAGACAGTATGCATTACTAAGCTGATTCTTGAACTAAGCATAATGTAACCACCATATTATATTGATGGAATTCTTTATAACTGAGGCAATATTGAAGTTATAATTTTTATATTGATATAGTATTTATATGTTAATATAGATTTATAGATTTAATTTATATATTTTAGTTTTTATGTTTTACTTCATATTTCCTGTTTCACATAAGGTCTGTGAGATAGTTCTGTTCCAGAAGGCTGAAGGCAGATGATACAATGTTATAAATAAAGTAAGAGTCTGCCTAGGCTACCAGATGTCTCTACAAATTGTATAATTTTGGAAGATAGGTCCTTGTGCTTTCTACATATTCAGGTAATACTTTGTTTTCTGATCACTGATGGAGTTGAAGAATAGCTATAGTCTCATAATCAAACTTTAAGTTTAGCGTTGAGAAAAATGATATAGATTTGAAAAGATGGTTTTCAGATGGCAATGCAAGCTAAAAGCTTAGAACCTAATTCATATGTAAATTTGCAAATAGTGAAAGTTAGGATAGATGTTACAATAATGTACCTATATTGACAACATTGGTGAACAGGATGCTGTTAGTTTATATTGAAAGAGTTAAAAATTTTTAAACCTTCCACAGATGGAGTCAAGAGTGCAGATCAGCTTGTTCTGTGCTCTGTCTGGGTCCTAGGAAACTAGCTATCCACAAGACAAAATAGATAAGATAGGAGTTCAGAGCTGGGAGTACAGGTCAGCATGCCCGTGCACCCTGGATACCAGGAACTGAACTGAAAACAAGATAAATTAAATAGGGTTTGATTCTTAAGATAAGAAAGGCTTGTATGAGATATTTCCCTCTGACCATTTCTTGAACCTGTCACAGAAGCTGAACACTGGACAGGTACTTTCTATAGATACTTAATCATGATTCCCCCCTCATCTCCCCTGGGTTGTGGTTATTCCTTTTAAAAGCTCTACCTCTTCTCTGAATGAAGGTCGTACTTTACTGCTTGCCTCTTCATAGGACAGGCTAGAAGTGCGACCTCAATGCATTGAATCAAATATACCTCTTGCTGTTACATCAACTTCGGTGTCTTGTGAGTTAATGGGGTGGCCATGAATTCCCAAGAAGAGGGAGGGAGTCCCTCCCTTTCTGGCGGGCCTTGCAATATCAAACATTATAGTTTACATAACTGCTAAAACTATGTTCAATGTATATAGAGAAAAGACCTTTATAATTGGTGAAAGGGTGAGATGTAGAAGATTGGTACTAATTCTATTTGTGTTAATTTGGTTCCTGAAATCAAACAGGAGCCTACACATCTGTTTCTGCTGAGGGTCCTGCCCCCAGTTGGCTCTGATTTGGAAATAAAGGTGCCAGCAACAAATGACTGGTCAGGGAGACAGAGGCAGGACAATTAGGATTTGGGGCAAGAAACCAGAGAAAAGAGGAAGAGGACTCCCCCATGCCAAAGGCAAAGAAGATAGACCACACTGGAAAGGTACAAGAGGGTATGATAGCCAAAATGTAGGTGCAAGAGGAAAGTAGCTCCAGTGTGATGTGCAGCAGGGTTCAGGACAGCAAAGATAAAATATTGATTTAGGAAACATTAAGTCAGGATTATCAGAGGTGACTGTGTTAGCCACATGAAGGTTCAGGAATGGCCCAGGCATTGAGTTAGTTAAGGCATATTAAAAATAAGCATGTGTGTGTTTTTCATTCATGACACCAAAACACTTGGTTGGGTGTAGAGTAGGTGTTCCCACCTCCCTGAATTTAAAGCAGATTAACTAACAACTGGTGCATAATTCTCTTTTGGACTTCTGCAGGACATTCAGCATCTGAGAAACAGTCTGAAAGAGCATTTTTTAAAATCCTACTGTCTAATTTATGACCTTTATGTGTGTGTAGAAACAAGATATGAAACATATCTTTTCATTCCTTCAGCATGAAAAACATGTATGTATATAAAATGTTGCAGCTTGCTTGTTAAACACTTCTTTGCTTTATCCTTTGTGTGGGTGTATATGTGTGTCTGTGTGTATGTGCACGTGTGTATAACACACACAAGCATGTGCGCACACACATATATACACACAGAGTGAAAGAAAGAGAGAGAGATTTTCCTACTTCTTTCTTTTCACTAATGATCCGATACCACTATGAGTGTTAGCTCAACTAGCTACTATCAGTTGTAGTTTAAGCAAGTAATCATAAGCACCAGTCTACATTTTTATTTCCCCAGTTGTCAGCTATCATCAGTAAAGGCTTACACTTGGTAAATTGAATTTCCCAAGGATACCAGTAAGAAAGTAGAGAAAAGAGGAGGTTTACTGGAATAAGTAACTAAAAATTTACTTATAAAATAAGAGGGCTGCTGGTGGTTGCTTGGGCTTCATAAAAATTTTGCAGACATAAGTATCTACAAAAATAGAAATTCAAATCTGCATTCCACTTGAAGAAGGGAATGATGGTAAAAATGCAACTAATATACCAAGATAGCAAGAAGAAATATTAAATGAAGCTAGACATGCCCTTTTGCTGTTTACCTTTTCCTAGGCTAACACAAAGAGAAGTCCATTCATCTGGGAGAAGACATCAACAACAGTGTCTAAACAGTCATGTCTTACCCAAGACAAATTTTCTATTTATAGAAGTGTTACAAGAGTTTGAAGCCATTTCAAAATAGAAAATTTATGAGATTACTATATCTTGTGGGGGAACTTGACGGCAGGGAGTTGAGAAAGGGTGAATAAATTGGTTTGGGCACATCCTCATAGAAGTAGAATGAAGTGGGGATTGTATAAGGAGGACAAGAGTAATGGGGAAAGGGAATAACATCTGAAAGGTAAATAAATAAAATATCCAATAAAAATAAAGAGATAATTTAACTGGCTATTGCAGCTGAGCATTTGAGACATTTTGTCTACAATTTAATATTACCCATATTACTGGGATTCATTACAATCCTCAAGAACAAGGTATTGTGGAAGGGGCCTATGGAACATAAAAATTATCTTCATAAAATAAAAAAAGGGGAATCATATCCCTGTACATCACAAACTTATTTTTGAAATCATGCTTTTTATTTTAAATTTTTAAAAATTTGGATGCCAAGAAATGATCTGCTGAGTGTCTATGGAACTCTACATCTAGGTGTACTTATGCCTAGGTGAAAAGGAAGGACCTACTTATGGGCATATGGCATGATCCCAATCAGGTATTTAATATTGGAAAGAGGGCAGGCTTGTGTTTTTTCTGCAGGATGCTGAAGAAACATGGCTGCCACCAGAGTGATTGGGGAGACATGCTGATGCTGGGACAAAGAATTATGCTCACCTGTGAGCTTGCTGACTGCCCTGACAACAGTGACTGAGAAGTTTTATTGGACATATGTTCTTGAGCCTCCTTTCGGTTTCCTGTATTCCAGATGGGACAAGATGCCTTGCTTCAAGTTTTTATAACTTATGGGACAGAGAATCAAAAAGAGAAGTTGTAATGCCTCTTGTACTTTTCTTAAATATTAAGTTATTCAAACTCAATCATGGACTGGTCTAGAAATAAATCCAATATTGGAAATAACAGTCTTCATTTGGAAGGCTGAATCTTGACATTTTCAAAGATATATTTGGAAGTTAGCTATAGTTCTCTATGATGTTATGTTCACAAGAGATAAAGTTTGGACAGCATCTGGATTTCAAACAAGTGTTAGTACATGTGTTAAGGCTCTTTTAATTGTCAAGTTAAAACCGTGTTTGTCTCTTCTACAATACTTATTTTAAGTTACATTGATTGTACACTTTCTAACTGTGTTTGTGTGTTGAAACCTAGTATATTTGTTATGGAGTCCTATCAAACAGCTTTTGTCTTATTGCCCTGAGTATTACAGAACCTTGGATTTCTGAAAAAGAAAAAAAAAAGCTTACAAGTACTAGAAGAAGTGAGTTAGGGTAAGCAGAAGCAAGCAGTTAGTGGGCTTGATTATTTCTAGTATAACAGCTTTAATTATGTTAATTGCTAGCACCACTGCTTCTGCAATTGCTTTGACATAAGAAATTAAGACAGCTACTATTTTTAATCATATAGCAATAAAAAAGTTACTAATGTGTTGAGTATACAAGAAAATTTAGATTGGCATTTGGAAAGATGGATGCTCTTTATCCTATTCAAAAATCTGGAAGGAGGGTCATAGTTTAAGAGTAAGGAACCATCTCGAGTGTCATGCCAAATACCTTTGGAGTTGTGTTACTTCTAAAATTTACAACGATAGTCAGCATAATTAGAAAAAAGTTTAAAGATACTTGCAGGGAATTTGGCATAATTCTAACACCTCTCTGGATGATTTAACTTTGTATACTGAGATTAGGAATATAGAGAATGCTGCTCTGCTGAACCTTTATGCTGCATAATGCTGATAAAATTATTCATGGCTTGAGGTCAGTATTTCCATTTTTTTCAAGCATCAAAAATGGCATATATAGCTTGATCACAGTAGGTCTTGATTTCCTGGGAGTGCTTTTATTCCTGCCCATTGGATGTGAAAGACTGTCTTTAACAACATCAACATGTTGGCAGCCAAAGTATATGACCTGAAACTGAAAATGAACCCACAGAGTTATTAATTTAACAGGCTGGCAAGCAAAGGAAGGGTAAGTTTCTTCACAGAGACATATCAATGTAAGACAGAAGTGCATTGCTTTTGATAATGTAAATTCCACAGAGGTTAAGAAAGGCATTCTTGTTAGAACGACCTAAGACAAGTTCAGTGTTTTTTATGAAATCTAAAATGGGGAGATGCAGAGAGGTTTGGGGGCTGCTTGGGAGTATTCTGTCTGACATTGTCCAAGGACAAGGAAATGGGCTGCTTCGCAGGAATCTGACATTAGGCTTGAACAAAGAAGTAATTTCAGGGAGGAATCTAAATCTTACGTTATAACAAAGAAATAATTTTAGGCAAGAAACTAAATATTAGGCAAGAACAAAGAAGTATGCTTCAGGCATGAAAATGACGTTGGTCTAGGACAGAGAAGTAGGCTCAGATACTTTTGTCATCCTGATAAACCCTTAAAAATAGTGATCATGGGAGTGATCACAAAACTTTGTTTATTGTCTTCATTGTTCTTTGGCTACTTGTGTTTATTTCCTTTCTTGTTCCTTGACTATTTGCATCTACTGTATTGTATTATACTTGCTCAACCTAAAACTGATCTTAATGCTTGCATGTAATCAAAATGGTATTAAAGCAAAAAAAGGAGGAGGTAGGATGGGATGGGGAAAATGGGAAAGGGAAAATTACATCTGAAATGTAAATAAATAAAATATCCATCAAAAAGGAAAAAAGAAATGAATCAAGAATTCGAAGCCGTATCAAAATAGCAAATTTATGAGATTACTGTATCATGTACATTAACAACAAATCTGAATCTTAGAAAACATGGATGGGAAAGTTTCAATTCAGTGCAAATAATCCTACAACTGTTGATGCAATAAAATTTCCCGAACAGCACATCTCTGGTCACTATTCGATAGTGAAGACTCAAATCAATGACACTTCCTGCAGATGATGGATGACTTCAAGACTGAGGCATGAATGATGCAATGCTAGTTTCCCATTTTCCCCATCCCGTTCTACCTCCTCCTCCTTTTGCTTTAAGCAAGCATTAAGGTCAGTTATAGGCTGAGGAACTAGCAATACAATCGATGCAAATAGTCAAGATGAGGCATGAATGATGCAATAGTTTTCAGATGCAAGAGCATGTTTTGCAAAGAAGACAGGAGTAGGTGACTCATTGGGATCATGGAGAAGACCAGAGAGGCCATGCAAATGCTGGGTTTCCTCTTTCTCCTCAGGTTTCAAAGAAAGTCTTCATTCTGGGCTGATCAGCTTATCGTCAATCCATGTCTAGAGTCTGAACCACCTGAGAGCTGGATACCAGCCAGGGGCCTGACTGGTAAAAACCTTTGTAGAGGGGGTTAAATTAGCTCTTGTTGCCTCTGTCTGTTTTATAATAGAAAATAGATTGAGAACTAATTAGGATAGAGATCTCATATATAAAAGTAGGAGTCAAAAGACTACTGTTACTTGAGAGACATTAATTAAGACTAAGTTGTTTTGTTGTGGGTTTTTTTTTTTGTTTTTGTTATTGTCATTATTATTGTTTACTTTTATTTTTGGTGGCCAGGCAGTTTTTGCTTTGTTATGTTTTGTTTTCATCTATGTCTCCTTGTTTCCTCTCTATTGCAGCAAATGAAGTGAAAGCAAAAGGAGAAAATAAAAAAAAAACTCTACTTTATTCTGAGTTCTCACTCTAGTTCTAGTTTACAACAGACTAAATAAGCCAGTGGTACCTGTGGGCACACATCTATCTTGTTTCTTGGATCTAGACCCTGACTGTGTACAAAACACTCCACTTTTGTCTGGGTTGTTCTGTTTCTGGCACTGGGCTGCCCGTTCCAGTTTTCTCTAAATGCATCCTGTGTCATTTATTTTATCCAACATGATAATATGAATTAATTCTAACCTTGAATAATACATTTATGTCTGTTTGAGTACCATTAAAAAGTTATCTCCATTCTTAAAAGAAATCATGTGTTCAGGAATTGTTCCAGAAATATTCAGTTAACATAGGGTACTTCACAATATTTTAATGATATAGAAATAATTATGGAGGTATTTATTTTAGAAATGAAATGTTTAAAACATAAATATTATCAACACCTTTTGTGTATATGTGTAGGTCCCTTGTTCTGGAAGGTGACCCACAACAATCTCCCAGCTGGTGACAGGGTGAGAGCAGGGAGGGTTCACTACTGTCTTCTCCCTGCCTCCGGCTTGGGTCTCCACCGTCTATAGGTCTCCAGCAAGGTATGATGTTTGAGGTCCAGGCCAAAGGACACAGAGTGCAAGCAGGAGGGAAGATTGCCTGCCCCGATGCTGCCTCTCTCCCATGTGCTGCACCTGTCTTTGCAGGCTGAGCCTCTCCAGGCTCAGGCTGGGCCAGTAAGAATCCAGCTAACTGGCAAGGAGGCATCTTGGTGTCCCAGGCAGGTTCCGGAAGAGCAGATCCCTCTCCATGTCACAGCTCTTGTGACAGAAACTCTTGGACACCAGGATGATTCTTGAGCACTTTACTAGCCTGAAACAAAGCCATTGTATACAGTTTCATGGTGGGATATGTTCTGGCAGCAGATAATGCCTATTGGCTTAGTCTGAGAGCTTGGAGATACCTCATCTGCATGTGCAAGAGCCTGAGGCACTGTTCCTCATGACTGAAGGTCATAGACCTCTCTGTGGGAGGGGTTGTTATACGGCCGAAGCTAAATGAAAAGAACCAGGGACTGGGAGCAGAGCTGAACTCCTGCCATCCAATAGGGTTCCGGGGTTCCAAGCTTACGCTCGACCAAGCACCCAGCTGCTTCTCACAGCCCACCGCCCCACATATATGCATGTTCTTATTTGATGTTGCAGAAAGACGACCACAACGACATATTTTCTATTATTTTCCATCAGGTGCAATTGATATTCATTAAATATTTTATTCAATAATATTTTAATACTGTATTTTTGGAAAAATTCAAAACATTATTTGCAAAGAATTCTTCTAACACCAGAATCACGTCTACACACAAAGTCCCTTTGTTCTTTCTAACAATGAATGACACCATTCAAATCATATGTGTGTGTGTAGATATTGCACCATCTGCTGGCAAATGCATATTAGAGCATGCATCTCAGAATAATTCTTATTCAATAACTACACGAGTGGTACATTTTTTCATTAGTCTAGCCAACAGCTGTACAGGGATTTTATCTGGCTTGATCTGGTCTAACAATTGTCCATTCAATTCCAGCTGTTGAGAATGCAAGAGTACAAAAGCACTTAAAATTCCAACAAAAACTGGTTTGATGCAGATGTATTTTACCTTTGTCTCAGTGGATACAGTGTTTCTGATGGGAGTGAAATTTGTCAAAGTCTCTGCTCCTTATACAGGAAAACTTCAGTGATACTACTTTCACTGTCCTGTTATCACACATCGGACTGTATTCTAACACCAGTGTCCCTTATTATTAATACTTATATGCTAGAAAAAAATCCCAGATGCTCATATTCTCAAGCAAGTAAGTTTCTTTCTGAACATTCTACCTTACCATGAATATGATGACATCAAAACCAAAAGCCACACACTGAAACAACAGCTGCTCACTCTAAAGAACCATCTATTCTTCCTTCTTTGTTTCGATGATGCCCTCTGCAGCCTTCCGCTTTCAACTATTGTTTTTAAATACTGGATTTATTTTGTTGAAAACTGGCAAATGTGTATGCTATTCCACTTTGTTCCCACACATATTCTGAAGCAGCAGCAGCACAGAAGATTAACCAATATATTTCATCAGTCTGCTATTTAAATCCTAAAAATTGCTGATCCAAATTCCAGTAAAGTTAGTTTTAGAATTTATCACAATATTAAGATTCTATCATGTCTCCCATGTCTTCAGGTCAGTGTCATTTCTACTCTATAGCACTATAGCACAGCATTGTAAATATTTCAGCTAACAGATAGAAACGTTCTAGTTAACTCTGTGATTTTTCCTAATGTTTCAAGTGTTACAATTTTCTAAACCTTAACCATTACAAGAGTACTAATGGCTTCTGTGCATAAGACTACACCTGAATATTTCATAATATTTATGATGAGTATTGTAGACCTATATCATGGTTAATGAGAGACTACATGACAGCTACTGTAAACCCAGACAACTACCCAAGGTTTGTGAAATCATTGACCCCAGAGCATAATCTATTTCTCCTAATTGCTTGAAATCATAAAATTTCTGACTATGCTATATCAATCCCTATGAATATAGACATCTTTATCTGTCACCCTCAGAAGAGAAGCTTAATTTTACAGCAAACAGAGACCATGACAATATTCTAAAACATGTCAAAATGTAAAGAAAAACTGATGAGTATGTAAAACCACACTGGTATCCGTATTTGTGTCAGTCAGCTACTGTGTGAGACCCTCTCAGAGTACAGTTATGCTAGGCTCCTGTCTGAAGCATAAAAGAATATCACTAATAGTGACAAAGATTGGTGCTTGCCCATGGGATGGATCTCAACTTGGGTAATTTAATGTTTGGCAATTACTTCAGTTTCTGTTCCATCTTTGTCCCAGACTTTATTTTAAACATGAAAGATATGGGGTAAAAGTTTTGTGTGTGGGTTGACGACCTTATCTTTCTACTAGGACTCTTATCTGGCTACAGAGGGTGGCCTCTTCTGGTTTCATTTTCCTAATATTAGCTCAAAATATCTGCTGTGATTAAAATTTCTTCTAAATACAGTAGGGAAGCTGGATACATGAAATCTCAATGGCATGGATACCTAAATAAAATTGAAACAGTTATCACACAGTTGTTATATCAACACAAAGCAGAAAGTTATAATAAGTCCCAAACACTTTTTTAAAAAGTCTATAAAAATTAAGTGATGGTAGGAGAATCAAGATCAGTGTTCTACAAATAAGCACCATAATAGACTATTTAATACCAGGATGTCAGTCCTGATGAAATACACACATACAAACACACCAAATATAACTGCCTATATCTGTATATATGTCTGTGTCTGTATCTCTATTATAATATATATCTATTCACCTCTATATCCATCATCAAGATACACACACACACATATATATATATGCATTCATATATATATATATATATATATATATATATGCATTCATATATATATATATATATATACATTCATATATATATATATATATATTCAATACTGAGTATACACAACACTGAGTAGTTATTCACATATGAAATAATTAATGAGAAATGGTAATCATTCGAGAGGTGAAAGGAGCTGGCATGCATATGCTGAGGGTACAAGAGAGAAAGCTAATAATGTGATAAAATTTGACTATATAAAATTTTCTAGAAATGAGATAAAACTTGCAAGTATATGTATAGATAGACACACGTATACCCCCCACATATGGGAGGAATTGAGATGTAGTCACTATACACTTAGAGAGCTACTACTCTAACTACGTAACTTATATTCCAAAGTATGAGTTTGGTGGCAGGAACATGTGATTTTTTTAATGGTTTGAAAAAGTGACTCTATAGTCCATGACTAAAACGTTTCAGACCCTTTCCAAAGTTATGGTTGAACTTTAACAACCTGATTGAATATACTGTTACTTATAATAGTACTTGTTTATGTCATACAAGATTAAAAAAGTAACTTGGAAGCCAAATAAAAACTTGACCAGTACTGACCAAATTCATATGACAAAAAAAAAGTGTGATTTATTTTACTGGAATAAAAAAGGAACAACCAGATCTTCAAGATCTACTGGTGCCAGAAAGTCAAAAATATTATGGGAGTAATCAGCTACATTTTGCTTGTATTTATAACTCACCCCATGTGACAGAATCTAAACTTGCTAAAGTGACCAAGATTCTGAGAGTAAATAATCACCTAAAAGGAGATAAAATTTACTATCATTTTGGTAAGGGATATAAAATCAAATGACACCTACTAAAAATACTACTATATCCATATATTAGTGAATTATTCAACACTTCTTTACTAGATGGGAAATAATTTAGAAATGTTCAATTGACTATATTCAGAGACAAAAATACTTTGGTGCATTCTGACATGTCTTAATCAATGCACTCCTGTCACATGTATCCTTGTGAAAAAGAAGACAGAAAGATTATAAAAACTTGGAGGTGACAGATGCCTCAAAAAAAGAAAGAAAGAAAAAGAAAGAAAAAAAGAAAGAAAGAAAGAAAGAAAGAAAGAAAGAAAGAAAAGAAAGCAACTACATTTTTCTGACCAAATATTAGTGATTCCTAGGAACACAGTTGTAGTATAACAGCATACAAAACAACCTCTTTAGGTTTAATCCAGACAAAAATACTAGCACTGACTAGAAAGTCACTTGAGATTGTTTTTTAAAATGTTAATTTGTTATAATTCACATATACACAATTATTACTTGGTTATGTATATTCCCTGAATATTTCCGCTCAGGATTTGATCCAAGGTTACTATCAGGTGTATTATGTGAAAAAATAAAATACAAAATCTGGTGTTTAGTGTAGCCATTTGATCCATGATTAAAATTTATTAAAATTACATGATCACTCCAAAATATTTTATTTTACTTGTGACTGTTTTTAAGGGTGTCATTTCCCTAATTTCTTTCTCAGCCTGTTTATCCTTTGAGTAGAGGAAAGCTACTGATTTGTTTGAGTTGATTTTATATCCAGCCACTTTGCTGAAGTTGTTTATCACGTTTAGAATTTCTCTGGTGGAAGTTTTAGGGTCACTTAAGTATACTATCATATCATCTGCAAATAGTGAAATTGTGACTTCTTCCTTCCCTATTTGTATCCCTTAGACTTCTTTTTGTTGTCTAATTGCTCTGGCTAATACTTCCAGTATTCTATTGAATAGGTAGGGTGAGAGTGGGCAGCTTTGTCTAGTCCCTGATCTTAGTGGGATTGTTTCCAGTTTCTCTCCATTTAGTTTGATGTTGGCTACTGGCTTGCTGTATATTGCTTTTACTATGTTTAGGTATGGGCTTTGAATTCCTGATCTTTCCAAGACTTTTAACATGAAGGGATGTTAAATTTTGTCAAATGCTTTCTCAGCATCTAGTGAGATTATCATGTGTTTTTTTTTTTCCTTTGACTTTGTTTATGTAGTGGATTACACTGATGGATTTCTGAATATTGAAGCATCCCTGCATATCTGAGGACCCAGCTATACCACTCCTGGGCATATACCCAGAAGATGCTCCAACATATCACAGGGACATATGCTCCACTATGTTCATAGCAGCCTTATTTACAATAGCCAGAACCTGGAAAGAACAGAGATGTCCTTCAACAGAGGAATGGATACAGAAAATGTGGTACATTTACACAATGGAGTATTACTCAGCTATTAAAAATAATGATTTTGAGAAATTCTTAGGTAAATAGATGGAACTAGAAAATATCATCCCGAATGAGGTAACCCAATCATAAAAGAACACACATGGAATTTACTCATTGATGAGTGGATACTAGCCCAAAAGCTTGAAAGAGCCAAGATTCAACTCACAGACCACATGAAGCTCATGAAGAAAGAAGACCAAGAGTGGATGCCTTGGTCATACTTAGAAGGAGTAACAAAATACTCAAGGGAGCAAATATGGAGACAAAGTGTGGGACAGAAACTGAAGGAGGGGCCATCTGGAGACCATTCCACCTGGGTATCCATTCCATGTGCAGTCACCAAAGGAAGACGCTGATGTGGATGTCAGGAAGTGCATGCTGACAAGAGCCTGATATAGCTGTCTCCTTAGGGGTCTGCCAGAGTCTGACATAGTCATAGGCAGATGCTCACAGCTAACCACTGTTTTGATGAAGGGTTTCTCAATGTAGAAGTTAGAAAGAAGTATGAAGGAGCTGAAGGGGTTGGTGGTCCCATGAGGAGAGCAACAATACTAACCAACCAGAGCTCCCCAGGGACTAAACCACCAGCCTGGGAGCACATAGGGAGGGACCCATGACTCCAGCTGTATATGTAGGGGAGGATTGTATTGTCAGGCATAGGTGGGAAGGGAGATCCTTGGTCCCATGAAGGCTGAACACGAGTGGGGAGAAATTCGAGGGTGAGGAAGTAGGAGTGGGGGGTAGATGGAGGAAAGTCCTCATAGAAGCAGGAGGAGGGGGGATGGAATAGAAGGTTCCTGGGTGTTGGGAGGAATGGGGTAAGATGATAAAATCTGAAATGTAAATATAATATCCAATAAAAAAGAAGTCTTTATATCTTATGTAACAATAACAGACACTTTCTTTGGCAAAGTGTAAGTCTGTGTAATCCATATTCATGCCTGATGCTCAAGAAGGCCTTAAGAGAGCATTGGATAAATGATCTTAGAGATACAGATAGTAGTTTGCTAAAAGTGTGCTTTGCATAGGAAACACATACTCTTGTACAGCACCACATGGTCCTAACAATTGATAAATGTCTTCAGCACATTACTTATATTTTAAAAATGTATAGTATAATTATAGTCAAATATATTAATATATTTGATTCTACTTATATGATTAATGCTTACAAATACCAAGATATGTATGCTAACATTATTTCCATCAGATACATGTCTGTATAAGGTTTTACTAAATTATTGTCCATAAGTTTTAGCACAATATCAATGTGAATGTATGATATTTTAGAGGCAAATCATTTCTTTAAGAATAATGCATAATACTTAGGAATATAATTTCTAAGCTATAACTGACACTCTGCAAATTTTTGTTAGAAAAGTATCTCTCTAAGAATCTGATGGAAATATTTTAAACAAACATGTCTTGAACTACCTAAATTTAGCTAAATATTAATTACTATTTGTATAATATATAATCACTATTGATGGAAATTATTTTCTCATTATTGAAATAAAATTTTTACATGTGGTATCCAACTTCAAATGTAAAACTAAATGTAAAACTTCAGCTATTATCTTGTCAAATAATATTATATTAAACAGTAAAAATAAATTGACTTTGTTCCTTGTGAAGTTATTGTTGCATCAAAATAATAATTTGCTAATCACAATAAAAATGAGAATGGCATGAGGAATACTTACCACTTTGTATTAAATAGGTATCTATTTTAATATGAAATTAAACACTGTTAATAGAAGGATAGTGGCATCAACCTTGACTATTTAAAGGTCTCTGTCTACTGCAACTTCCATAAAGGCAACTATACAGCTAATCATATTATTAAATATTTGCCTTATAATAAGTTCTAGAGTATGCTACATTTAAATTTTCCTAATCACACCCATTCATGAAATAACACAAGCAATACCATCATATTTTTAGTTACAGTGTGATCTCTTAAATCTTTCTATTTCTACAAGTACAGGTCCAAAAAGAAGTTCTATGAAACCTTATCAATTTGGTATGAAAATTTGGTACTCACATTCTTTTCCTGTTCTTTCCTCTCTGTCTTAGTTTGTGTTTCTGTGGCTGCTATAAAACACTGACCAACAGCAACTTGAAAAAAATAGAATATTAAAATTTTATTACAATATAAATTTTTTTTTGGATATTTTATTTACATTTCAGATGCCAATCCCTTTCCCCATTTCCCTTCCCAAGAAAACCCCTATCCCGTACCCCCCTTTTCCATTTGGCTTTTATACAATTTTTTAAATGTTAATCAAGGGCTTTGTAAGTATGGTAATGCTCAGTCAGAAGTATAACTTAATACCCAATCTAGATATGTAAACTATCTTTGACTAGAGGAGACACTTGAACTTCTGCCTCCATGCCCCCTCTCTCTTTCTCTCTCTTTTTCTCTCTCATTACCGAACTTCTCATTTACTTCATCTTCTCTTTTTACTCCATCTTTTCCTCTCAGTGCTCCTTTCCCCTTAGCTCCTCCTACATATCACACTTCCTGTTAAAATAAAGCTTTTCTCTCAGAATACAATTAGAGCACAATTATTCCTATTTGTACCAGTGAGATACAAGGTAGTCTTAATACCCAGTCCATCCTTTTGTTGACTAGCCAGAACCTCTGCCGTCTCTCTTGACTAGAACACTTAGTTTTGAACCTGGCTCTTTCTTGGCTTTAGAATGAATGTCAGCTGAGAACCCTCCACTCAGATCTTTTCTCTAAAGGTAAATAGTCTGGATTGGCTATGAGTCTATAGGTCTTCAGTGCCGTCAGAAATCCAGAATGACTAAATTAACTGAATTTATGGGAAGCAATAAGCATAGCTTCTAAAACTTAGCCAATTTATAGAGACCGCTGAACACCTGGACAACCCCTATACTACCGAACGTTGGAGCATCAAATCTTCAGCCTTCTGGCCCAAACTCATCTGACAGACTTTAGTGCTGCAGAATTATTAAGGGCTGGTTACTCTGTCTAGTCAGATATAGTCAGTCGACTCTTCTGCAAGTGTGTCCTTTTCTGTAGATGGAGAGAGGCAATTCTTGCCTGGTGGCTGTCTCACCACAACAGGAGTAACTCCAATGATGCTCAATTTCTTCTTAGAATCCAAGACAGGAAGCTGTCAGGAGCAGACAGGTCTCTAATCAAAATGAATACTAATATAGAAATATTTGTGACGTCAATTCTATGGATTTCTGACGTTTTGAAATCCAACTATCCATTTAAGGTAACCTGGACTGCTGTCTGTTATCTTCTCTCAGCTATTTCTAAATAAAATATAGAAAACACCCTAACAATAAACTCAAAGTCATGAATTTGCTATAGTCCCTTAACTCACAGGCTAGTCATCCCAAGTCAGTTAAAAAAGTTAAAGAAGGACTGGGTCTAAGTCTTGTATTCCTAAATGTGTTATACAGGCACAATGCCCATGAGAGTATCTATATTTATTTCACTTTCATATCGATGAGAAGCTTATACCAATGAAAACTTTAAATTTGAAATCCAAGTGAATTTTGTACCATTTAAGAAATTATAACTTCATCTTGATACTAAATTATAAAGATTTCTACCAATAGGTTATGGCTATGCCATAAATCCTAGCTAATCCTCCCTGTTCCAACAAAATCACTGCTTTTCCCAGAGAGACAGCCCCATATTAACCACCTTAGTCCCCCAGCCCAGGGAATAAGGGCGCTGACTCTTCTTTAACTTCTTCAAGCTGATTACGGGCATTGAGACATCAGAAGAGGGGTGGGGGGAAGAGCAAATTGATAAGCCTCCGACGCTGTGTCCTCACTGCATCCAGATGAAACTCCCAGACACAGGAGATTTGAATACGTCCACTCGTTTTGCTTGATGAGTAGATACACCAAGGCTGTGCATTCTGCAATATACAATTCTCTGGACAAGTTTTAGTATCAAGAAAAAAAAAATTTTTCCTAGAGGTCTGACTTTTTTTTAAAGATGTTGGTTCTAACAACTTTTCCCCCCTTTTATGTAGTTGGCTATAATATTTACATTTCAATTTTTATTGTCTTATCCCATTTCCCCAACCACCCAGGAACCCCTTATCCCATCCCCACAATATAAATTTTATCATGAAGAAAAAATCAATGTATGAACACAAGGCAAATACTTGAATGCAAGAATAAAAGTAGGGTGCACTACATGTTCATAATAGCTCTATTATTAAAACTAGGACCAGTTCTCCATGTGTAGTATCCCTCACACTAGACTAGTCAACACACATCAATCAAAAATCTATACGTGCACCAATCATTCTTACAGAAATATTAGACAGAAGCTGTTAATTAAATCACTATCTATCCACTTCTCTCCATTTTTCATGAAACTGATAAAACTTTAGGAGCATGCCTTCTCATAGTTCTGATCTTTTCCTCCCTTCCCCCTCTCACTTTTGGTCATCTTCTCCCACATACCCCTGATATTTCTATAACCAAACCTAAACACACTCACACACACACACACACACACACACACACACACACATCCAGTCTTTTATAATCAGGTAAACAGTATTCTTTTTTCAAAACCTTTTATCAAGACTTTATTCCACTGACCTGTCATTCTTGTTGCACATGTGGCTCCAATGTCTCTTAGTATTTGTGACCTACTTAAAATAGTCTTTCCTTGATGAGTTGTTATTTCCCAGCCTATATTACCATCACTCTGATCCTGAGTTCCCATTCTCTATGTGCTCCTCTTGATAGTTAAAAGTTTATGAGTAAAATAAAATTGATAATCATGAAAAATACAATATTTAACGAGGTAAGTATGTAGACGCTATTTCAAATCCCAACAATGCATTCTCACATCTATCAAGACAAAGAAATCTCTGAAAAATTTTCTAAATATATACAAGCAAATTTCTTCATATACTATGTGATCTAGGTTTGTTGCTTGCAAGGAAAATGATATGGATATATCAAAGTATATAATGTATGTAGAGAAAATATTTAATGAAGAGAAGTTTCAACAAATATATCAAGTAGGAAAATTTAAAAAGATTTCATAAAAGTGTACACCATAGGGAGCTTATTAAAATCTGTAAAATTATGACATTTTCTGCCACTTCAAACCCAAAAGCAATCCATTCATAAAACATAGAGTGATCTAACATTTCTTTTGCTTTTTATTTAATGTAAACAGCAGACCTATGAAAATGTGGAAGAGGATTTTTTCTTATTACTAGCTTTTGTGTATTTAATATATAATAATATTTACAATGTCATAACTCACTTGATGTCTTCCTCCTTGAGATTCAAGTTGGGAAGCCTTCCAGAGAAAAGAGGGTTTGAAAGGAAATTTTGATAATAAATCATTATATCATTATTTTTTATAATAAATCATTAGTGGGAGATTCCTTGTTCTTCCTATATGAGTTCAAACAGCAAATGTTAATTTAATGTATATATAAAAACATTGTTCCTCTATATAACTGCATATAACATTTTACTGTGAATAAGAAATTTGTTGTTAATTCATTGACAATTGTTAGTTCAGACTAAAGGAGATTCCTATAATAAGTATAAATACTACAATATTGATATTATTTATTGTACTATGTATTGGGAACAGAATTGGCATGTACAGAACTCATCTTTCTTTTCTTTGTGATTTTCTACATTTTTGAATGTCATGTGATATGCAGTAAACACTCATAATGAATGAAAAATGATGGCAGAATATACTGTACAACCACTATTATCAATGTTCCATCTGAAGTTCATATACTTCTTCTCTCTTTAATAACAAATGAGTACATTTAAGGAAACTATATGTGCATAAAAGTGGGTTTCTCTACTAGAACATGAGTAGTCACTATGGGCAAGGATAAAATATGATCCTGTTCCTTCATTCGTTCTTTATATTCCAATGCCATTCTGAAATGGATTGTGCTTCATGGGTCCTGTATCTGAACTTGCTGAGATTTTGGTTGGCTTCATATAGTGTAAGTATTGTGGGTGCAAGTTTAGTGAATGGGGATTCATTTGTGTGACTGTACTAAAGTATTCATTAAATACTGTTTCAACTCATTTGTATGTTACCACTGGCAGATTTAAAATATTGTTTCTTTTAGGAATGGAACTTTCCAAACCCAGATGTCCTTCAACAGAGGAATGGATACAAAAAAATGTGGTCCATTTGTACAATGGAGTATTACTCAGCTATTAAAAATAACACTGAGTGGGGGGGAAATCTGAGGGTGGGGAGGTGGGAGAAGGGGTTAGGTGGGGGCACACCCTCATAGAAGCAAGAGGAGGGGAAATGGGATAAGAGTTTTCTGGGTGGTGGGGGGAATGGGGTAAGGGGATAAAATCTGAAATGTAAATATAATATCTAATAAAAAAGAAAAAAAAAGGAAAAAAAAGGAATGAAACATTCCAAAGTTTCCAATTTGGCTGGCCAATAAAACTCAGACATATTTACGTTCATAAACCTTCCATCATTTTCTGACTTTACATACTAGTACCTGTATGCCTGGTTTTATTATGTACCTCCTAAAAATAAATCTCAGTTTGGTGTATTTCCAAGTGTACATATTGCTGACTGAGCAGTCTACCTGCCTTCTCTTACATTGCTTTATCATGGTTAGTTTCTATAGACAGGAAAGGATTTGAATTTCATTCATTTTTCATTTATAAACTCAGTTTCAATACAAATCTTGACACATTTGATTATATTACCAAATGTAAACCTCTTCCTGCATTTGTCCTTGCATTACTTTATCCAGATTACAGTATAAATATTCATACACACTGTGCATGGCTCTTTGTAAGTTAGATCTGACAAAGGATTTCCATGAAAAGTCATATGAAAACAATTAAATTTCCATGACAGTCTTAAGATATAAGATACATCGCATTTGTTTCTTAAATCTCTGCTGCCTACTACACTATCAGACTGAGTTATTGTAGTTTCATGCATTTGTTTCTTTATTCCTGGTTGTCTCAGTCATGCCTATTCCAGCTGTATTCTTATCAAGACACTGCCACCCAACAGTGTCTCTGTGTTCAATCTCAAATGTTTTATGGTTCATGTGAATCAGTTCATCAGAGAGTAAATTTGCTTACACTATCTCAGCTTGTACAGCATTTGTCTCAAGATGAGTAGTGTTATTGTTTTGATCAGTTTCTCCATTTCCACAAATTGTACACTGTTCCTTCTTTTTCCTAGATCCTACAGTCAAATCGGGAATTTAGTAAGAGGTTCGTTACTGGGTTAAAACTTTTCTATATTCCCAGAAATTGCCTTGTTTACTTTTCTTTGATTATAATTGTCTTTGGAATTTGACCAAAATTAAGGCTACGATCTATATGGTGGCTCACTGATTTACTCTCTCTAATAATTCTATTCATTGTTGATATGAGGCACCTCCCTACAGTTCCAGGATTTGGGTAACAAGTTGTATTCTTTATTATTGATATCATCTATCCTTCATTTATTTTTGTCTACAATGAACTAAAATAAAAATGAAACAATACAAATAAAGAGCCCAAATCTTTATTTACCACATTTTATCCAATTCAACTACTATGTCGGAGGTATCCGAGATCTCAGCCTAGTACAACTTTCTCATGCAATTTCCAACTTTAAACCAGAGAATCACTCAGGGCTCTTATCTTACCCAGTGATAAATCTCTTAGTTAACAGAATATAACCCACATTGCCTCCAGGAGATACTCACAGGTCTTTTTTTCTCTAAAGTGTGACTCTCAGAGAAAATGGCAAATATCTATACTTCAGGAAGGACTGTGACTACATATAATGTGGAAAAGACTGCCATCCTGTGATTTACTATAGAGCCATTCCCTGGCTTGTTAGTATCAAAGTATTGACATGTTATTACCCTTCATACTAACAAAGCCTCTGAACTAGTATTAAAAAGAATATAGGCAAAATGCAAATATTTTATTTGAAACCCCATGCCCTAATTCAACATTGATTTAGTTGGCCAATTCTCCAACAGTTGGACAGCTTCTACAACGAAGTTTTATTCAGATGAACAAACTCCCTCAAGTTTATTGTCTCAGAAATTCTCAAGCTTATTGTCTCAGAAATTCTCCACCCATAATTTTGAATGACCTATAAGCAAATTAATAAAACTCCATGCAAATTGTTTCAAAAACGTAGATGTAGACATTACTGACATGAATTCTCAAGAGCCCACTCTGAGGAAGGTGCCTGATACCACCAGGATTACTATAGTTGGAATCTACAGTTGATTTCCACTTCCAAGAGAAGAGGAAATGAATCATGGTTCCTGGAACTATGTTATTTGTTCTTGTATGGCAGTGTTGATATTTCTCCTCAATAATCATGCAATTGTGTCTTCAGAAACTCATTCTATGCTTTGTCAACTTCCCAATTACCTCAAGGTTTGCTAAAAATCCATACCTTAGTGAAAAATGTAAACATTGTCTGAAATTCATTAAAGGTAACACTAGTAAATTAATATACAATTGCATCAAATTTTTCTTGGAAGAATAAATGAGGATTTGAGGTTTTCAAAGCATAGGTGATCAGCTTCCTACTTAAGCATGGAAACTCCAAAACAAAGGCTTCATTTGCATGTCTTTTCTTAGCAACTCCATATACAGACCCTTCCTTTGCATTTGCACACACACACACACACACACACACACACACACACATGCACACACATAAAATTGGACACACACACACACATACTCAAACACACACTCATACACATAAACATACATAAACATATACATTTTATACATATACAACACCTCTCATCGGCCATGTTACTTTAGAATAGAATAGCATATAACAGGTTGGATGAAGGGGCTGGAGACTCAGTTCAGGGTATCTTGGATCTCCTTGATCTACTCTGTGGGAAGAAAAACAAGAATAAAAACCAAGGTATGATGATCTTTACAAGCTGCTACAACAACAGTCCTTATGATTTCAGTTAAATATTTAAAAAAATATTCGTTTTTAGATATTCCTGGGAAACAGAATGAAAAGCCATAGCTGACAGGTAGTGTTGTTTCTCATGCACTAGTTTGCATTTAGTACTCATCACATTCTTACTGTGTCCCAGGTGAGCATGTTGAATATCTTTCTGGAAGATGACTGCTAACATTTCATGTATCACATCTGTATCCTGGCCCTCTTTGTGGGGCTATACAAGACAATCTATTTACAAGCAGCTCATTCCTTCAAACGAAGAGTAAGGTTCCACACAAATGGCTGACCTGCTTTTGGACCAATGCAATTTATTCATAAGTGCCAAGGATTAAAAACAAATTGCCTATTAAAATCCATGCCTGCTATTATCTTTTACTACACTCTAATTACAATGAGTTTTCAATGTTGAGTCAAGTTCTATACAGAAAACAATCCCAGAGGTGGGGGGTGAGGCAGTACAACTGGGAAGGTACAGCCAAAGTAGTAGTGGTTCTAATTCTGAGGCAAAGTGTGATACTCCAAAGATCATTAGAATAGAGGGATCCATAGCATGATATACAAGCATTTATATGGATTTTTATTACCATTAGGATAACAGTAAATTCTCACTACTGGAGCTCTGCCTATGGAGCTCCATACTAGAGGTATAATAAAAGGTGGTGACTCAGTTAGAAAGGCAGTGATAGGATAAAAAAAATAGTAAACATATGTTCAAATCATTCTTAAACATGAAAATTAAAAATTAAGGAGCAGAGATTTTCCAGGTGTTTAGAGCAGAGCAGTCTGTCTTTAGAGTGACAGTGCTTGACATCTGATTTCCCTAATCATGTAGGACAAAGTGTTAATACTATACTTGGAGCAACCCCCTATTTCTTGAAGGGGATGCTCTGAAAAAGCTCCCTTTTACACAATTCTATTAATCATAAGTAATTCATAAATTTGTCTTGCCTATAGAACAGCCAATAGTAAAAAAAAAAATTGAATAAGAGTTCTTTTGGGAAGAAAATTTCTTTTCCTTCAGATCTTCAGGTTAATAATCTGTAAGGAATAAAACAAGCAACAGCCACAAAATTAATTCATTTACGTAGGTTCTCAAGAATAAAATGCTTACTGGAGCATGCCCATCTTGGTTTTCATTTTGTCATAGCAACTTGGAAATGAAAAAGAAAAGTGAAAATCTTGGTGCATGATGGTTTCCAAAATAAAGCAGAAAACACCGAGAAAAAAAATATTTTATCTCTTTAGGTTTTAGGAAAAGATATAATGGTTAGAATTGTTAGAAAGAGGGCAAGCAATAAGATCCAATGTGTCCCTAAGTTGAATTTCCCACCTCATCCCACTGATCTATCATTTCCTCTGGTTGTTAATATGAGTTGCTTGTCTAGCACCTTCCCCTAGAATACTTCAGATAACATGAGTTTACTAGTTGTAGTCATCTTCGAGCTACAGGCACAAGGCTAAAAAAAACCTGATACATCATTTTTAGACAAAGTAAATTCATTTTCCCTATGAGCAGAATCTTGTTGTGCTGCAGGGAGAACACAGGTCTTCATGTATCCAGTCAATTTCCACAATGAAAGCACATCCTTCAGCCTTACAGCTTTTACCTCTTAACACATTCTTTCTCTAAGATGAGCATGGGGAACTCTAAACCTATTATCCTTCCCAAGGCCAGCAAAGTTCTTTTCCCACAGGAAAATTAAGGAGGAAAATTACAGTAGAATATGAACACTGGGTGCAAATACATAGCTGTTATATGCTGGACAGTCAAACCAAATGTACCTTGGTCCCGATGTAGCAGTTTCTACATTAGATGTCATATATTTTATCCCAAAGGGAGCCAAAAGAAAATTAAAGGCCCACATTTTAATCTATACATCAGCACTGTGGTGATAACACTTTGAGGCATCATGTTTTGTATTTCTTCTTGAGGTCTCTATGGAAGAAAAGGACTAGCTTGTATGAGCTTCTGTTACTTTTCTAGAAAATTTAAATCTCCAGGCCCACAACAAATGTTTTCTACATAAATAAATAAAGAAATAAAACCTTCTATCCTTACACACTCAGGACACTTTCTCCACTTTCTCTTTAATTTCTGGCACTGCTGACTTTGTACTGAAAACATTTTGGTAACATTTATGGTCAGTATGTCAGAAAATCTTAGGACTACTTCAGGCTGAGAGTTGTCTGAATCTACTCATCTCAGGGACAACTTCTCCATCTTGCAAACATGTAAAACAAGTTCATGGAAACAACTCCCCTCTTAGATCTCTCACTATTTCTTTTTGTCTGTTAACCAGGGAATTACAAAATAATGTAATGAAAGAAGTTGCCTATTATCTAAACTAAGGTACAGAAGTTGTAAAAGAATTTTCTATCATGCCTTATTTAACTGTGTGCAGTTGGCCCACTTCTCTCTTCTTTGTCATTTTGAGTTACAGAACCAACACCAAGGCTGAAAGTTGAAGTCTTTAAAATCAGGTGGCATGTATAAGATCAAAACTTCCTCCTTTTCTCCACCTCATCTGTCAAAATATAGAACAACACTACAGACCAACTCATATCTTCTCACTTTGTGGTCTCATCATTTCAAAAGTGCTGTACAATTTCTATTTGGAGTCAGAGTTCATTCATATCTATTCTGTGGCCCTGATTAATCAGTAAAAACCTGACTAAAATAAAATTTTGTCATCTGCTTAAATACTTACTAAGATTAACATACAAAGAAACTCTCAGCTCCTAAATCTGTGTTGTTGTCCCCAGCTGGTCAGCTTTTTCTACCAGATCAAGTAAAGATCTTGCTTTGCTGATTCTTCTGACTGCTTCGGTTATTAGCTTTTATAAGCCCTCATATTTGGTGCTTTTTATGGAAATAAATCAGCTACAAATTTGAATCACAAGGCTAACCTTATCAGGACCCAGGACTGTTTTTTAATCAATTTGACTTCTGTACATAAACTTGTATTCTATTTTCTGGTTGTTGTGTCTATCTGGGAACCAAAAAATGAGAACCTGGACACAGTATTGCTCCTATTATCAGAATGGTCCAGAGACGTTGCAGGCAACACTGGTTTCCAGTTGGGGGAACTTCTGCTTGTATTTCTGGCCTAGCCAGACAGCTCCTTTCTGTCACTTTGTGCCTATAGTTTCCTTTAGTTTGATTATTGCTCTGTGTTTCAAATTCAGAAAACGGTTTAAATTTAATCTGTTGGACATTTGACACTTACTTTATTCGTAACTCATCACAGGTACTTTTAGAATCAAAAACAAAACAAGGAAAATAAACAAACAAACAAAAATAACTAAATCAAGACAACAAAACTGATAATCTGGTGAGATAACTGATGATCTTGGAGGGAGGCCTGCACCCACAGCTAGGAGCTGAGCACTGCTGGAAAAGGCCTGCCTCTTGCTTGAATCAAGCTGACAAGAGTAAATCTGCCTGATCTCTACAAGATGCTCCTAGAGGGGCACCAGCACATTCTCAGCTTTCTCTAGTAAGTAAACTGATGACTAGTGCAGCTACAGAACTCCTGTGACCATGGGAAATAGATTCAGAAGGTAGCAAGGGTTTCTTCTTTGGATTTTGTAGCTGGGAAAATAAGGACAATATTTCTGTCTGTTTTAAATGTATAAATATATGTGGACACTCCATGTTACCTTTTGACTGGTCTTAAAACTGTAAATTTACTATATTCCGTATATATTTTTTTATCAAGTATTGGCTTATAAATTATTCAGATGGCCAAGAATCTGTATCTTCTATCACAGAAAGTTAGCTTAAAACATGTAATTCAGGATAGGAGCTATTCTGGACAAAAAAAAAAAAAAGTGACATGAGCGGACCACAATCTTGTCTCTAAAGATACATTTAATTTAAGAAAAATTTTTTATGTAATTTCTGCCCTGTTTTAAAAGCCATATTTATTACAGATATGATTTAAAAACTAAACTGTACCTCTTTGCATTTTGATACAAAATGTTTCTACCTGGCAGCCAAACCTTGTAATGTAAAAATAAGTCACTTGATATTGATTTTAGAAATACTAAATTTTTAAAATTTTGAAATTGTACTTTGGCTTCTAAATATTATGGTCATGTTCTGTGTCTGCACTCTTCAGTACTTTATTTTGATATTACAAAACACAATTGAGAGATTTTAAACTTTAACACAGAAATTTCTGAGAGTATCAGTTCTTAACACATTTTCTATTCCAAGGACACCTTAGAGACATCCAGCCTTTGAGCCTCCCCCAGTTAGTATAGGAATTTTGCCTGCATAGTACAGGAGTTTCATCAATTCTTCCCTGACTTCCACCAACAAGGAACCCCAGATTAGGGAGCTGAAATCCTTCTGGTTAATACTTATGACCTGAACCAATTTTGGGTGGATGCTGCTCTTTTGCACCTCTTGATTTCTTCAGAGTCCATGTAGGAACCTGACTACTGGATGCATGTTCTTTTCCTTGCCTGCAAGCAAGAGGTACAGTCTGGGATTACCACTCCCTTGTCTTTGTTCCCATTCTTCCTGTCATTGCCAGTCTTAAGAACTCTTCATCAGAGGAAGTGGTGGCCACCCATAGCAAACACTGCCAGGATCTTCAGTCATGTCTATTGTTTGTTTCCTTTGCCCTTGTCCTTATAGGTTCCTTGCCTTCCACCATCAATGAACCACAGATTAGGGTGCTTAAAACCTTTCTGTTTAAAACTCATGATTAGTACCAGTTTTAGGAGTAGGCTGCCAACAACTCTGGCCCAGATTTCCCTTATTTGAACAAGTACTGAAGCAAAAGGCCATGTACCTCCAGATCTGATAAAATTGGTATAATTCCTTAAGGTGGTGCTCAAGCCTCTCATGTTTCTTCTTAATTGGATGTCTGTATATTATGACTTGACTTAGAATCAGGCTAGAATTATCCTGAAGTAATACAACTTTAAAGTTACTCTTGACATTCTTACACTGACCTCATCACTCAGTCCTCTATCAAACTGCATGTTTACTTTAACCAAGTGGCTGATATTGCCCTTAAGGCCCTTAAGTCCTGTACCCCTCAAGGTCCCTCTTCTGACTTTTGAAACCTTGTCCATCATTCTGGGGAGGCCTTCATGGACTTCCTGTCCTAAGTGACTCTGGTAGTATAAAGTGGTTCAATACTGGCCCCACCAGAGACATGACCATAAAGCAGCTTGCATGGGGTGGGCCTTAACATCTCTGCTGGCAATGCTGTGGTAATATTAAGCAATGATGATATCCATTAGAGGGGTGTTCCCCCTCTTAAATTGAACCCTGGTATAGGCTTCATTGAAGTCCTGACTTCCTCCATTGATCCTTTGGTCATGAAGTGATTACAGAGGCCATTCCCTCTTTTGGAAGGTCCTCCTGATCATACATATTAGAGCTATGACTAGCCTGGTCACTTCAAACTGGAGTGCCCCTCACCTAGGCCCAAGATTAGATGTCTCCATTGTAACAAAGATTTCCAATGGGCTTAGGATTGCTATTCTCAAATGTAGGAAGAAAATTTAAACTCCTAAAGTGTCACTCTTCAGCTCTGCCAGAAAGAGGAATACATTCTTGACCAGGAGTCTTTTGGACCTTGACTATTTTCCTCATTCCACAGTGATGACTGTACATTTAGTTTGTGTACCTGTTAAAGAATTGGTTAACACAGGGGAACATGTCTCAATAATAACCGTACTAATAAAAAATGTATCATTGAGGTTACCCTTAGATATTCCATCCTATCCTTTCTATTATTAGAGTTGGACTTTAACAGGCCACAAGAATGGCTACTCATTGTGGTGTCTCTTGGCAGAAATTGTACACCAATCATATTGTGAGATAGGGCTTTGTGGAGAGGAAATCAGGAAGAAGGATAAAATTTGAAATGTAAATAAATAATATAGCCAATAACAAATAAAATAAAGCACCATCGTAGCTGGACCAATTTATCTACCTACCACTTGCAATCATCATTATCATCATCATCATCATCATCATCATCATCATCATCATCATATGTGTCCTATATCAGGCAAGCCACCTGTCTATGTGGCATAGAAATGACAACAAAACACAGTAGGAAAACAGAATATACTCAGTGTGTACTATTGCTATTCATCTCATATTCACTCTTTTGGTTTTATTTTAACACTTTAAAACTTTTGCTAAAGTATAAATATGACCTCATGATTTGTAAACATAGTGGGTATGATTAAAAACCCATCAAGTCTGTTACAAACAGGTTAACTTAAAACTTGCAAAAATCTATACATGGTTAATCTTAAAAGAAACATGTCACTTGTTGGCATCTTAACTGTTTTGCCTACCCTACTCCCCATTGGTATTCATGTGGCCATATGGCTGACAGCACTCTTTGCTAGGATTGAAAAGAATGGATTTTGCCATGTGACTTCAATCCTATCTTGATTAAAAGTGACCACAAGGGAGCTACTAACCCAGGAAAAAACAACTCCTCCTAGTCACAAAGCCGAAAATTGATGATTCCTTTACGTGTTTAATAAAGGTTAAAAGTTTCTCCATTATCAGCCTCAAGCTGCAGCCCCTTATTTCTCATTGTGATCTCTTCAGTTTACCTTTCTTCAAATGTGTACTCACCTCAATCTTCTCAGGAGCCCACTTTCAGCTCTATAGCAGTCCTTGGTCTTCCAGATATTTGCTCTGCTACACTATGGGACATCCTTTATCTCCCCAACTGACCAAAACCAGAGTTCTTCCTTTGTAGAAGACTGCCAGGGTTGAGAGTAAAAAGTACAAGGCTCAGGATTTAAAATCTCACCAGTTACTGGCCATATCCCAATCTCTGGATTCATCAATCCTGGCCCTGGAAGTATCCACCTGGAAAGCGTTGACCCCTCCCCCCCAGAAATACTATAAGAACATTGTCTTTGACTCAGTTCACTGTTGTTTTTAACCAAAGCAGAGGAAGATACACTGCTGCCTCTCCAATAAATGCGTTGGTGGGAGATTTGTTGCTTGGTATGACTCTGCGGTATCCCTTAACTCCCAGCTGCCAGGATAGCTTTTCCCTCAGAACTGTAACATTTATTCTCATGTCTGATCTTGAAATGAATAAGCAGACATGGATGGGAGGACAAACAATAAGAACTATTATTTACCAAAATGACTATTTGAACCTTACTTTATCACTCAGATTGAAAGATTTTAACACTCAGATTAAATCTCTAAGAACTCTGATAACAGCAGGATGATAAGAAGTAAGATTACAAGCATTATACTTATTTGTTCTAAGTGGTTCTTGATAAATATTCTAGTGTCTTCAAATGTTACAGCTTGAAGATCACAGAGCCTTTTATAATGTCAATTAAGAACAGACCATGCCATAACAATTTATTACAGTGTCTTCCACAAGAGAGAGAAAGGAACAGCATATCTCTAGTATTTGCCAGAAAGTGATACCCAAAATGAAACATCATCTTTGCAGATGATGTCGGACTCTAGGACTGAGGAAATTATGACACATCTTAAACCAAGGAAAACAGCTCTAGAGGCTTAAACACATTTCCATCACAGTAAACATGAACAGGTTACTTGGTGCAGGAGTGCATGGAGGTTATGTTGCCTTTATCTACTGAAGGTTTCTGAACCAGACATCCTTCTCTGGATCAGCTTATAGTCAGGCTTTGTCTAAAACCAGCTGAAACCTCGACTCTAGCCAGGAGTCTCACTGATGAAAATCCTAATGCAGAGAATTTTATTTTCTCTAGTTTCTTCAGATTGGAAAAGTGTGTATATTTAAATAGAGAAGTGAATAAGAACTATTCATAGAAGAGTTCTCAAACCTAGGAATTGAAAGCAAATGTCTGCAATCGTCTTAGAGATCTCCATCACAGATGCTGATTCATGTATCTCCACATTCTCCTTGGGTGCTGCAACAGAAGCAGGGAAATCAAAAGGGAAAAGCAGGAAACATAAGATTTATGCTCAGCTCTGGCTCCAGTTGACAAGAGACAAAATCAGTCAGTGGTGCTTGAGGGCTTATTATGTACCTCGTTATTTTATCCTAGATCCTGGTAGTCTCCAAGAAAGATTCAATTTCTGTCTACATCTTCTGTATTTGACTCTGAGATGCCAATTGAAGTTATCTGCTGAGACTTTCTCATCTGCCTTGTCCATTTCCCCAAGTGCCATGATGATCTGCATGATTTATCGTATTACATAATATATTTCTATCTATTACAATGACCTATAGAAGGCTGTTTGAAAATAGAAATGTTTTTCACAAGTCATACATGAAATCTACTCATTTAACATTAAATAGCTCACAGAAGCATAATAATAGAGAGATAATTTAAGTGATATTTATTTTAGACAATACATCAAACACCAGTGAATGCACTATGACCTCCTCCAAGCAGAGGAGTATCTCAAACGTTGGCCTTGTAGCTATAAGCAATATAGTTTTGTGAGATCTGGACTTGTTTTTTTGCAAGGGTCATAATTCTTAAAAAAGGTAAAGAGTAGAAGCATATATAGTACACATTTAGTAAAGGTAAGTTTCAGCAAATAATTTAATTAGGGAGGCAACATGGGATCATATGAAAGCATACATGTTGAGATTATTAACTTCATTGAAAGTATGGCTTTGTGAATCACTCAACAAAAGAAAATGCTTTCATAAATCAGAGTGATATAAAATTTTTATGCTTTTAAGTGCATGCAACTATCAGGCATCAAAAGATAATGCTACATTTTTCTGTTTTCCTGTTGTATATTTCAGAGACAAAATATTCCTAGTGTCTTTTTCTGTTAAATACTGTTTCCTTTGTTTTATGACTGTCTGTGAGTAGAATGTGAAAATGGTTCAGAGAAAAGAGGGATTCCCTTTGTATTTTAAAACAAAAATGTTTGACATTGAATTTAAGGCTATCCTATTTCTATATGCTATTCCATATGTATTCAAACAGCAGATGACTATTATCTTATTGGAAAGACATAAGTTGCTCTATAAAACTAAACACAGTATTTTAATTTGCTTGGGATATTTTCAATTGACTTAATGACAAATGCTGATACAACAGGAAATATCCATAGTGTAATCAGTATAAAATATTTAAGATTATTCCAATTTATTGGGCCATGCCATGGGAACAGTATTGTTATCTAACAGAAATCATGATCGTTACATATGTAATTATATATATTTCTGAAATTCTTGTTATTGGCAGTAAATACCAAATCAAGTAAATAAAGTTGACATAAATTGAAAATTTAATAATAACTTACATTGAAAATTTCACAGTTACATTTGAAGGGACAATTTAATTTAAAAAACTACAAGTTTGCTTATGCCTGAATTTATAAGTAAATTTATGCCCTTTCATTTAATTTAGTTTCCAATTATAAGAATATTTTTTGGCTCTTTATTTTAACCTGTATATATTCATGCCCTTCTATAAAAAAAATCTCAAGGGATATTACACAAATACTGTGAATAAAGTTTATTTGTTTATCAGACATTCATATTTTGCACTTTGAAAGTCCATTTCTCTTCTGAGCAAGTGTCAGAAATGCCACAACTAATGAGATACTAGCATCCAATATGAGCAATATTTACTAAAACTTTGGTATATTTAATCTACTGATATTATTTTATATTCATTTCACTTTTAATATGATAGAATGTACGTGAGGGACTAAGTTATTTAAAATTACAAATGGATATTTATTCTCCCTGGTCCATGTGTATTTCATCTTCCAGAGGTCTGTAGTGAAGCTCTCCTTCATGTTCCCACACTGATTACACTAATGGTCATGCTCCTGCTTCTCTCCTTTTCCTCAATTTACTTTCCACCGTAGACAACTTTGCCTTCATATACTTCTTGTTAAGCCTATAGAGTATGATTTCTCCAAGGTTATACATCATTTCTATCCTAGTGCAGGAAATGTCCTTGCAAATATCTATATAGAGACAAATAATCTATTTTCCTTGACGATATTTGGAACTAGTGACACTATTTGTAGCAATTAAATACAACTCCATACTAAGGGATGTGTTAAAGCTTCTACTCATTCAAGGTACATGAGTTTTCTCTAGAGGTCTTACTTGTCTAAATCTAAATACTAAATCTCATGTTTAATTAATAGGGAACATATAAATTACTTGACATTTCAGGTTAAAAAATTCGTTGCATAGTGAGCAAATAGCATTGGCTAATTTCCCAAGCTAGGAATAGATGGATTCATACATGTTGATTATCATGAATGTCTACTATTAACTTCTTGTCATCTTTAGTTATAGAAATAATTCCAAAAACTTATTTGAAAATGCAAGATGTGCAGTGACTAAATGCCTTAGTCTATCTCCAATTTGAAGATAATTCAGTAATGACTTCTATTGGTACTTCAATTGAAAGTTGTAGTAAATGACATAGTTGGGGTTGTTACAGAAAATATGAATATGGAGCATTGATTTTCTTATATATGTGATGCTTAAGCCTAGGAAAACCATTTACAAGTTTTTTGAGGGACATAAGCTTTCTTATATAATAGTTATAAAGGTATAGCTAAATTTAAACATAACAAACACACATGCAGTGAATGAGAAACTATAATTTCAACTGAATTTTATACACAAGAAATGCAAATAATACTTAAAGTCAAAAAACAGGTGGTTTTCAATATATCAGAAGAAGATTATTATTTTTATCTGTTGGGAGTGTAACATGATGTGGAGAGGCATTGTTGTTCCAGTAAATAATTTGAGACCCCATGAGCGGCACAGTGAGACTCTGATTCAGAAGTACAGAGCATATGTTAAATGAACAACAGTAAAATAAATGCAACTTAGCATATGTTGTAAACCACAAAACAAGAGTAATATGCTTACAAATATTGAAGAACTGAGCTAAGCAATAACTGAAAAAAAAACACAGAAAGAAAAGAAGGCAATTCTTTGCAAAAATGTAAGACATATGAAAGACAGGAGAATGCCATTGTCTATGTGAAAAAAAACCCACAAAATTATGAAGTAATCTCTTACAGATATGCATAAGTATAAAATTTTAAAGAAATTCTTAATCTTTGAGATAACAAAAAACAATTAGTCATATCTTCCTAAAAAGATGTATGTGTGTTTTTAATTTAATTTTCAACTATTTACATAAAATACTAGATTATACTAAAACATTCTTTTAAAATTCTTCACTATAATATAGTATCTTTGTTTATTATTGCAGTGTATTGCTGCTTTACTTGGAATTATAATTGCTTATAAAGATCCTTATCTTGAATTAAACACCCATGTAAATGCCTAAGTTATTATTAAAATGAAAATTCAGTTTAATTTTTTGAGCTAACTTTATTCAGATAGCATGGAGTCAATAGTAATTTTATGAAATAAAATCACCTAATAATACAGAGAAAACTAACATCAAATAATATAATACACGAGAGTTTTTATAGAAGTTGTGCTGTTAGAAATCTTGAACTCAGTTTAACATAAGACAATAATTTTTAGATTTATTCATTATAAAATTGTATTATATTTCAGAAACTGTTCAGAAAATAAATTATACAAAATAATCTAAAAGTAGACACAAACAAAAAATTAAAACTATTTGTATTGTTTCCAAACATTTAAAATATTAAATTCATTGGTTTGTGTCTCACTATTATGAAGCTCCTGAATTGCCAAATCTATTACATATTAAGTCTGTAGCATTGCAAGGTCTCTATATTTTACTTTTGGTCCTATGGTTATAGTCATCTCCAATTCATAAGTAACTCCCAGATAGCCAACACTGATTCAACCAGCAATAGGAAACTGTAAAGATTCACAGTTTTATAAACACTTTCTGTATACAGAGTATTTATAAGCAAGCTATTCTCTCACTTTTGTAAGGTTAAAGAATACTTTGATGAAATAAAATTTTGTGCTTTAGAACAATAAATAAAAGCCACGCTTCCTTTAATACCAGCACAGAAGGGCATGACTCAATTGCAGCTAACCCATTCTATAGGGAAAATTTTAGTCTATTGAAGCCAAAAGAAATAGTGCCTTGTCTCAAGAAAACCCCATAAACTAACTACACACCATTATGTTAGAATGTAGAAATTGTATGTATTAGTTAATGTGTGCATGGATGTGAAATGTGTACACAGATATGAAGGGGCAATGATCAACTTCTTCTATCTTCCTGTAGTTATATTTGTAGTAAAGACTTAATATCTGACTATTAGTCAAAAATATAGTAAAGCTTTTATGTCTGCTTTTGACTGAAATGTTTCACAAAGATCTTTGTTATGTTTGGGTCAATTAGTAGAAGCTTAGAAATTGTTTCATACTGTTTAAAACTTGAAGAAATACTGTCTCCCTGTAGAGAATTGGCAATGAGTGCTCCATGGAAACTTGCAGCTGCACCAATCTTGGTTGTGGAAAACTTGAATTTTTTGCTTTTGACTGTGATTAACCATGGTGAAAATAGACTGAGATTCAAGTGGGTTGTCTGCTATCATAGACAGATAATTTTTGTAATTTGAACCTTCCCCAGACACCAAATAACCTTGTATTACATTTGAACAAATAAACTGGAGTGAGCTTACAACTTTATGGAGTATCATGTTTTTTTAATTAAGGCTAAAGCCATCTGCTGCTTCAGAAAATGAAGGTTTAGCATCTTGGTGAGCTCTTTTCTCTACTGTGGCACCTATGACCACCATTAACCCATATTTTCCTCACCTGATCTCCATGGTATTTTTGATACAAATTATCATTAAATTGTATCATATATTACATCAAACATATATAACAAATTAATGTAAATTTGTTATCTCATACTGGAATTACAGACGAACAATGCCATGCTGATTTATTATTTTCATTTATATAGTGATTTTATGCACCTGAACAGTAGTAGTCTTTGCACTCCACAGCTTATACACTAATTTAACTCTCCAGTTTGAACACTTGCAGATGAGTTAGGGTTATAGTACAAACTAATAAACTGTGTAACAGAATATTTATTAATACATATCATCAAGATACACTTCAATTAATTTAACATAAATAATTTTGAAATCTACATTATAGACCACAAGGGTCTAAGATCTTGAGAAAAAATATAGGACATATTGATTATATCGAAATGTGAAAGAAGTATATTTGTAAAATAACTTTCATAATACCAATAGTGCAATGAATCAACCAATATATGGTGTATGGGAAAATTTGTGATTGTAAACAGGTCACAAACTTTTGTAATGCATATACAATTTTAAGTTGGTTACTACTCTCAGGAATATCTGAATAAAAATAATACAGTTTTTCGATATCCAGGATATATCACAGAGAACAGATGTCTAAAGAGAGAAACCAAATTACTTGAAAATCTTAGTACGATGTCACAGTGAAAATTACTGGATCCATTTCTTTTTTATACAGTATATAATCGAAAGGAAGAGATTTTCATTGGATGATGTATTGATTTCCCTAAAGAGCTAATGACTACACTGAAAAGTAGCTAATAATCACCTGTCATGAATGAAGAAAGATGCTAGAGATTCTAAGAAATTATAAATACATGCTGATTTATTATTTTCATTTATATAGTGATTTTATGCACCTGAACAGTAGTCTTTAACATTATAAACAACATTTGAATTGTTGAATGTCTTTTGCCATCAATAGCAACAGGCTACTAGCATCATGGTCCCAAGAATGATTGGTTTGTGGATGTGCTAGAATTATTCTCAATTATATCTGGATTTTTCAGAGACTTGATAGTGGTATGCTGAGGACATTTGCTGCCACAGCAGCTTTCATAGTGACTGATCTAAACATGTGAAAATGTCAGAAATTTTCTAGTTTCTGTCAAAAGCTGAAGTTTGAATCATGTATATTCTTTACAGAAGACATAGTCCAGCATGACTGAGGCAAGGAATGCACACCAAAATAAGATACCTGAATTTCACGTGTGGTAACAATCCCTGTACAGTAACAAGGAGCCAACTATTCAGAGCATGGAGGCCCTGAAATAAACAATCACAGTCCTTGCAGCTTTCAACTGGCTCTGTTTTCTGTCAGTCACACAAGCACCCTTCCTTCTGTTTAGAACCATACAGTCTGGCTTTGGTTATACCCAGGACCAGATAAGTTCTGGAATATAGCCAACAGTCTGTCTGATCAAATCACTCTATACAGACAAATTTATTTGCACTCCTTGTTTGGATTAATTGAGTTTGGGCATTCAAATAGAGAATGGATTCAGATCTAATCAGGAGAGAAATCTCATATCTTCACATGGATATCAAATGCTGCTGTAATCTTGGAGATCTCCGTCAGTTCTGCTGATTCAGACTTGACACCCTTTTCTCTGGGTTCCTTGAATTAAGTGAAAAATTGATAGAGTCTGGCAGAAAAAAAAAGTTTTTACCTTCTCTGTACACTGACCAAAAAGAAAAACAGGTCATTGGAACCATGGGACTGTATCTATTTCTAGCTCATTCTTCCTAGGTCTAAGCAGGTTGCCAGAGGTGTGATATTTCTTTTTGAACCCATCAACTGTGACTCTTATCATGCACATTTTGCTTCCTGATGACTACTTGCAATGTGCATGCATCACCCTTCTCAATTTCTTCTTTTGTATACTCTGATTATAGCATTTCCTAGTACAATAATGCTTAATCATATATGCTCAAAGAGATGTAGGTTACTATGTGACATATTCTGCCCATACTGTGTTCTACCTGTACTCAGTTTTCATGTGATATTGGAATGTCTCACAATACTAAGCAGTACTAAGTGGAATTCAGAGTTGAAAACAAATATATGCCGTGGATAGTCCCTATAATACATAGTGTGTAGAAAATTTTTATGTGTGGTTGTAAAGAGTCCAGGACATTTTTTTGACCCATATACAGTTGTAAGGTATTTACTACTGTCAGAAATATCTGATTCAAAGTTACATAGTTTCATAAACATTCACGATATATCACACACAATAATATCTGAAGATAAAATGCAAATGACAAGAAAAGCATAGGTATCTAGGTATCCACTACTACAAGGTCACAATGAAAATTCCTGTGTATATTTTTATTTTATACAATATGTAATATCAAGGTAGAAATTTTAATGAGAAGTTGTATTGATCTCCCTAAATGGCTCCTGATTTCTCTGAACAGGTAGTTAGCAATGACTGCGATATAAGAAACAATACGCTAGAGATTCTAGAAATTAAAAATAAAATAACACTATAAACAGTTATTAAATATTTTTTACCATTAGTTGTAACATGCAGCCAGTATCACTAAATCAAGGGTGCTTGGTTTCTGTGTAAGGAAGTAACTGTGTCAGTTAGTTACATCTGGATTTTCAGAGAATTCATGATGGTAGGTTGCAGTTTTTTGCTGCTGCTACATTATTTCTCATAGTGGACCACCTAAGTTTGGGAAAATGTCAACAATTCCCTATTCTTTGTCAAAATCTGAAGTTTGAATCTTGAATCTTGTTTTTAGAAGACAGAGCTCTGCATGACTAAGAAAAAAAAATTGCACACCGAAGCTGATACCTGAATTTCACATGTGATGGCAGTCCTTTTCCAGGAACTAGGACACAAGGAATCAAACCATGGAGACTCTGAAACAAACAAGCACTGTCTTTGCAGCATTCCACTGGCTCAGTCTCTTCACAGTTACACAAGCACTCTCCCTTTTCTTTAGCACCATTCAGTCTGGCTCTGGTTATATCCAGGACCAGATAAATCCTGGAATATAGCCAGTAGCCTGACTGATCCAATCTCACCCTGCAGACAGATTTATATGCTCTCCTTGCTTCTGATTGATGGATTTTGTACATTAAAATAGAGAATGGAATCAGAAGCAATCAGGAGAGAGAGCTCATATCTAACCATGGACACCACATCCTTTGGTTACCTAGGAGATCTCCATCAGTGCTGCTGATTCATCCCTCACTCCCTCCTCACTGGGTTTCTTTATGGTAACAGAAAAATAGAAAGTGGATGGCAGGAAAAGCTGATTTTACATTCTGGAAAAGCAAATCAGTGGAACCTTGGAGCTGTTCCTATTTCCTTCTCCTTCAACCTAGATCTAAGCAGTTTGCTAGAGTTCCTCTGTTTGTTTTTGTGCTTTTCTGACTGTGACTATAATCTTGTAATTTTTGCTGCCTCATAATTGTGATGTGCTTCTGTCTCTTTCTCCAATTCTTATGTTATATGCACTGATTATAGCCATTCCTAGTAAAATAATTTCTAATTGTGTATTCTCATGGAGTTGTTGGAATACTAAGTCCAAAATTTTGCCTATGCCATTTTACACAGGTACTCAGTATTTACCCAGGAGTTTCTTCATAAATCTGCATCATATTAAGTATAATTCAGTGTTGAATATAATACATATATACTGTGGATATTTTCAAAATTCATGGTATATGTGGAACATTTAAAATGTATTTTTCAAGGAGACCACTATATTTTCTGAAGCATATATATCTTCAAGGTGTTTATGACTGTGAGGGATACATTAATCAATGTAGTATTATTTCATAACTATGTATCATGTGAAACAAAAAACTTTTATCTAACTTCAGAATTTATACAATAAGAAAAAGTAGTCATTCTCTAGTTATCTACCAGTACAAAAACATAATGAAAATTACTGTATCCAATTGCTTTTGTTATTCCATATTTTATTTATTTACATTTCAGATGCCATCTTCCTTCCCCATACCCCCATTAATCCCCTATCCCATCACTTCTTCTCCTTTTTGCCTTTATACTGTTTAAACTACATGCAAGTATTAAGGTCAGTTTTATGTTCAGAAACTAGCAATACGATAATAGATGCAAATAATTTTTCAATGTGAATAAACAAGATGAAGGCCAACAGGAGAGGATGTATTGAATTCCCATGGGGCTCATGACTACAATGATCACTTAGTTAACAAATAACTGACATTGAAGAACAGACATAGTAGGGAATCTAGTAATTTCCAAAAAACAATAACTGAATAAACACAGGTTTTTGTGTTGAATGTCTTTTGCTATAAATGTCATAGGCTAATGTCATCACTGTTCCAAGAGTGCTTTGTTTCTGTATATATTAGGATCTCTGTCTGTCAGTTACATCTGGATTTTTCAGTGACTCCAAGGAGGTAAGTTGAGGACATTTGTTGCCAAAATAGTTCTCACCGTGGTTTATATAAGGAGGTGAAAATGTCAGAACATCCCTAGTCTCTGACACAAGCTGAAGCTTGAATCTTGTGTCTTTTTCGCAGAACACACAGCCCAGAACGACTGAGGTAAAAATGAACACTAAAAAGCTGATACCTGACATGTTATGATGACACTGCACAGGAACTAGAAAACAAGGAATCAGAACACGCAGGCTCTGAAATAAACAATCACAGTCCTTGCAGCTTTCAACTGGCTCTGTTTTCTCTGTCAGTCACACAAGTACCCTTCCTTCTGTTAAGCACCATACAGTCAGGCTTTGGTTATAACCAGGAACGGATAAATCCTGGAATACAGATAGCAGCTAGATTAATCAAATCCTTCCCCGAAGACAAATTTATTTCTTTTCCTTGTTTCTGATTAGTGGAGTTTGTGCATTTTAATAGAGAATGGAATCAGTTCCAATCAGGAGTGAGATATCATGTCTAGATATAGTCACTAAAGCCTGGTGTAACCTTGGAGATCTCAGTCAGTCCTGCTGATTCATCTATGTCCCCCCTGCTTCCTTGATTCCCTGACTGACTCAGAATAATACAAAGTGAATGACATGAAAAGGTATTTTACATTTTGTTCTGTCTCACATGCAAACAGAAAAATAAGTCAGTGGATCCCTGTGGCTGTTCCTATTTCTTTCTCCTTCTGCCAACAACAAACCCATTTTCCAGAGTTCTTCTGTTTTTCAAGAAAAATCACACCCTCATAGAAGCACAAGGAGGGGGGGTGGAATAAGGGGTTCCTGGGGGTGGAGAATGGGATAAGGGGATAGAATTTGAAATGTAAATATTATAACCAATTAAAAAAAAGGGAAAAAAAAAGAAAAGTTGTTAGAACCAAAATCTTTAAAAAAAGTCAGCCCTCTAGGGAAATTTTTTTTCTTGATACTAAAACTTGTTCTGAGAATTGTACATTGCAGAATACACAGCCTTGGTGTATCTACTCATCAAGCAAACTGAGCAGACCTGCTCAAACCTCCAAAGTCCTGGAATTCTACCTGGATGCAGTGAAGACACAGAGTCAGAAGCTTATCAATTCACCCCCCCCACTCCTCTTCTAATATCTCAACACCCATAATCAGGTTGAAGAAGTTAATGAAGAGTCAGTGCCCCTATTCCCTGGGTTTGGGGATTAAGGTTGTTAATATTGGGCTGTCTTTCTAGGGAAAAGTAGAGGTTTTGTTGGAACAGGGAGGATTAGCTAGAATTTATTGCATAGCCACAACCTATTGATAGAAATCTGTATAATTAGTATCAAGATGAAGTTATAATTTCTTAAATGGTACAAAATTTACTTTGATTTCAAATTAAAGGTTTTCACTGCTACGAGCTTCTTATTGATATAAAATGAGATGAATATTGGTACTCTCATGGGCATTGTGCCTGTATAACACATTTAGGAATACAAGGATTATACCCAGTCCTTCTTTAACTTTTTTAAACAGATTTAAGATGATTAGCCTGTGAGTTAAGGGACTATAGCAAATTCATGGCTTGGAGTTTATTGTTAGGATGTTCTCTATATTTTATTTGGAAATAGCTGAGAGGAGTTAACAGACAACAGTCCAGGTTACCTTACATGGATAGTTGGTTTTCAAAACGTCAGAAGTCCACAGCATTGACATTACAAACATTTCTATATTAATGTTCATTTTGATTAGAGAGCTGTCTGCTCCTGACAGCTTCCTGTCATGGATTCTAAGAAGAAATTGAGCATCCTTGGAGTTACTCCAGTTGTGCAGAGACAGCCACAAGGCAAGAATTGCCTCTTTCCATCTACAGACAAATTACTGTCCAGAAAAGGACACACTTGCAGAATAGTCGACTGATTATATCTGCCTAAACAGAGTAATCAGCCCTTAATAACTCTGTATCATTAAGGTCTGTCAGATGATTCTGGGCCAGATGGCTGAAGATCTGATGCTCCAACGTTCTGTAGTATAGGGGCTGTTCTGTAGTATAGAGGCTTTCCAGGTGTTCAGCGGTCTCTATAGATTGGCTACATTTTAAAAGCTATACTTTGTGCTTCTCATAATTTCAGTTAACTCAGTCATTCTAGATTTCTGATGGGGTTGAAGACCTATAGTCTCATAGCCAATCCTGGCTATTTACTTTGAGAGAAAAGATCTGAGTGGATGGTCTTCAGCTGACATTTATTCTAAGCCAAGAAAAAAGCCAGATTCAAAACTAAGTGTTCTAGTTAGGAAAGATGAGAGAGGTTCTGGTTATTCGACAAAATGATGGACTGGGTATTAGGATTATCTTGTACCTCACTGCTACAAATAGGAATAATTATGCTCTAATTGTATTTTGAGAGAAAAGTGTTAGTTTAACAGGAAGAGTGATATGTAGGAGGAGCTAAGGGGGAAGGAGTACCAAGAGGAAGAGATGGAGTAAGGAGAGGAGAAGATGAAGGAGAGGAGAAGCAAGGTGATGAGAGAGAGAAAGAGAGAGAAAGAGAGGGGGTCATGGAGGCAGATGTTCACATGTCTCCACCAGTCAAAGACAGTTTATATATCTAGGTTGGTTATTGGGTTACACTTCTGATTGAGCATTACCAAACTTATAAAGCCTTTAACTAACATTTAAAAAAAATGTATAAAAGCAAAAAGGAAAAGGGGGCATGGGATAAGGGTTTTCTAGGGAGGGGAAATGGGGAAAGAGGATGGCATCTGAAATGTAAATAAAATATAAAATAAAAAAAAAGGTTTTTACTATTCACAGTACCTTAGACAAAGTAGTATAGTTTCTGAAATATCCATGATATATCATGGAAATCTTATTGCTAATATCATAATGCTAATAACAATATATTGGTCAGTCTCTAGGTATTGTCTAGTACAAAGACACAATGAAAATCATTGTGTATATTTCTCTCTTTTTCAGGATTTAATTTTAATCTGGACACCATCAGGCCATGATTTATTAATTCCCGCAAAAGATCAAAACCCCTGATCTGTTAGAAAGAGAAGTACTGACATGGAAGCATAAACATGTAAGAGAAACTTATAATTGCCAAAGAACAACGACAGTGTAAAAAAAATTGGAGTTTTGAATATCTGTGAACATTGACAGCAACAGGCCACTAGCATCAGTGTCCCAAGAATGCTTGTTCTCTGGCTATGGTGGATCTCTGTTTGTTAGTTACATCATAAATTTTTAGAGAGTACAAGTTTGAAAGCTGAGTACATTTGCTGCTGTAGCATTTCTCACAGTGAGTCACCTAAGGATGTAAATTGTCAGAAAAACCCTAATTTCTTTTACTAGCTGAAGCTTGAAATCAAGAATATTTGTATAAGACACAGCTCTCTGCATGACTGATACAAGGAAGGCACAACCCAAATGTGATACCTGAACTTCTCATGGGGTAAAAATTCTTTACAGGAATTAGGAGGGGTGGAATCACAAACTGGAGGCTCTGAAAGTATCACTGCCTTTGACAGTTTCCACTAACCCTGTCTCCTCTCAAGTCCAGAACCACACTTCCTTCTCTTTTGTACCACACAGTTAGGCTTTGGTTATACCCAGGATCAGATAAGCTCTGGATCAGCCTTGAGCCTCATTGATCAAATCCCTCTATGCAGGGAAAAGTATTTGTTCTCCTTGCTTCTGATTGATGGAGTTTCTACATTCAAATAGAGAATGGAATCATAACCTATTACGGGAGATATCTCAAGTCTGCTTGAAGGAGATCATAATGCATTTACTGGTGTTTGACATATTGTCTTATATTCCTATTGTAAACAATTGTGTTTTTTGTCTCATTGTCATCTATTTTGTTATCACAAATGTTTTACTACAAATGGAAGCTCTCAGAGACCAAGAACACAATATCTGAGTGTTGGTAATGTAAGAAACAGGACAGCTCACCAAAGCAGGAGACTGTTAAATACTTTATGACTTAGAAACAAAATAATAATGGATATAGTAAAATGACATTTATAAAGTAGTGGAATAGTTGTAAGTAGCTGACAAAAGATACTGACATTTTTATCTGTCAACCCCATCATTCCTGAGCCACTGAGCATAATTAATGCCCCTGCCTGACTTGATGAGCAAAATTAGTGAAAACAAAACAAAACAAAACAAAACAAAACAGGTATGTTAGAAAGTTGTTCATAGCATGCATGACAGTGGTTAAATTTAGATGGAACTTGGAGTGATTGTAGAAAATAGGTGTCTGCTATCCCCGATATAATGGGAATTCAGTAGTATAAACATTTATGTCTTTCCTGCTATAGCAGAAACTTGGTTTGCTAGAGTTAAGTGGGTGCAGGTATCTCTCTCTCTCTCTCTCTCTCTCTCTCTCTCTCTCTCTCTCTCTCTCTCT
>JANHMN010000003.1:56748775-56786494 GCA_030674055.1 Rhabdomys pumilio
TCTCTCTCTCTCTCTCTCTCTCTCTCTCTCTCTCTCTCTCTCTCTCTGTGTGTGTGTGTGTGTGTGTGTGTGTGTGTGTGTGTGTGTATCTGTATTTGTGCAGATGTGGGAAGGGGAATGTGTGAGATAAGGTGGAGGAGATGATGGAAAATGTGAGAATATCAAAGGGAGTGGAAGTGAAAATTGAAAACTGGAGAGAATGTTGGTTTGGTATTCACCCTTTCATAAATACAGGGGGGAACCAGAGAGATGGTTCCTAAATTAATGATCAGCCTTTATTGTTTTCTCCATCCACCAAATGTGGATATTATATGATATTATATGCTATAATATATAATATTATATACACACATATATGTTTGTGTTGTATACGTATGTATGCAAGTATGTATGCATGTTTGTATGTATGTATGCATGTTTGTATGTATGTATATATGTATGTATTTATGTATACATATGTGTAAGATGGTTGGATCCTGCTTTCCTTCATCTACTCACTGTGTGGATGTTTATCTATCTTCATGTCTATTTTACTGTCTGCCTGAATATGTGTATTTATGAATGTATACATGTATAAGAGCTTGTATGCACATACATACATAAAATTGTTGAAACTTGCTTGTTTTTCCAGATTTGCTTCATCCACTGTGTGTGTGTATGTGTGAGTGTGTGTGTGAGTGTGTGTGTGAGTGTGTGTGTGTGTGTGTGTGAGAGAGAGAGAGAGAGACAGACAGACAGACAGAGAAAGAGACAGAGACAGAGAAAGAGAGAAGAAATTTTCCTCATCTCTCTTTCCTCTAATGGACAGCCACAATCAGTGATCACTCAGCCAGTCACTGTCAATGGTAGCTCAGTAGTTATAAGCACCATTCTTCTTTTTCTTTTCTCTAGTTGTCTGCTACAACTATCAATAAGGGGTTATACTTGAAAAAGAGAATTTCCCAAGGATACAGACAATAAAGGAGAGAAAGAGGAGCTTTACTGTAATAAGTAACTGAAAATGTATTTATAAAATACATGGAATGCTGATGACTGCTTGGGCTTCATAAAAGTTTTGCAGACATAAGCCTCTAAAAATAGAAATTCAAGTCTGCATTCCACATGAAGAAGGAAATGATAGTAAAACTGCAACTCATATACCAAAATAACAAGCAGAAAATTTGTATGAAGCTAGACATGCTTTCTTGCTTTTGGCCTTTTCCTAGGCTGACATAAAGAGAAGTCCAATCATCTGAGAAAAGACATCAATAAAAGACACATCTATTCCAATACAAAATTTCTATTTATAGAAATGATGCAAGAGTTCAAAGCGATTACAAAATAATAAATTTATGAGAATATTGTATCTTGTATATTAATGAAGAAATTGAATTTTAGAAAACACAAATGGGAAAGATTCAACTCAGAGCAAGTAATCTCACAACTGTTGATGCAAGAAAAAATTTTCTAACAATATATCTCTGGTCACTGTCAAGATACTGAAGTCACAAGTGAATGATACTCCAATCAGATGATGGAGGACTTCAGGGCTGAAGCATGAATGATGGGATTCTAATTAGAAGCAGTGTTTTCAGATGCAGGACCATATTTTGCAGGTACGATAGGAGCAGGTGACTCAATAAGATTATAGAGAAAGCAATAAAGGTTATGCATATGCTGGGTTTAATCTTTCTCCTCAGGTTTCAGAGAAAGTCTTAATTCTGGGAAGAGCAGCCTATAGTCAATCCACGGCTAGAGCCTGGAAGCAGCTGAGTGTTGGATACCAGCCAGGAGCCTGACTGGTAAAAACCTGTTTTCAGGGAGTTGAATTAGCTCTTGTTGCCTCTGTTTACATTGAAATAGAAAATAGACTGTGGACTAATGAGGAGAGAGCTCTCAAACCTAAAGATAGGAGTCAAAAGATTATTGTTACTTGGGAGATATTAATCAGGACTGAGTTGGGTTTTTGTGTTTTTGTTTTTGTGGTTTTTTTTTTTCTGTTTTGATGTTGTCATTGTTTTTGTTTGTATTTATTTTTGGTGACCATGCAGTTTGCTTTGTTATACTTTGATTTCATCTATTGCTCCTTGAATCCTATCTATTGCATCAAAAGTGATAAAGGTAAAAGGAGAAAATCAGGAAAAACTTAAGTTTATCCTGAGTTCTCACTTGGGTTATAGTTTACTACATTCTAAATGAGCTGGTTATACCTTGGGCACAGAATCTATCTGGTTGCTTAGACCTAGACCCTGGCTATATAAAAAAAAATCATTTCTCTATTGGACTTTATGTTTCTGATACTTGTCTGCCCATTCCATTTTTCTCCAAACACATCCTATGTCATTTATTTTATATCATATGCTAATATAAATGAATTTTAACATTGGATAGCATATTCATGACTATTTAAGCACTGTAACAAAGGTGTCTCAATTGTAAAAAGAAATTATGTGTTCAAGAATTGTTCCAGAAATATTCAGTTAGCATAATGCATTTTATAATGTCATAATAATATAGAAATAATTATGAAGGTGTTTATTTTAAAAATGAAATGTTTAAAGTATAAATATTGTCAAAATATTTTGTGTGTATGCAGGTTCTTATGTGGTGTTGCATAAAGATTGCCACTTTCACATATTTTCTATTACTCTATCTGTTGTAATTGATATTCATTATAAATTTTAGTAAATAATATTCTAATACTGTGTCACTGGAACAATTCAAAGCATCTCTTGAACTAGAATCGTTCTAACACCAGTATTACTTCTACATCCAAACCATGTTCTTTCTAATATCAACTGACACTATTCATATGAACTGTGTGTACATGGATATGGCACCATCTACTGGAACATGCATCTTAAAGCATGCATCTCAGAATAAATCTTACTCAGTTTCATCCATCAGCTAATTAAATGCCAACAACTACTCTAGTAGAATATTTTCTCATTCATCCTGCCAACAGCCATATTGGGATTTTATATGACTTGATCTGGTCTAAGAATTGTCCATTTGATTCCAGCAGTTGGGAATTCAAGAGTGCAAATGCACTTAATAAGCCATCAAAAACTTGTTTGATCCAGATGCATTTTACCTCTGTCTCAGTTGATATAGTGTTTCTGATGGGAGTAAAATTTGTCAAAGTCTCTGCTGTCTGGACAAGAAAACTAAAGAGATATTTCATTCACCCTCCTGTCACCACAAATGGAACTGTATTCTAACACCAGTATCCCTTATTGTTAATACTTATATCCTAGAAAAAGTTCCCAGATGCTCATATTCCCAAACATGGAAGTTTCTTTTTGAGACTTCTACCTTGCCGTGAATATGATGACATCAAAAAAAAATAAGACACAGAAACAACTGCTGCTCACTCTAAACCATCTATTCTTCTTTCTTCTATGTTCTAATGATGCCCTCTGCAGCCTTCCATATCCAACTATTTTTTTTTAATATTGGACTAATCTCTTTGAAAATAGGCTTATATCTGTGCTGTATCACTGTGGTTCCACACAAATTTGGGAGCAACAACAGCACAAAGGATTCACCCATATATTACATCACAGTCTACTGTTTAAATCATAAATATTGTTGGCCTTTGTTCCAGTAAAGTTGGTTTTAGAATTTATTACAATACTAAGATGTTCTGAGTCTCCTGTGTCATTCAAGTCCATAGTACTATAGTACCTCATTGTAAAAATTTCAGCTAACAGCTAGAAATGTTCTAGGTAACTTTGTGATTTTTTTCTAATGTGTCAAGTGTCACAATTTTCTAAAATTTACCCATTACAAGAGTACTAGTGGTTTGTATACCTAAAACCACACCTAAATTTTTCACAACATTCATTATAAAAATGAAGACTTATATCATAATGGATGAGGGACTTCATGTCAGCTATTATAAACCAAAACATCTACCCAAGGTTTGTGAAATCATTGACCCAAGAAAAGAATCTATTTCTGCTAATTGTCTTAAACAAAAAATTCTAACTATGTTATAAATACCAATGCTTATAAACATAAAAATTTTTACCTGTCACAGTCAGAAGAGAAGCTTGATTTTACAGCAGAAAAAGACCATGACATAATTTAAAAATGTGTCAAAATGCAAAGAACAACTGACAAGAATATATAAAATTACACTGATATCTGCATTTGTTTCAGTCAGCTGCTGGGTAGAGTTTCTCAGAGGACAATTATGCTGTATGCAAGCTTAAGAGCATATTATTACTAGTTTCAGGGATTGGTACTTGCTCATGAGATGGGTTTCAAATTTAACAAGTGTTGACATTTTCTTTTCTTCTTTTTTTTTTTTTGCTCCATCTTTGTCTCTGAATTTCTTTTAAACAGGACAAATTTTGGGTTGAAAGTCTTGTTGGTGGGTAGGGATCAGTATCTTTTCTCTGGGGTTCTTACAGGAGGTGGATTCTCTGCTTCCATTTCCCTTATATTAATTCAAAAGTATCTGCTATAATCAAAACGTCTTCAAAATACAATAGAGAAGCTGGATATATGAAATCTCAATGGCATGGATACCTAAATAAAATTGTAACAATTATAACACATTTTTTATGTGAACACAAAGTAGAAAATTCTAATAAGGCTCAAATTTAAAAATAAAAAGCTACAAAAAATTAAGTGATGCTAGGAGAGTCATGATGACTAGTGTTCTACAGACAAGCACACTAATAGGCTATTTAATATTTAATACCATGGTGTCAGTCCTAATAAAATACACACTTACACATACACCCATATATCTGTGAATGTTTCTGTATTAATATCTGTGTCTGTGTCTGTGTCTGTATCATATATATATATATATATATATATATATATTCGTATATATATATTCATATATATATTCATATATATATATCTGAGTGTACACAACACTGAGTGGTTATTCACATATGTAATAATTAACTAGAAATGGTAATCATTCTATTGGTGAAAGGAACTGGCATGTATGTATGTATGTACTGGGGATAGAAGAGAGAAAGCTAAATATGTGATACAATATGACAGTAGAAAACTTTCAAAAAATGAGAAACAGCTTGCATGTATATGTATTTATAGATAGATACACATGTACACCCACATATGATAGGAATTGTGATGTAGTCACTATACACTTACAGACATTAGTCTGACTACATAACTCATACTTCAAAGTATAAATCTGGTGCCAGGAGTATATTATATTTTAATGTCTTAATTAAGTGACCCTATAGTCCCTGACTCAAACATTTCAGACCCTTTCCAATGTTATGGTTGAACTTCAAAAACGTGATTGAATGTTCTGTTACTTATAATAGTACTTGTTTATACCATACAAGAAAAAATAGTAATTGGAAAACAAAAAAAGCTTGACCAGTACTGATCAAATTCATATGGTTAAAAGGTGTGATTCATTTTACTGGAATAAAAAAGCAACATTCTGATCAAAGATTAAAAGAATTACTTATGTCAGTTACTAAGGCCTATCTGTCAGCTTTTGTCTTAGTGCCCTGAGTATCACAGAACCTTGATATTCTAAAAATAGCTTGCAAGTACTGGAAGAAATGAGGCAGGCTTAAGCAGAAGCAAGAGGATAGTGGGATTTATTATTGCTGGAATAACAGCTTTAATTACATTAATTGCTAGCAACACTGCTTCTACAATTGCTGTGATACAAGAAGATAAGACAGCTATTTTTGTTAATCATTTAGCAAAAAAAATGTTATTGATGTGTTAAATATACAAGAGGAATGAGATAGGCGTTTGGAAGAATGGATTGATGCTCTTTATTTTATTTAAATTATTGGAAGGAGGTTCAGAATTTAAGGGTAAGGAGCCATCTCGAGTGTCATGCCAAATACCATTGGATTCATGATAGTTCTAAAATGTACAATGATAGTCAGTATAATTAGGAAGAAGATTAAAGAAAGTTGCATTTTATTTGGCATAATTTTAACACTGCTCTGGATGTTTTACTGATACATAGTGAATTTATCAATTACAAGAATGCTGCTCTGCTGAGCATTGATGCAGTAGATACTGCAGATAAAATTACCAATGGCCACAGTTAGTATTTCTATTTTGGTCAAGCTTCAAGAATTGTATATATAGCTTGATCATGATAGCCCTTTTTGTCCTGGGAATACTTTTATTCCTGCCCATCCTGTTAAAGCTTGTCTTTAACATCAACATGTAGGCAGCCAGAGTACATGTCTTAAACCTGAAAATGGATCCCCTGACAGAGTTATTAAATTAACAAGCTGGCAAGCCAAGGATGGTCAAGATTCTGTAAAGAGCCTTACCAACCTAAGATAGAAGTGCATTGCTTTGAGTAATGCATATTCCACAACTAGTAAGGAAAGCATTCTTGTCAGAACAACCTAACACAGATTCAATCATGTTAATGAAATAAAAAAGGTGGGGGAGGCAAAGAGCCTTGGGGGCTGCTTGACAAGAATCTGACATAGGCCAAGAACAAGAAAGTAGGCTTCAGGTGGGAATCTGATATTAGACTAAAACAATAAAGTAATTTCAGGTAGGAATGTAAATTTTAGACTAGAAGAAAGAAGTAATCTCTAGCAGGAATCTAAATATTAGGCTAGAACAAAGAAGTAATTTCTGACAGGGATCTAAATTTTAGCCTAGAACAAGGAAGTAGGCTTCAGACAATAAAATGTGTTTGGACTAGGACAGGGAAGTAGGCTCAGATATTTTGTTCATCCTCATAAGCCCTTAGAAACAATGATCATGTGAGTGTTCATGTAATTGGGTTTAATACCTTGTTAGTTCTTTGATTTTTGTGGTTTTTTTTTGTCTTGCTAGTCTGTGACTATTTACATCTATTGAATTGCTAGACCTTAGATCTAAAACTGAACTTAATACATGCATGTAATTAAAATGGTATAAAAAAGGAAGGGAATAGGATAGTGCGTTCTAGGGAGCAGAAATGGGGAAAGGAATGACATCTGAAATGTAAATTAATAAAATATCCAATAAAATAATAACTAATGAAAATATAGAACAATTATAACAATAACCTGTACTAAAATGTAAAAAAAAAAAAAAAGAATTACCTGTTTTCAAGATATACTGATGCCAGAGAGTCAAAAATATTATGGGAGTAATCAACTACATTTTGCTTAGATTTATGACTCACACCATGTGACAGAATCTATAATTCACACTACTAAAATGACCACAATTCTGCAACTAGATTATCTCATAACAGGGAAGAAAAAAACTACTATCATTTTGGTAAGAAATATACAATCAAATGACTCCTAATAAAAAATACTGCTCTATCTATATATCAGTTAATTATTGAACATTTATCAGTGATATTTCTTTACTAGGTAGAAATAATGGGGAAATGTTCACTGGGCTGTATATAAACAAAATAGGAATTTGGATCACTGGGCCTGGCATTTATTCATCAATCTACTTCCGTTAATTCTCATGGGTCCTTGTGGAAAAGTAGCCAGAAAGATTGTAAAGATTGTTGGAGTTGGTAAATGCCTACAAAAAAACCCTATATTTTTCTGATCTAATATTAATGATAGCTAAAAACATACTTGTCATATAACGGTACACAAAATAACCTGTTTAGGTTTAATCCATATAAAAGTACTAGCACTGAGAAGGGAGAACAGCAAATATTCATTTGAGATTGTTTTTTAAAAGTTAATTCATTATAATTCACACATATACAATTATTAATGTGTATGTACTAAATATTTCTACTCAGTATTTGGTACAAGATTACTATCAGGTGTATTATGTGAAAAAATAGCATCCAAATCTTGTGTTTAGTGTACCCATTTGATACATGATAACCAATTATAAAAATGTCAAGATCATATAGATGTAAAAATTCCTTAAAACCTACAAAATCGTTTGTAATATGTGAATGAGATTTGTATCAAGAAATGCATATGATCATATTCAATGTTTAGCTGAATTTCATCACAAAGTAATTTTAAATGTTAACAAACAAATATTAAAGGGATATATGCCAGTGTTTGTGCTATATTGATGACTACATCTCATAGAAGGCTGAACTAGAAGGATCACATGACTGTTAGAGTTAAAGATATATTGTACAATGTACAGCACACACAGGATTACTAGCTGTATCTAAGCATAATTTAGTTTAATATAACTTAAATATGCATAAAGAACTGGTAAATATTCTGAAATTAGGTATAGATATATTTCCATGCTGTATATTTCTGTTTTGCTTTAGAGAAATAAGGAAGATCTGTTTTTCCTAGAAAGAACATTTATGATGGGCCAGAAATTAAAATTTTGTCATCAAATTCTGTCTGGGGAAGTCATTGTTTGGTGGCCTTACTTACAGTACCATGAGTATGCACATGCAACACAAAGGCATCTGTAGTATGAAAAACCCAAAAACAGAATGGGAGAAAGCTCCTGGAAATGGCATCAGTGCAGATTCATATACAATGAGAAATCAGCACTCCTAAAGAATCTGTGACTTTTATGAACCCGTGAAATGTTGTGGTCAGAAATATGTAAGTGTATAAATGCAGAGTGAACCAATTACTGTGACTTTACTAAAGTCAATGTTTTCTAATATATTCTGCTCTTCTAAACTTTATTTCATTTACATAAATTAGGAAGTCTTTAGATCTTATGTAACAATAACAGACACTTTCATAGTATGATATTAAGCTTCCTTACAACATATATTTCTTACTTTTTAAAGCTCCTTACTATTTTATGTCATGCATATGAGCTCTTTGACAAGATGTAAGGCTCTGTTTTCAATGCTCATGTCTGATGCTCAAGAAGGACTTAAGAGAGGATCAGATAATTGATCTTCAAGACACAAATAGTGCTTTACCACAAGTATGCTTTACCACAAGCACATCCTCTTTTACAGCACCATGTATTCTTAACAGTTGTCCAAAGTACCCAGCACATTACTTACATTTTAAGAAGTGTAGAGTATATTTATAGTGAAATATATTAATATTTTTCATAATATATATATATGATTAATGCACACAAATATCAGGATATGTATGCTAATGTTATTCCCATTAGATCCACCTCAGTAAATAGTTTTCCTATGAACAGTTATGCATAAGTTTCAGCACAATGTCACTGTGCATGTATGATGTTTTAGATGCAAAGCATTTAAGAATAATCTATAATATTTAGGAATATAATTTCTAAACTGTAACTGACCTTCTGCAAATTTTGATAAGGATAGTGTCACTCTAAATGTTTGAGGGAAGTATTTTAAGCAAAGAATTTAGTTGAAGTACCTAAATATAGTTACATCTTAATTACTATTTGTATAATATATTATCAATATTGATGGAAAATATTTATTATTAGTAGAATAAAATTGTTATATGTGGTATTCAATTTCAAATGTAAAACTAAGAAGGTTCAGTTATTATCTTGTCAAATAATACTTTATTGAAAAGTAAAAAATGAAATTGATTTGTTCCTTGTAAAGTTATTATTACATTAAAATAATTATTAGACAATCACAATAAAATATGAATGACTTGACAAATTCTTGTCTTTTAATATTCAATGGATATCCATTTTAATAAGAATTTTAACAGTCTTAAAAGAAGAATAGTGGAGTTAATCTTGACTATTTACAGGTCTCTATCTCCTGAAACTTTGACAAAGGCAAACATACAGCTATTCATATTATTTAATAGTTAGCTCCTAATAATCACTACGGAATGCTACACTTTAGTTTTTTCCTAATCACACCCATTCATAAAGTAATACACAGAACACCATTGTCTTCTTAGTTAGAGTATGATCTCTTAAACCTTTCTCTTCCTTCAAGTACAGGTCCAAAAAACATTGCTATGAAACCTTATCAATTTGGTTCAAAAATTTGGTACTCACATTCTTTCCTGTTCTATCCTCTCTGCCTTGGTTTGTGTTTCTGTGACTGCCAGCAACCTGAAAAAAATGGAGATTAAATTATTACTACAATAAATTTTTTATCATAAAGAAAAATCAATGTGTGAAGACAAGGTAATTACATAAATGCAGGAACAAAAGTAGAATTCACAACGTGTTCCTAATAGCTTTATTATTAAAACTAGGACCAGCTCTCCAAGAGTAGAATCACCCACACTAGACTAGCCAATCCCACACCAATCACAAATCTAAACATGCATGAATCATTCCTACAGAAATATCAGACAGAAACAATTATTAATTAAATCATTATCTATCCAGTTCACTCCATTTTTTTCATAAAATTGATAAAATCTAAGGAGCATGTTGTCTCATCCTATTGATCTTTCTCTCTCTTCCCTCTCTCACTTTCTCTCACCTTCTCTCACATACCCCTGGTATTTCTATAACCACACCTACACACACACACACACACACACACACACACACCTTCACTCTCTTAGAATCAGGTAAACAGTATTCTTTGTCAACCCTTCTATCAATAATTTATTCCATTATCCTCCCATCCTTGTTACACATGTGGCTCCAATGTTTCTTAGTTGTAGTGAGCTACTTAAAATATTCCTTCCCTGATGAGTTGTTATTTCCCTGCGTATGTTACCAACACTCAGATCCTGTGTTCCCATTTTCTTTGTGCTCATCTTTATAGTTAAAAGTTGATAAGAATAAAAAAAAATCCCTGATAATCATGAGAAAATACCTACAGTATTTAACAAGATAAATATGTAGACACTATTTCAAATTCCGAGAACCTATTATGATATCTATCAAGACAAGCAAGCTTATTAAAGTCTTTAAAATTGTGGCATTTTCTGCCACAAAAGAACAAAAGCAATCCATTCATAAAACATGAAGTGATCTAACATTTCTTTTGCTTTTTATTTAATGTAAATAGCAGACTTACAAAGAATGTGGTAGTGGATTTTTTTCCTGTTACTAGGTTTTGAGTATTTAATAGATGTAATAACATTCACAATGTCATAACTCTTTGAAAGTTGTATTATCTCATGGCTTCCTGTTTGAGATTCAAGTTGGGAAGCCTTACAGAGAAAAGAAGGCTTCAAGAGAATTTCTGACACAAATAATTTTGATAATAAATCATCTGTGGGAGATTCCTTGTTCTTGCTGTGTCTTCCATCTGTTCTTAAGCAGCAGATGTCAATTTAATGAATATCTGAACACAATGTTCTATAAAACTGCATGTAGCATTTTCCCGTGCATAAGAAATTTGCTATTGATTCATTGACAGTTGTTGATTCAGACTCAAGAAGACTCTATAATTAGTATACATTCTACAATATTGATTTAGTTTATTGACTATGCTTGGGGTATAGGATTGGCATGTACAGAATTTATTTTCTTTCCTTTGTGACTCTATATGTTTTTGAAAGTTGTGTGATATGCAATAAAGACATATAATCAAGGAAAAATGATGGCAAAATAAATAGTTATCAATGTCCCATCTAAAGTTCATATAATTCTTCTATATTTAATCATAACTGTGTACAATTTAGGAAACTGTGTGTGTGTAGATATGTGTCTCTCTACTAGAACATGAGTAGCCACTGTGGACAAGGATCCTGATAAAATCTGATCATGATCCTTCATTCATTCATTAAATTCCAATGCCACTCTGAAACCATTGTGCTTCAATGGGTTCTGAACTTGAACTTGCTGAGATTTTGGTTGGTTTGATATAGTATAAGTATTGTGGGTCAGCAAAATTAGCTGATGGGGATTCATTTTTGTGACTGTACTTAAATATCCATCAAATAGTATTTCAACTCAGTTGTATGTTACCACTGGCTGATTTAAAATATTGTTTCTTTCAGGAATGGAACTTTCCAAAGTGTCAAATTTGGCTGGCCAATAAATCTCAGAAATATTTATGTTCATCATCCTTTCATTATTTCCTGACATTGGAGGCTAGTACCTGCATGCCTGGCTTTTATTATGTACCTTTTACAAATAAATCCCAGATTTTTATATTTCCAAGTGTTCACATACTGCTGCTTGAACAGGCTACCTGTATTGACTTATATTGCTTTATCATGGGTGGTGTCTATAGACATACAGCATTTGGATTTTATTGATATTATTTTCCACTTAGCAGCTAAGTTTCAAAACAGATCTTGACACATTTGATTATATTACCAAATGTATACCTCTTCCTAAATTTGTCCTTGTGTTACTTAATCCAGATGACAATATAAATTTTCATACACACTTTGCTTGGTTATCTTTGTCATTTAGATTTGACAAAGGATTTTCATGAAAAGCCACATGAAAACAATTAAATTTCCTTGATAGTTGTAAGATAAAGGCTAAATCTCATTTGTTTCTTAAATCACTGCTCCTTAACTATACTCTCAGAATGAGTAATCAGAGCTTCATACATTTATTTTCTTATTCCTGGTTTTTTCAGTCCTGCCTATTCTATCACAACATTTATCTAGACTCTGACACACAACAATGTCCCTCTGGTGAATTCCAAATGTTTTAATGGTTCATGTAAATCAATTCATCAGGGACTAATTTTGCTTGCACTATCTCAGCTTGTATAGCATTTGTCTCAAGGTGAGTAGCATTATTGTTTTGCTCAGTTTCTCCATTACCACAAATTGTACACTGTTCCTTTCTTTCTCTATGCCCTAGAGTCAAAGCAGGAATTCTCTAAGAGGTTAATTATTGGGTTAAAACTTTTCTATATTTCCAGAAATTACCTTGTTTACTTTTCATTAATTATAATTGTTTTTGGTATCTGACCAAAATTAAGACTAGGATCTACATGGTAACTCACTGATTCTCTCTCTCTCTCTCTCTCTCTCTCTCTCTCTCTCTCTCTCTTTCCACCCTCTCTCTCTTCCTTGTTACAAGACGCCATTCTACAGTTCCAGGATTTGGCTACCAATTTATATTTTTTAACATTTACATTATCTATACCACTTCTGTTTTTGTCTACCATAAATAAAAATTAAAAAAAAAAAAAACAAGAGTCCAAATCTCCATTTACAACACTTTTTCCTATTCAACTATTTTGTCAGAGTTCAATATCAAAGATCTCAGCCGAGTACAACTTTCTCATGCAATTTCCAACTTAAACAGAATTTCCAATTTAAACAGAAGTATCACTCAGAGATCTCATCTTACCCAGTGACAGATTTGTTAATTCAAATAAAATAACACACATTGCCTCTAGGAGGTACTCAAAGATCATTTTTTTTCCTAAAGTGTGACTCACAGAAAAAATGGCAAATATCTGCACTTCAAGAAGGATTGTGATTATATGTAACATGGAAAAAGTTTGCCATCCTGTGATTTACTATTGAGACATTCCCTGCATTGTTGGCATCAAAGTACTGACATGTCATTACTTTTCATACTAACAATGCCTCTGAATTATCATTAAAAAGAATACAGGCAAAATGCAAATTTTTTTTAGAAACCCCATACCCTAATTCAACACTGTTGTAGTTGCCCGATTACCCAACTAATAGATAGTTTGTAACATGAGGTTTCATTTAGATGAACAAATTCCCTGAAGTTTAGGTCTCAGAAATACTTCATTTATATGTTTGAAAGTCATATATTCAAATGAATAAATATCAATGTCAATCATGGCAAAAATGTGAATGAAGACATTACTAACATGTATTCTCAAAGACCCACTTTGAACAAGGGACCTGACACAACCCTGACTACTATACTTGGAATCCACAGGCGGTTTCCACTTCTAGGAGAAATAAAAAAGAAAAAAAATGATTGTGATTCCTGTAACTGTGTGATTGTTCTTGTATGGCAGTGTAGATATTTTCTCCTTACTAATTATGTAATTTTTTTTTTCAGAAACTGATTCTGTGCTTTGTCAATTCCCAATCACCTCAATAGTTTCTAAAATATCCATAACTTAATGAGAAAAACAATGTTTAAGCTTCATCTAAGGTAATACTGGCAAATTAATATATAGTTCTACCAATTTTTTGGAAGAATAAATGAAGATTTGAGGTTTGCAAAGTATAGCTATTTACTGTAGCATGGGAACTCCAACACAAAGGCTTCACTGGAATGTATTTTCTTTGCAGGGAAAATGGCTTTCCAATAGCTGCATATAGGGAGCCTTCCTCTGTATTTCTAAACAACACACACACACACACACAGACACACACACTCATACAGATATACACTAACATACACACAAACACACATACACACATGCATAAATGTATAAATTATATACATATATAATACCTCTCAGAGGCCTTCTTAATTCAGAGTAGAACTACATAGAACAGGTTGGAGGGAGAGGCTGGATACTCTGTTCAAGGTATCCTAGTGCTCCTTGCTCTACTCTGTAGGAAGGAAAGCAATAACAAAAAACAAGCTGTGATGATCCTTTACAAGTTGCTACAACGATAGTACTTATAATTTCAGTTGAATAGTTTAAGAGTTATTTGTTTTTAGATATTTCTGGGACACAGACTTAAAAGCCACAGCTGATAGGTAGTGCTGTTCCTCATGCGCTAGTATGTATTTGGTGTTCATCATATTCTTATTGTGTCCCAGATGAGCAGCTTTGAGTTCTTTCTGGAAGACAACTGCTAACATTTCATGTTTCAAATCTGTATCCTGGCCCTCAGTGTGGGACTAGACAAGAGAAGCTATTTACACAAAGTTCAGTGGTTCTTTCAAACTTAGAGTAAGGTTTCATGCAAATGACTGACCTGTATTTGGGCCAATGCAATTTGTCCACAAGTGACTTGGTTTAATAATGAATTGCCTATTAATATCCATACTCCCTATTATCTTTTATTTCACTATGACTACAATGACTATTCAAAGTGCGGTCAATTTCTAAACAGAAAACAGTCATAGATGCACGGGCATTGAGAGCTTCAACAAGGAGAGGTACAACCAAATTGGTAGGGTCTCTAATTCTGAGGGAATGTGTTCAGATCATTAGAATAGAGGAATCCATAGCATGATATACAGACATTTTTCAAGGATTCTTATTACCATTAGGGTAACAGTGAATTAACACTACTGGAGAAGCTCTGTCTATAGAGACTACACTAGAGGTATGCTAAAAAAGTGGTGTCTCAATTTGAAAGGCAGTGACGGTAACAGAAGACTAGTGAAACTATACACACATCACTTTTAAACATGAAAATCAATTATTAAGAAGCAGAAATTCACCAGGCGTTCAGAGAAGAGCAGTCTGTCTTTAAACCTACAGTACTTCATATCTTCTGATTTTCCTGACCTTGTAGGATCAAGTGGTTATACCCACACCTGGAACAAACATCTATTGCTTAAAGGGGATGCTCTGAAAATGCTCCTTTTTATACAATTTTATTAATAATAAATAATTCATAATTTTTGTTGCCTGTAGAACAACTAACAGGAAAAAATGGAATAAGCATTTCTTTGGGGAGGAAAATTTCTTTTTCCTCAAATTCAGATCTGCAAGGAAGAAAATGAGTAATGGTCCCAAAATTACTTCACTTACCTAGTTTCCCAATAGAATGCTTACTGAAACATGTTCAGATTCTCTCTCTCTCTCTCTCTTTTTTTTTTTTTTTGTCTTGGCAACTAGAAAATAAAATAAAGTGAATAAATTGGTTCAAGATGGCTCCCAAAAGAAAGCAGATAACACTATTTCATCTCTTTAGATTTTCTTAAAATTTATATTGGTTAGATTTGTTAGAAAGAGTTTAATCAATAAGACCCAGTGACTCCCTAACTTTTGAATGTCCCACTGCATCAGGCTGATCTTTGTTTTCTTTTGTTTATTAATGTGAGTTGCTTGTCTAGCACCTTCATCTAGGCTACTTCAAATAACATGTGTTTACTAATTATAGTCATCTCAGAGCTACAGGCACAAGGATGGAGAAACTGATAAATCTCCATTAGACAAAGCAAATTCATTTTTCCTATGGATATAATCTTGTTGAGTTGTGGAGAGAACACATACCTTCCTGTATTCAGTCAATTTTCTACAATGAAACCATGTCTCTCAGCCTTGCAGCTTTTCTTTCTTACCACGTAGTTTCTCCCCGATCAGCATGGGGAACTCCAAAAACTATTATCCTTCCTATGGCCCACAAAGTTCTTTGCCCACCAGAAAGTGAAGGCAAAAGACAGCAACAGCACATGCATAGTGGCTGCATTTAAATAGCTGTTATCTACCATTCAGTCCAACCACACATGCCCTGGTCTTGATGTACCAGTTTCTATCTTAGATGTCATACATTTTATCCCTAATAGAGATGACAGAAAATTAAAGGCATAGATCCTCATTTACACATCATCATTGAGGTAATAACACTTTGAGGCATCATGTTCATGTTTCTCTTCCTGAGGTCTCAATGGAAGAATAAGACTATCTTGTAAGGGCTTGTGTTATTTTTCCAGATAAGTTTAAATCCCCATGCCCACAACAAATGTTTCCTACAAGAAAACAAAACCTTTTCTCCTTACACACTCAGGACACTTTCTTTACCTTTTCTTTAATTGCAGACACTGCTGACTTTGTACTCAAAACAAACTTGCTAACATTTATTGTCAGTGTGTCAGAAAACCATAGGACTACTTCAGGCGGAACATTGTCTGAATCTACTCATCTCAGGGACAACTTCTCTATCCTGCCTACAGGTAAAACAAGTTTATGGTACATGAGTTTTCTCTACCAATCTTACTTGTTCAAACATGAACACTCGATTTCAAATTTAAGTAATAGGAAAGTGTGAATTACTTGACATTTCATGTTGAAAAAGTGTTAAGTAGCATATTGAGCAAATATCACCGGCTAATTTCCCAAACTATGGATAAAATATCTTCATGTATATTGATTATCATGGATGTTTCCTATGAACTTCTTGTCAGTCTTTAGTTGTAGAAATAATAGTACAAAAACTTATTTGAAAATACAAGATATACAGTTACTAAATTCCTATCTGCAGTTTTAAAGACAATCCAATAGTGACTTCTATTGGTACATCCATTGGAAACTGTAATAATGACATCAGATGTTATAGAAAATATGAATATGTAGCATTGATTTTTCTGTTGTAATCTTGGAGACTCAGAACTGGCCCTGTGTTTCTTGAATGAAGCAGAAAAAAACTGATAATAGACAGCAGAAAAAGAAAACAATTTTTACCTTCTTTTTTTCTACACTGACCAACAGAAGAACAAGTAAGTGGAAGGATGGGATTGTATCAATTTATGATTCATTCTTCCTAGATACAAACAAGTTGTCAGAAATGTGATTTTTTGAACCGTTGGTTCAAAAGAACTGTGACTCTTATCATGCACTTATCACTTCTTCCTGAAGACTTGTGATGTGTATGCATTTCTGTCCCAATTGCCACTGTTGTATGCTCTGATTATAGCATTTCCTAGTACAATAATGTATTACCATGTATGCTCAAAGAGATATAGGAATAATACTATGTGCAATATTTTGCACATGCCATGCTCCATGTGTATTAAGTTTGTATGAAATTCTGGAATGTCTCATAGATATGCGAAATACAAAGTGATATTCACTGTTGAAAACAAAGTTTACATTCTGTGGATATTCTCTACAATACTTGGTGCAAGGAAAAATTTAACATATGGTTGTAAAGAGGCCAGGACATTTTATCACCCATATACAGTTGTAATGTGTATACTACTGTCAGGATTATCTGAATGAAGTTATACGGTTTCATAAATATCCAGAATATATTACAGAAACAAAAAACTCTAAAGACAAAACGCAAATTACAGGAAAAGCATAGGTGTCTAAGTTTCCATTACTACAAGTGGCAATGAAAATAATTGTGTATATTACTTTATTATACATTATGTAATACCAAAGTGAAAATCTTCATAAGAAGATGTATTGATCTTTCTAAAAGGCTCATGACTCCTCTGAACATGTAGTTAGCAATGAACTGACAGGGAAGAAAAAATATGCTAGAGATTCTAGTAAAATAGAAATAAAATAACACTATAAAGTGTTTGAATTGTTGAATATCTTTTGCTATTATTGATAACACACCGCCAGAAAGACTGGACAAATAGTGCTAGGTTCCTGGGAAGGAAGTATGTGTGTCTGTTAGTTACATCTGAATTTTCCAGAGGATCCTTGAGGGTAGGTTGAGGACTTTAGCTGCCATAGCACTTCTTATATCATCCTTATATCAGGATGATATAAGGTTGTGAAAATGTCAAAAACACCCCGATCTTTTGTCACAAGCTGAAGATTGGATATTGTACCTTGTTTGAAAATGACAAAACTCTGTATGTCTAAGGGAAACTAGGCACACCAAATCTGATACCTGAATTTCACATGTGTTGACAATACCTGTCTAGGAACTAGGAAACAATGAATCAGTGCATGGAGGCTCTGAAACAAAAATGCACTTTCTTTGTAGCTTTCCATTGTCTTTCTCCTGTAAGTTACAAAAGCACCATTCCTTCCATTTAGTACCATACAGTTGGGCTTTGGTTGTAACAGGACAAGATAATTCCTTGAATATAGCAAGAAACTTGATTGATCAAATCCCTGCAGGCAGGCAAATTTATTTGCTCTCCTTGTGTCATATTGATGGATTTTGTATTTTCAAATAGAGAATGAACTCAGATCAAATCATGGGAGAGATCTCATATCTAGGCATGGGTATCAACAATCACTGTAACCTTGGAGATCTCCATCAGTGCTATTTATTCATCTCTCAAACCGTACTCACTAGGTTCCCTGAATAAAGGAGAAAAATCAACAGTGGATGGTTGGAAAAATTGTTTTTTACCTTCTCTCTACACTGACAACCAAAATAACAAGTCAGTTGATCTCTGGGGCTATCCCTAATTTTGAAGACTTGTGCCTAGATCCAAGCAGTTTGTCAGAAAGTGTCTTTTCCTTTATGTGCCCAAAGACTGTGACACTTATCTTGCAGTTTATGTTACCTGCTGACTAATTGGGAAGTACCTGTGTCTCTTTTAACAATTGTTTGTGTTGTATGTTTTGATTATATTCTTTCCTAGAAAAATAATGTCTAATAGAATATTCTTAAAAGTGATGTTGAAATACTAAATGCAATATTCTGTGTATGAAGTGCTCCCCTTATATTCTGGATGCATAAAATGCAAAGTATCTCGAACATCAGCACAATAGTAACTGAAATACTAATAATAATGTTTATAAGCAATGAATATTCGCAATGAAACATGGTGTATGTGCAACATTTAATGTGTGGTATTAAAGACTATGGCATTTTCTTTTTTTAAATAACTATAACTGATTAATTTATTTCATTCAAGTCATAAGCAATGATCTAATGGCTAGTGGTCTTTTAAAACATAAAATAAAGATAACAAAAATAAAAAAATACAGATAAAAAGAACTGTTAAAACTGTTAGTGATGTCTAGGATTGTCAGCAAGCTCATTGCATAGATCTTTTTTCTGATCAGTGAATGGTTCCCTAGTCTTTGATGCATATACAGATGTAATGTATTTCTACTGTCAGAAATATATTAATCAAAGTAATACATTTTCATAAATATCCTGATTATATTACAGAGATCTGATCTCTAAAGCCAGAAAGATATTAACATGAAATCCTTGGACTATAGGTATCTTTGGACTAAAGACACAATGAAAATTACTTAGTACATTTCTTCCTTTTACATGGTCTAATACAATGGTGGAGATGATCCTGACCAGATGTATTGAGTTCCTTAAAGAGCTCATGACTCCACTGAGCTATTAGTTAGCAAAGGACTAACCTGGAAGAACAAACATGCTGGAAAATCTACTAAAATACAAGGACAACAACAGAATAAAAAAGGTTGTATTGATGAATAGCTTTTGCCATTAATGGGAATATGCTACCAGCATCTCTGTTCCAAGAGTGCTTGGTTTATGGTTATAATAGTATATGTGTTTGTTAGTTCCATCAAACTTTTTTCGGACTCCAAGTTGGTATGTTGAGGACATTTGCTGCCATAGCAGTTTTCACAGTGGCTGATCTAAGGATTTAAAAAAGTCAGAAGATATCTAGTCTCTGTCACAAGCTAAAGCTTGAATCTTGTATATTCTTTGCAGAAGACACAGCCCTGCATTACTGAGACTAGAAAATCATACTTCAAAGCTAATACCTTAATTTCCTATAGGGTGACTATACAAATATTCCACATACACCATATAATGTTAGAATTATCCACATTATATAAACATTGTATTAAACAATGAATTTCTATTAATATTGTCCAGATTCAGGAAGATATTCCAGAATTTCTTCATGCCAACTGAGTGCATGTTGGCATGACATGGGTGAAAATTATACTGAGTGTTCCAATATTATTTGGAGGATACCCTATTAGATATCAATATATGGGAAAAGGCTATTTTGAGAGCTCACAATACAAGCAATTTGGGAAGCAGACAAAATGGGGAGGCAATAAATCAGAGCATAGAGACTCTGACACAAACAAGCACAATCATTGCATCTTTCCTTTGGCTTGGTCTCTTCACAGTTTCACAAGCACCCTCTTTTCTCTTTAGCACCATTCAGTCTGGCACTGCTTATATCCAGGACCAGATACATCCTGGACTATAGCCAGCAGCCTGACTGAACAAATCTCCCTCTGCAGACAAATTTATTTGTTCTCCTTGTTTCTGATTGATAGATTTTGTACATTGAAATAGAAAATGAAATCAGAACCAATCAGGAGAGATCTCATATCTAGGCATGGACAGCAAATTCTGTGGTTACCTAGGAGATCTCTATCAGTGCTGCTGATTCATCTCTCACCCCCCCTCCCTGGGTTTTCTTACAGAAACAGAAAAATCGATATTGGATGGAAGAAAAAATTTAATTTTCCATCCATGTCTGGTCCACATGTACTCAGTTTGCCTGATAAAATTCTGGAGTATTTTCCTGAATCTGAACAATACTAATAGGAATTCATTTTTAATACAATGTTAATATAACATGGATAGTCCTAAAAGTATATGGTATTTGTGGAAGATTAATATGTAGTTTCAAAGAGAATATAACATTTACTGAAACACATATAATTTTAAGTTGCTCACTACTGTCAGGGTTGCTCTAGTCAAAGTGGTAATATTTCACAAATATCCATGATCTGTCATGAAAAGCTGCTTGCCAAAGACAGAATGGAAATAACATGAAAGCTATAGACAATCAGGACAAGATGGATTGATTTCATCAAAGGAGTCAAACACCTTGACCCCAGTTCCTGTAGAGGCATCAAAGAATCAAAAACAATCAGTGTGTTTGCAGGTTTCCTCTGAATCTGTCTCCTGTCAGTTACAGAAGAACTCTTCTTTCTGTTGAGCACCATACAGTCAGAGTGGGCTATATCAGGACCAGATAAGTCCTGGAATATAGACAGCAGCCTGACTGATAAAATCACTCCCTGCAGAGAAATTTATTTGCTCTCCTTGCTTCTGATTGATGGAGGTTTTATATTCAAATAGAGAATTCAATCAGATCAAATCAGGGCAGAGATCTCATATCTATGCAGAAATATAGGAGCTGCTGAATCATTCCTCCTCCCTCTCTTGGTTACCTGGCTGAAGCACAAAATTGAAAGTGTGTTGCCGGTGATCTGTTTTTACGTTCTTTCCTCTCCATATTGACAAACAGATAGCAAATCAGTGACATGGGATATTTGATCCCATTTATGACTCCTTCTTCTTCAATCTAAACCATTTGTCTGAGACCCTCAGTTTATTGTGAAGATTTTTGATAGTTAATCTTGTTTTGAAATTATTCCTTCCTGCTGACTGATAGTGATGTGCCTGTGCCTGCTTCTCTAGGTGAATCTGTTGTATGCTATTAGTAAAGCACTCCCTAGCACATGCATGTCTAATAGTGTATCTTCAATTAGATGCTTGGATTCTGATGTAAAATATTTTGCTCAGTCCTTGCTCAACATATAATCAGTTTGTATAATCTCAGGAGTGTCTTCATAAAACACCGCAATATTATTAAGTAATCAATTTTTTAAAAAAATAACTTTATATACTGTGGATATTCTTAACAGTATGTTGTATGTATGGAATATTATATGTGTATTTGCAGTGAGACCCAGAGATATTCTTAAACATATATGGTTGCAAGGTTTTTATTGTTCACAATATGTCAGAAAAAAATATTATAGTTTCTTAAGTATCTATGAAATACGATGGCGAACTCATAGCTAAAGTCATACTGCTAGTAAAGAGGTATTGGTCACTACTCTCTTTTTCAGGATTTAACTTTAAGCTGGACACCATCTGTTCATGATGTACTTAGTTACCCAAATGGATCAACGCTCCTGAACTTTTAGTAAAAGAAGTACTGACATGGAAGTACAAACAAGAAAGTGAAACTTGTAATTGCCAAAGTACAATGAGAGTGTAAAAAAGAGAAAATACACAATGCATGTCAAAAGTGAAATCCAACATACAAATGAGGGATAGTCATGAATGTGCGTATAGTCTAGAATACTGTTCAAAAGTAAGTGTCTTTTAGTACTATGTAAAAACTCTGAATTTAGTATGAGAATTTAGGTAAATTCAGAAAAAAAGTCCTAAAGGAATATTCATAGTAACCATCCAATCAACTTTATTGGAGCACAGTAACAGACACTGATATACCAAGAAGCAGTATAATGCAAGGATTCAATAAATATACATGTTGAAACAGACATAGTAACATCATGAAGAGAAAGCAGGAGGAAACATTTGAAAGATCAGAGACAAGATTCGAGAGAGTCAGAGAGAAACAGAGGATCCCAAATAAGATGTTAGGATGTAGGACCAAAGAGCCATAAATAGTATCAGCTCAAAGGTACCACAGATTTTCTCTGTTCTTTCTCATTGTAGTAGTTATCGGAAACTCACCAAGAATCAGATTGTAGCTGCCTTTGAAATATCAGTGTCACAGTCTAGAAGTCAAAGGTAGTGAGTTTCAAAGCTTCCATGCTCTGATTCCTCTCATCCTGATTCCTGTAAAGGAACTGTTGTCCTATGTGAAATACAGGTTTCACATTTGGGTTGTGCCTTCCTAGTCTCAGTCATACAGAACTGTGTCTTATGCCAATATTCTTGATTTTAAGCTTTTGTTAGTGAAAGAGTCTAGGTGTGTTCTGACATTTTGCATCCTTAGGTCACCCACTGTGAGCAATGGTTTGGCAGTGAATGCACTCAGCTTTCAAACTTGCACTCTCTAAAAATTCAACATGTAACTAACAGATAAATTTCCTAGCACATTCAGAAAACAAGCATTCTTGGAAGACTAATGCTGACAGGCTCTTGTTATTAATGTACACAGATATTCAAAAATCCAAACTTGGATTCAGAAAAAAGTCCTAAAGGAATATTCATAGTAACCATCCAATCATCTTTATTGGAGCACAGTAACAGACATGTGGTGGTACAAGTGATTAACTGAAATCTGTGTCACGGACCAAATAAAAGACAGAGGCCCCCTACTACCTGTCCATTTTGCTGCTTTCTTTCCTTCTTTGCCTCCCCAAAGTGAAGCTTCTTTTGGGTGTGTGTTGGTGTGGCATGGTCAGTTGAGATTTGGACCGCCTTCTATGACAATATTGGTGCCAAGACCCAGGAATTGCTAGAGGCCACCCAGATGTGCCCACAGCAACTGCAACTGTGGCTTATGTAGACCTCCAACACTTTTGCCACTGCAGTTGCCATGAACGACTCCCAGTGTTGCTGCTGACCACTGCGCTGTAAGGCACACAGACTTCCACCACGTGGGCTACCTGTTGCCAAATAGATTAAGCCCCCTGGACTGAACCTCATTCAGACAGGTCTATCAGCATCACAGTCCCACTCTTCTGACTACCATATCCTCAGACTTTCAATCAAGCATCAGAAGATTGGTAAGGATTCCCTTCCAGTTGGCAAGGAGGGCCCCTCACCAAGAGTTGTGTTACCAACATCTATGGGCTTATTTTTGGGCTTCTCATGGTTCCTTTACCAGCCTCCCAGCAGATGTACAGAATAGGACTTCTAATCTTGGGTGAGAACCCTATCAAAAGTGCTTTTCAAACCCCTCACTTGGGCTTTTGCAGCCATAATACAAGTCCTTAAACTTAGGTGGGCCTCTTTCTTTGGCAAGTTCAGGAAACATCATAGCCTATACTGTCCACGTGAAGACCTAGTAAAACTAGCCCCATTCAAACACAACAATGTCATTTTTATAACAGTTTATTTCAAATTAGTAATAATGAGTTCATTTAAGGCACCTCTAAGTACATCGATATGGAAACAACAATTAGAATATGGCTAGCATTTTAAGGAATACATACCCAAAATAGTCTCTGTCTTTTTCTCATCAGCTCATTAAATAATATTATCCACTATGAAATTACTTGTGCTTCATGAATCTTAGATCAATATGTACTAGGACTTTTCCTCTGTTACTATAACTTAAAAATTGTGACTGCAATCTCACCTGTTGTAATTCAAGTGTTTGATGGTGCTTAAATTACCCCCATTAATGGTTTCATGCAGATGTATAACTTGTTTTAAACAATAAAACAGAATTTATTTTTCATATTTATGGAATTTTCCAATCATGTGTGCAAGCTGGCTAGTAAATTCATGTAGTATTATTACAACAAACTCTCTAACATGTTCTATGATGTGCAAATAGCAGTATGATTTAATATGGATATTCTAGAAATAAATCCCATGTATTCAAGTTTCAAAGGCAACAATGGGGTGACAGAGCCAACTCACTGGCTATGCATATTATAATTATATATGCAAAAATCACCATAATGAATATAAGTCACAGGCCATAGTATTTTTCATTCTTCATAACAACATATGCTACTTCCTCCCCACTTCTGATTCTAACCACTGCACATTCCTGTTCAAAATTTGTTTTTTGTATAGTGGCTTGAAATCCAAGGAAATAAGCTAGTGTCTGTACTGCTCAATTGCAATCCCCACATATTTAATGGGATAAGAGTAATACAGGGACCTGTCGTTTTATAAAGTCCCTAATTGTTTTTTCAAAAAGTCAGCTTTCTACAATTTACTTTACAATAAGATCTTATTAAAGATTGCTTTCAATATTTAGCTATTAGGAAAAATCCCTCTAGCATATTTAGTGGTTATTTTCCTACAAATTACAACAACATTGTGTTAATGTAAACACTATAGCTAGCATACAATGGACAGACACAGTATTAATTCCTAAGAAATAGGACATATCTTCTAAAAAAAGGGTCTACTAAAAATATGAATACCAAAAAAAAACACAATGACACCAAAAATTAGCACAATTTTATTACAAAAAAGGGGAAGTACCAGACTTCTTCTGGAGTAATGCCAATGGCAAGCTATTCAGTACAAAGTGGTGTGTCCTAAGCAGCATTACATATAATTAACAGACAATTTATAAATAACAGATTATTTATGTATAACTATATTTATGAAAGAATAATATTTAATAAGTAGTAAACAGTTTTTTTCTATCATAACTTATACAACCTGAAACATAAAACAGTAATCTGTCTTCAAGCCACACAGTTGTCAAAATCACATAATGATGACATTGGTAAATTACGTGTTACAATTAGTATTACGTTGATAAGATAGAAACCCTACACTACATTGCTAAAACAGACATGTACCCTGAACTAAATAGGTCAATAACCTATAGAAACTTCTTTATCTCTTAATCTGCTAGAGGATTATCAGTGTAAATAAGTACTAATTACATTATGATATCCTCACAGACATGTGCATCACTTACACCTATGAGTTGGCTCAGTCACCCCATGTTGGCTTTGAAACTTGAATACATGGGATATATTTCCAGAATTCCCATATTAAATCATACTGCTATATGAAGATCATTAGAGAATAAATATACAGGACTATTTATTCTTGCAGTAGATTTGAAAATAACGATATTCAGATAGAATAGGAATAGAGACACCGAGACTTTGGTGTAATGGGTCCTAAATGGAATATGTTCATAAAAGCCATTTCGTAAAGACTCATAGACCTGTTGAAAAAGAGACAGAAAGAGGCTAATACAGCCAGTGATGCTTGAAAGTTACATGAAACAATATTTTTCAGACAAAACAATACTAACAGACACAGGAACTCATATAGTAGGAATCAATACATACACACACTGTTCAGAGGTTTAAAGCATGTAAAAATACCAAAAATGGAAATTAGATAAAAACATACCAGTTGTTAAGGAGAAGACATGCACAATTGATATGTACAAGGAACAATGGGAAAATCAGTTTGAGCTATTGAGGGAGAATCTATAGTTATATATAGTTATATAAGTCATACTTCAAAGTAGGGCCGCAGTAAGGAAAAAATTAACAAAATTACATATATATATATATGTGTGTGTGTGTGTGTGTGTGTGTGTGTGTGTGTGTGTGTCAAAATATATTAAATATTCATTCTGTGTGTTTTTATGGATTTTATTTGACCTGACATTGATAACCTTGATTCATAAGGTTTGTAGTCATAGTTGTTAAAATAACCAATAAAGAGAGATGTTTTAATTTTCTAAATTTTGTTGTGTGGTCCTTATTCTTTTGGTGAGACAGCCTGAAATTCAGAGGCAGAGAAGAACCTTGAATACAAAGAGACATTCCGTATTTTATGGTAGAGAAAATGTGACTTAAATATGCAGGCCTACTTTAACATACATAAAGTGTCCATGTCCAATAGTACATAAATGCAATGGATGACAAAAAATATAAAAATCTTTGAGAATCCCTACTAATCTTCATGATTTGAAGAAAAACATTCAAATATGACTTATAAAAGTTAAATTCCAGTGGTCATACTAGGGCACAACATTAGTCCCCATACTTGGGAGGCAGAGGCGGGCTATGTTTTGAAACCCAGTCTAATCTACAGAGCTGTTTCTAGAACTGCTAGAGCTACACAGAGAAACCTTGTCTTGAAAAATCAACATAATAAATAAATAAATAAATAAATAAATAAATAAATAAATAAATAAATTTTTACCACAACATTAAAAGAAATTGTCATATATACAGATCTTAAATACTTTAGTGTATCTGTAAATTTAAAAGTAGTCTAAGAACACAAACAATTCTCAACTCCAATGGAAATTATATTATAATTCATAGGTGATTCAATACAAAAAGTAAACACTGGGTACTTTAGTCTTATTAATATTTTATGTTTAAGGAAAAGAAATAATTTGAAATTTTCTAAAGGATATATTCCTTTTGTGTGCAGAATACTAATTGTTCAAAATATTTTTACAATTAAATATAATTTTAGCAATGCTGTTTTAAATGAGAAAATAAAAGTTTTTCTTTGACATTTAGACACAAGTACTCACAATACAATAAAGAAAGTCAAAATGGTGGTGGTCTTACACTAACACTAACCTCATGTGAATATTAATACTAACATCTATAATGTCTGCTTCTCATGATGTTGAGAGGAATCAGGGATTCAGAGATTAGTTTGCAATATCAATGTGGAACCCAGTAAGAATTTCTTTCAGAATCACAGGACATATACCAGAGGAACAATGGTATGATTGTACTTATGTACATTATACTAATAACACAAAAATAATATACATATAAATATTCCAGGGTTAAACTTATCACTAACTGCAAAAAGTAAGGTAAGGAAAGCAGTACATTTTTGAGAGAAGGATTGTGGGGCCTGCTATGGTATTGATAGTTGTCACCAGTTACCCTTAGATTCTCTGAAACTTCAGGATGCAATGTATGCAGGCACTATGTTGCTTGTTACTCAAGGCTCCCTATGGACAATTTGAGGATAAAATCATTTAAGGTCATATCTAATGGTCAATTAAGATAGAATTGAGATAATTCAACCAAGCAAAGTAGCAACGCAATTATTTAACACTTAGCTTTATCAGATGTATAGCACTTTAGCCTTTCAGATGCACTTCATGACTGATGCAAGAATGACACATCTTAAAGTAGAAACAGTAGCATCTGAGACAATATTATATTTACATCACAGAAATCAACTTCAGGTGACATAGAGCAGAAATAACTTGAATCAAACAATAAGTAACTTTGCAACCTTGTTTCCATGAGCAATTTTCTTTCTTTGTGACAGCTTATAGTCAGACTTTGGGTATACTCAAGATCAGCTGATGCCTATACTATAGCCAATACTATAAATGCAAAAGCCCTTGCTACAGACAATTTTATTAGGTCCCTTTAATTCTACTTCAAGGACTATATGAATTCTAATAAAGGAAGGAATAAGAACCAATCAGGAGTGAGATAAAATATCTAGGCTTGGAGGTCAAAGAATGCTGCAACTTTGGAGATCTCGATCAGAGATGCATATAAAATGTCTTAAGGAGATGCTGGATATTCATACTGTCATAAGAGTCTCTTGAACTTCACTGCTATCATATGTGACCAAGAAAACATTCAGGAAGGCATAATCTGTTGATCTTCACAAACTAACAGAGGTAAATATTCTAAGATATAAATTGTATGGCATTGAGTACAGTCCTAAAAAAATATTTTATTGCATTCCTATTGAAACAATAAGAATAGTCACAGATATCAGACAGGGTTAATAACGTTCCTCATCATGTTTGGTGCTCATAATATTCCTGTTTACTCCTCAGATATACAGGTTAAAGGTCATTCTGGAAGAAATTTTCTAGAACTTAAGCTTCAAATCACTATCTTTTTTTCTGTGTGTAGAAGCAGCCAAACGTATCTAGTAGCAAAAAGTTTAATAATCGATGGCCAGTACTACTGCTTATGAGTTATAAAGTTATAAAGTTTTCAAAATAAATGACAATTTAATATCGACATTCCCCATTATATTTTACTATAATTACTATTTTACTATTTTCATATGATTTAGTTTGGACAGGAAATGGTCAGAGTTAGGCTAAAAATTTAATAAAAAGAAGTCAAAAGCTATAATGGGAGGGGTCATCTAATTTGGGGGTAAAATCGGGTTATAGTGTCAAGGTTAATAAAGACAGAGCAACCCAAGACATAGAATATTTCAGTGTAACCTTTACCGTTACTATAAGAAGATTTCTATACTGCGGAGAAGCCTGACAGACCAAATGAGAGGCATGATAGATGCTATCTAAGGTGGAAACATTGTATGAGGCAGAGAAGAAAAGTGAAACTAGATATTGTACCCAAGAAAATTAAGAATTTAGATGGAGAATCACTCCATGTGTTCTGAACAGAGTAGGATGATTTCAAAGTTCAGTGCTTAACTTCCCTTGGTTATCTTGACCTTGTCAGTTTGAGTGATTGTAAGCACACCCATTGGATCCCTCTGTTATTTTTAGTGAATATATTTATAAAGATTCTTTATCCAATTCCAGTTATTATAAATCCTAATAATTGTTGGTTATGTACAATTCACCAAAATAAAATAAACAAAAGAAAAGAAAAAAACCAAAACGAAAACTGGAGTAACTGTTCAGTTTTACCCATTTTTGCAAATTAATGATCTATATCTAAGACACTAAATGACAGTTCCATAATTTAATTTATACCTAGACGTTTTTGCTGATGGAAAGCTAGTCTTCGTTGTGTGAGAGAAACTAGAATATGAAAAGAAAGGTATACATTTCCAATAGAAAATTTAGAGGAAGTCAAAGCAGGTAGCAGGGAATAAAAGAATATTACATCTCAAATATGTTTGAAAAAAATGATGGAGTAGTTGGAGTTATTAGACAGGAAGAGTAAGATTTAAGAAATAGTTGAACTCTAATGTTTTTAAACCATGACACAAACTTGAAGATACTCTTCTGCTTGTTTTTGGTAGCTTGTCTAGCTCTGTGATCTGAGCTTCTGCAAATTGACATAAGCTCCCAAGTTTTAGACATCTCAGACTTAGCGTAACAATGCTGGTAAAATGGTAAAGTCTCCTTTAGAAAAAGTAAATTCATTTTTCCCCTGTACTGATTATTCTGGTACTACAGAGAAAGCTCAGACCTTTAAATATTAGGAAAGCTTTCTCCCTGTTGGCCACATTCTTAGGTTCTGAAGTTATTATTTTCTTAATTTTAATTTCTTTCATACATATAATCAAGAAGATCTCTAAAACACAGTTGTTTTGGCAAGACATGTAGAGTTTATTGTACACACAATAGAAAAGGAAAGATCCTACAGTGGAAAAGGCACACACATATAGGGAGGACATCTGCAAATCCATAGCTGTTATCTGTCAGACAGTCTAACTTAACAACTCCTGTCTCACTGTTCTATTTTTCTCATACAGAGGACTTTTAGTACATTCCATATATTTTATTTACTTAGGTAAATAAAATACACAAGTCTACATCAGTGAAGTGGAGTAATCATGTTCATGCCTTTCTTACTGAGGTCTCAAAGCACATATATAGATCAGCTTCTAGTAGAATTGTGAGTTCTCAACAAATCCTCAAATTCCCTTAGGTAATCCAACTATCCTAAAATTTTCTTACAAAGAAATATAATTTTCTCTGCTAACTCATTGGATCACATTCTCTTTGTTCCAGACCAAGTCCACCTTGAACTCAAAGCAAACTTATTAAATTTTATTTTGAACACATCACCAAAATCAAGGTCTTTTTTCCAGGTAGAAAAAGATACAGAAAAATGAAATTATTTGCCTATGTCCAGACTAGTAGAAAGGCTATTTTGTGTTGGTATGAATTTAGCAAATATCAATTTAAAAAATATGGCCTATATGAAGAGGTAGAATAGGATCTGGGATACCCAGGAGGCAGAAAGAATTCTAGAATAGAGCCAGGCCTTAGAGATTATCCTGGGAGAATCTGACAAGTTGGCCACATGGTAGCTGAGCACAGATTACCAGCAATGTGGCAGAATGTAGGTGGAAATAAATGAGTTTTAGTAAGTTACAATGTATTAAGAAAACAGCCTAGTCATATTTTTAGAAGGTATTTGTAAAAATATTTTGAGTCTAAGTCTTATTTTTTGGAGCATGGGGCTGGGTGGAAATACAAGAGCTAACTTTCACAGGAGATAACCTATACTTACTAGTTGAAATTAGGTATGCAAAGCTTATGGTCCATCAATCAGAGTGTTTGTTAAGAAGGGATTGAGTGTTATAATCCAAACACATTGACTTTTGGAAGCATAGGAAAAGTAGTTCTCTAATTTCCTAATGTAGAATCCCTTAGTGATTACAAACCATAAAATTATTTTCACTCTACTTTTTAGGTGCAATTATTTTGCTTCTGTTATAAATTTTAATACAAATACCTCTGTTAACAAATGTTCCTGTAAAGAGGTTACATTTGACAACCAAAGTGGGTGTGGTGGTACCCACAGGGTAAGAAGAATTGATCTAGTAGAGTCTGTCCATTCTTATCTAACATATGAAAAGTACTGAAGTCTTTGAATCAATTTTAGGTAACTTCTTTATTTTTTTCTGGGTTACTAAGAAGAAATCTCCAAACAGGGATACCAGATAAAACATCACAGCTCAATGGAGTAAGAATCATCTTATTTCTCTTTACTGTTGATATACACAGAAATATACTAGGCTTTCAACAGTATAATTCATAATAATTCCTGCCCACTAACTCAGAAAGAACACTTGAAACTGCATGACAGACTCAGTCACCTCCAAATCTTTCTTCAGTATTATCTATCTGGTTTATTAACCAGAGTAGTAGTACTCTCTAAACTAAAATGGGATTTTTCCAGAATAGCTAACTCACAGGGTGGATTATTCACAGAGAATGATAGAAGAATCAATGTTGGAGAAAGGGTTTTATCTTTCTTTTTTCTTTTTGCATTATTTAGGGATAGTATCACCACAAGTATAAAATACTGCCGAGTAAAGCATTAATTAGATGTTTCCAAAGAACCCATGGTCCTCCCATCTTCCTTTTGTTTCTCTTTATTCATCTTCCCCTTAGCTTTCTCTTAATTTATTCTGAAAACCTATTTTTTTTTTTTTAGGAATAAACACCCCCGCATTGTCTCACCGCAATGTCAGTGAGCTCACTTAAGTTTTTTGTGTTTATTGATTTCAAACAGAAAATGAGATAAAGTATGACTAAGAAAAAAGTAAAGAAAATGTGTTGGAGAGGTGGGAGATATGGTCTTCTAGACTTGGATTGGTTATTGCATATTGAAATCAGAGAAAACCTTACATATAACCATCACGAGATATAATTAGATAAAAATATTTGGCAAGTAAAGTGCGGTATACAGAGCTATTATACATGTGAAAAGGACTTATGCAGTGGATACATAATGGGATATGGAGCCACATTTCTTGGAACCTATACTACTTTTTCTGGCATAACACTGTCTCAAATATGACCTCACACATGTGTTTATATGAGCAGCACTAATTGATGTGTGGAAGCTTAAAACAAATGTGAGCTTGAAGTCTAAGAGGATAATATATTGGTGTCTCCTTGATTTATTCAGGTATAGCTGGATATATGGATTTATGAAAGATCAAATACTATCATATGTAAAAACCACAGGCTTTGTCTACAAATTTAAAAAAAAAAATTAAGAGGACATAGAGATAGAACACTGTAGAATAAATATTTTCTTAATTTTCTTCTTGTCGATAGTAATTTAATCTTTTCCCTATAATGTCATCTTTTTATTAATTAATATAGTCATTTATATCCCAAAGACTACCCACACTTTCAATTATCCTTTCACAGAGGTCTTCTCCCATCTTCATCTCCATCAGCTCTGAGATGATGACCCTTCCCTGGGTATAACCCCACCCTGGTGCAGAAGTCTCTGAAGGTTTAAGCACATACTCTCTCTTTGAGACAAGAAAAGGTAGCCCTCTGCTACATTTGTGCCTGGACCTCAGGCTAACCTATATATGCATTTTGGTTGTTGGCTCATTCTCTGGAAGCTCCCAGGTAATTAGGTTAATTGACACTATTGATCTTCCTGTAGGATTGTCCTGACCTTCAGGATCTTCATTCTTTTTTTGTAACTCTTCTATCGAGTTTTCTGACCTCCATCCCATGTGTGGCTGTGTGTATCTGCATCTGTCTCAGTTAGATGCATGGTAGAGAATCTCAAGGTACAGCTATGCAATATCTGTAAGCATGACATAACATCAGGGATTGGTGATTGCCCATGGGATGGATCTCAGGTTGAGACAGTCACTCGTTGGTCATTCCTACAGTTTCCATTCCATCTGTGTCTATGCCTTTCTCTGAGATAGAAGCAGTTTTGACTTTAATCTTTTGCAGTTGGTTTGGTGTCCATGTTTTCAATAAGAATCCTGTCTGGCTCCTGAGGGTTATCTCTTCAAGTTCCATAATATCACTGCTGGGCATTTCTGGTAAGGTTACCCCAACCAATTTATGGGGGCCTACCCCAACCCAGATTTCTGGGATTTCCTCAAGATTACTCCCACCCTTAGAAGCTGTGAATTTCCATTTTTTTACTTTAACTCATTCTCTGGGCCTCTCTTCTCATAACTGACTGTGCTCCCCCATTATCCCCTTCCACCAAGGTTCCTCACACTTTCTGACTCCCATGAGTATTTTGTTCCCCCTTCTAAGAGTAATTCAAGAATCCTCATCTTGCTATTCTTTCTTGTTTAACTTCATTGGGACTCTTTGGTATATAATCTGTATTCTGTACTTTTTTGGGGTAAGATCCACTTATCAGTGAGACCATAACATGTATGTCCTTTTGGCTTTGCATATAGAAGAATATAATGAACTCCATATTTATGACCCTCCACAAAGCTCAAGTCCAAGGGGATCAAAGATTTCAACATAAAACCACACACTGTATTTAATAGAAAAGAAATGGGAAATAGCCTTTGACACACTGGCACAGGGGAAATGATCCTGTGGATAACACCAGTTTATGGGGCTGTAAACTCAATAGCTAATAAAATAAAAGCTTCTATAAGGCAGTGAAGACTCTAAAAAGAAAAAGCAGCCAAACGAATAAGAAAATATCTTTACCAACCCAGCATCTATCAGAGGCCTAATATTCAAAATATATAAAGTATCCAAGAATTTAAACTCCAAAAAACCAAATAACCCAATTAAAAATAGGTTACAGAACTAAAAAAAAAACACAACCAAAGAATCTAGAATGTAAAGAAAAACTTAAAAGAAATGTTTAACATCCTTAGTCATTAGGGAAGTGAAAATCCACTGACCCTGAGATTCCACATGACACCAATCAGAAATGCCAAGATCAAAACCTCAGGTATTAGTACGTGTTGCTGAGTTTGCAGAGCGATGGGTATATTCTTCCATTGCTGGTGGGATTGCAATCTGATACAACCCCTCTGGAATGAATCTATTGTTTACTCAAAAATTTGGAAATACTTCTAAGTGATGACCTAGCTATACCTCTCCTGGGCAAATACCTAAAAGATGTTCATCATACCAAAAAAACATGTGGTCACAGCAGCCTTAATCATAATAATCAGAAACTGGATGCAACCCAGATGTCCCTCAACTGAAGAATAGATACAGAAAATGTGGTTCATTTACACAATGAAATACACTTCAGCTATTAAAAACTAGGACATCATTAAATTTGCAGGCAAATAGATGGAACTAGACAATATGAGTGAGGTAACCCATACCCTAAAGGACATGCAAGGTACGTACTCACTGATATGTGGATATTACTCTGAAAATCAAATGAAGTCTGTGAGATTATTTGTAATTCATGGTTGCTGCTCTAGTTCCTGGAGTGTGGAAGCTGACATTAAAGGTTGCACCAGAAAAAAATTTTAAAGAGGAATAAACATGTTTTCCATAGCCACATTTATGGAACCTTCCTCTATTATACTACCCTGACAAAGGAAAAAAATCTCAGAGGCCATGTAAGCTAGTTCAGAGTTGCTTATAAAAGCAGAGAGGGACAGGCTGTATACGAAGGTAAGAATCTCTTGATTGTGCTTGCTTTTTTTATATAAACCCAAGGAAAGTAAAGAACCCACACTGGGATGATTTTCAAAAGATGCTACAGCTTAACTCTCCAAGATGTCAATTGTATTGCTGAAAGCACAGTCCTGTACAAGATGGTCTTTTGCATAAATCACTAGGAATCAACAAGAATTATCAGGCACACCTTACAGTGAGGATTTACTTCTAGCACAGGTCAGAACAATGAGCATTGAAAATCATTGGATTTTTTTGAATATTGTCAAAATATTCAAATAAATATAAATATTCAGGCTTCTACAATTTATTCAGTGTTATCGGTTTCCAAATTAAATTGTTTATAATTATCTACTTTTAAATTTTCCTTTTATTGGATATTTTAGTTATTTACAATACAGATGTCATTCCCTTTCCCCATTTTCCTTCTCTAGAACAATGTATTCTATACCCTCTCCTCCTTTATGCTTTTATACCATTTTGATTACATGCATGTATTAAGGTCAGTTCTAGGTTGAGGGTCTAGCAATACAATAGATGCAAATAGGCGAGGAACAAGCAATACAATAAACACAAATAGTCAGAGAAGAAGCAAAGCATGAACCCAGTTACATGAACACTTCCTTGATCACTGTTTCTAAAGGCTTATCAGAATGACCAAAGTATCTGAGCCTACTTCCCTGTCCTAGTCCAAGGTCATTTTCATGTCTGAAGCCTACTTCCTTGTTCTAACCTAAAATTTAGATTCCTGTCTGAATTTTGTTCTTTGTTCTGGGCTATGTTTAGATTCCTGCCTGAGATTACTTCTTTGTTGTAGCCTATGATTTACACTTCTACCTAAAATTACTTCTTTGTTCTAGTCTAATGTCAGATTCCTGCTTGAACCTACTCCCTTGTCCTTAGCCAATGTCATATTACTGTCAAGCAGCCCCTTTCCTTGTCCTTGGCCCATCTCAGCTTCTTGCCAAGCAACCCTAAAGGCTCTCCACTTCTCCTCATTTTTTATTTCATTAACAAAACTGAGCCTGTCTTAGGTCATTCTGACAAGAATGCCTTCCTTACCCATCATGAAATATACATTATCAAAGGCAATGCACTTATGCCTTAGGTTGGTATGGCTCTGTGCAGAATCTTACCTGTTCTCGGCTTGCCAGCCTGTTAAATTAATAACTCAGTCTGGGGATCCATTTTCAAGTTTAAGCCATGTACTTTGGCTCCCAACATGTTGATGATGTTGAAGATAAGCTTTAACATGATGGGCAGGAATAAAAATATATCCAGGATAAGAAGGGCTAGCCTCATCAAGCTATATATGCCATTCCTGAGGTTTGTTCAAAATGGAAATACTGAGCTCAGGCCATGGATAAGTTTATCGGCATTATCTGCAGCATCAGAGCTCAACAGAGCAGCATTCTTTTAATTCATAATCTCACTATGTCCAGCCTGCAATTGGCTTGAATTAGGACATAGCATCTCAGGCAGCATTAAAGACTCATGGTCTCCAGGTGTAATATAAAGACTAATGGTCTCTGGACTTCCAGCTATGAAACTACATTAAATGTTTGCTGATAACTTCTAAAGTTTCTAAAAACTTTCTTGACTATTCTATGATTCAAAAAAATCTGGCTTTTTTCTCTTTAACACTGTGCTTTATTAACATAACTTTGTGTGTTTTGTTTAATTCTTTATGCTTAAATAAAGACTAGGGAATCTTAACTCTTTCTTACTGTTCTGTACTAAGAACTTAACACTTTTTAACAGTTCCATGCTTCATTATTGGCTCAAAACTTAACTCTTTCTTAATTATTGATTACTTGTGATTTAATAAGTGCTAATATCTGACAATTGACATATACAGTTTAGTTTTAGTAGCAGGGAATTAAGTGAAAGAATTTATTGCTGGTGTACCTTTCTCGGTGAATCAGGCAGAAGCTTCTCTGCCTAAGCTGGTTAACTTGTTATGAACCAGAGAGGAAGGAAATAAAAAATTAATAAAACAATGCTTTATACAGGCAATCATGGACAGACACGTATACATTCAAACATTTCATCTGTCAAAGATATTCATGCAAGCTTATGTATATGCAAATATGCTTAAACACATACATACATACAAACAAACAGAGAAACACATTTGGATGGATGGATGGATGGATGGATGGATGGATGGATAGATAGATGGATAGATGAATGGATGAGGTAAACCTAAACCAAACCATTCAACCAACTATTTATTTCTTTTGTCGGGTCTTTTTGTATCTTCTTATAAAAAAATTCTATACAAAAGTACATCAAAGATAAAATATTAAATAGAATAGGAGTATGAGAAGGATATTGATATTAAATACAAAACAATGTTTCATTAGAATATATTCATTGTATGCTCAAAGTAACAGTTTTCACATGGCATTGTCTTATGCCTGTGCAAACATTTGAGTTCATCTTTGGATCTAAATGTTTTTCCTATGACATAATAATTGTCCCAACTCTATTTCTTTCATTAGTGTTATTATGAAAGCTCAATGTATTTCTTAATATGTAGCATTTGCTTATTATTACGAGGAGTAGATATATTCTAAACTTGACTCTAAATTATTACATCATTTTAGCAAATCAGACTATCTCTATAAATATTTATCTAAAATCATTTGAATCAAATTTAGAATTCTATAGAGAGTAAAGCTACAAATAATCTATTTGTCTATATAGCATCACTACAAGATAATACATCTCCCCATAGGTATTTTAAAATTTACTCAAAAGGGTCTGTCAGTACCTAGTGAGTTATAGGATATATATATATATATATATATATATATATATATATATATATATATA
>JANHMN010000003.1:56786504-56818227 GCA_030674055.1 Rhabdomys pumilio
TATATATATATATATATATATATATATATATATATATATATATATATGTGTGTGTGTGTGTGTGTGTGTGTGTGTGTGTGTGTGTGTGTCTGTGTGTGTCTGTGTGTCTGTGTGTGTGTGTCTGTGTGTCTGTGTGTGTGTCTGTGTGTCTGTGTCTGTCTGTGTCTCTTGCACATGGGCATGGATCCTGTTGAGCTTCATTGTGGTTCCCGAGCAGCTGTCCCACAGGTGACTGGAACCACAGCTCAGGGAGCAGAAGCTAGGGAATTTGACTGAGTTCAGTCTACCCTTAGAGTGAATGCCAAGCAGACACCTGGCTATGAGAAACTGCAGGGCTCCACCTGGTCATGGAGAGGTCTCAGCCTGGGACCCACAGGGGCAGATCTCTCCAGTCAGAGGTCTGGGGGCCAAGAAGCTAGATGGAAATCTGCTGGTCTCTTTCCTTGGGCAGCGAGGTGCTGGTGGGAGGCCAGAGAAGAACTGAGATCAGGGGGCTGGCCTGCAGCCACGAGGTGGAGACTCTTGGCTGGGTACTCTTGGTTACTCACTTGGCTCACCTAGCTCACTTGAGTTGGCTGGGCCTCCAGTGCTGGAACACAGAGAAGTCCTCCACGAGAGATTTAGTGGCTCACTAGTTGAAAACCTCCTCCATGGTTCTCCAAGTCAGGCCTCAATAATGAGAGGGATTCCATGGTTTTGAAAGCTTTATTGTCATGGTGTAAAGTAGATGAAGTTGTAAACCCCTGCTCTCAGGGTGGGCCTGACGTTAAATACATTTTGCAGGGAGGAGGGTCTGGAAAAATGCTTAATTGGCTATGTTCTCTGGTGTTTAGGTATCTCGTTATCATGGAGATCTCTTGAGGCTCTGTGGTGTGTAGTCATAACCTTTACCTGTGGAGGGGCTGGTAGGGGCATTGTCCTACATTACTGAAAGGCTCTGATCAATAGAGGTCTTTGGCCTGTCTGGAGCCTAGAGTCTGGGAACGTCAAAAAATGCATGCTGTTCCTTGCAGAGATACTTGTTGATTTATGTTTAGATATCTGACCTTGTGTCTTCTTTTCATTTCTCCTAGAAATATGTTTAAGAATATCCCTCTCTCCCTCTCCCTCTCTCTCTCTCTCTCTCTCTCTCTCTCTCAATGTATATATATATTTCTAATATATATATATATTTCTAATATATATATATATTATATAATATAATATATATATATAATATATATATATTAGAAATAAAATATTTAAAGTATAAATATTCTCAAAACCTTTTGTGTGTATGCAAGTTTTTATGTGGTGTTGCATAGAAATGACCAATACAGCACATTTTCTTATTTTCTATTATTCTCCATCAGGTATAACTGATATTCCTTAAATATTTTCTTTAATATTTTAATGCTGTACCTTTGGAAAAATTCAAATCATTTTTGCACAAGAATTCTGCTAACAAACTATCACCTCCTTATTCAAACTCCATGTGTTCTTTCTAATACGAACTGACATCATTCTCATCATCTGTCTGTGCATGGATATGGCACCATCTACTGGAAGATTCATCTTAGAGCATGCATCTCAGAATAAATATTATCCATTTTCCTCCATCAGCTAATCAAATGCCAACAACTACTCTATTAGTACGTTTTTTTTTTCATTAGTAATGCCAACAGTCACACTGGAATTTTATCTGGCTTGATCTGGTCAAATAATTGTCCATATTATTCTAGCTTTTGGGAATTTGAGAGTGCAAATGCACAGAATGGAAAATAATTCACTAATCCCATATCTGATAGAGGGCTAATATTGAAAATATATAAGGGACTCAAGGAGCTAACCACCAAAAACCCAAACAACAATATAAAAATCGGTTATAAAACGAAATCAAGAGTTCAAAACAGAGGAATCTCAAATGGCTGAGAAAGATGTAAAGAAATGTTCAAAGTCCTTAGTAATCAGAGAAATGCAAATCAAAACAACCCTGAGATTTCACCTGGCATCAATGATAATAGCTAAGATTAAAGTCACAGGCAAGAGCATATGTTGACAAGGATGTGGAGAAAGAGGAACACTCTTCCATTGATGGTGGGATTGAAAACTAGTAAAACCACTCTGGAAATCAATCTGAAGTTTCCTCAGAAATGTAGAAATAGATCTACCTGAAGACCCAGCAATATCACTCTTGGGAATATACCCAAAAGGTGCCCTACCAGGCCACAGGGGCACGTGTTCCTCTTTGTTCATAGTGGCTTTGTTTGTGATAGCCAGAAGTTAGAAACAACCCAGATATCACATGACAGAAGAATGGATACAAAATGTGGTTCATTTACACATTGGAATACTACTCATCTATTAAGAATGAGGACATCCTGAGTTTTGGAGGCAAATGGATGGAAGTAGAAAACATAATCCTGAGTGAGGTAACTCAGACTCAAAATGACATGCATGGTATGGTGTCACTAATAAGTGGATATTAGCCAATAAAAAACAAACAAACAAAAAACAGAACACACAAGAGACAGTCTACAAAACTCAAAAAGGACAACATGGTGAAGGATTCAAGTGAGGATGCCTCCGTCCAAATTAGAAAGAAGAAGAAAGCAATCACAAGTGGGAAGGAAGGAAGGGACCAGAGAAGGAAAGTAGAGAGGGGAGGAGAGGGAATTATGATCTGGTACTGGGTGAGGGTAAAGGACTGATCACCTGAGGGGCAAGAAAAAAATGACAACAGACAGCCTCAGCAAGTAGGATTTTGGGGGTTCCCTCTAGAATGCAGCAGAGAACAGGGAGGTAAAACATGCTCAAGTCTCAAAGGGAGGGACTTTAGATGAAGTGCCCAACAGTATAAAGTGTGAAGTTGTAGAGCAACTGAACAGTGCAGATGGAGCCAACCATCAGAATGAAGTTGAGGACCCTGGTGGGGAAGCTAGTACAAGGACTGGAGAGGCAGAGGAGGATCATGACCCCACAGGAAGAACAATGTGAGCTGGCCAGACCACCCAGTGTTCCAAGGGACTAGACCAAAAACCAAGGTGTATAAGGGGAGGTATTCTTTGCTCCAGATACTTATGTAGCAGAGGATATCCTTTTCAGTCAACAAGTGGAAGGCAGGCCCTTGGTCCTGTGGAAGTGTAATGCCCCAGCATAGGAGGATGCTGGAGTGATGGGTCGGGAGCCAGTGAATGAGTTGGGGAGCACACTCATAGAGGCCAAGGGGAGGGTGGAGACAGAAGAGGTGAAATTGGATGAGGTTGAGGGATAAACAGAAATAAGATATCATTTGTGATATAAATGAATGGAATGTTTATAAATAAATGAATAAATAAATAAATTTCCAGCAAAAAGGAAAGATATATATAGGGCTCTTTTACATGTTGAGAAATACTGACAGTGAAAAGCTTCAAGAAAAGGTGAGTCACATTTCTTGGTGTCTAAATTAATGTTTTTATATTGCCAATGAAGAACAGAATAACACAGCTCCTATATTCATTTGGACAACACTAACTGAACTCAGATGGCCTAAAGTAAATAAGAAGATATGAACAAAACAACCATCTAAGAATGGGTGGTATAAGGATGATGTCTGATACGATGTCAGCTAGATACGAATTATCAGGTTGTTTGTGAGCCACTTGATAAATGTCCACCTATAGAATCCAGGGACTCTACAAGAGCAGCAACTGCCCTTAAGTGCTGAGTCAATTTTCTAGCCCCACAGACAGAAATACTTTATATTACCACAAGGACACAATTTACTATAATGGTAAGAGTTATTTCTGACATCCATAATGCCAATATTTTACCAATCACACTAGAGTTTTGCTAACTGATGATGCCTGAATTAAAAATTCTGCTTGAGGAACTGAAAAGAAGTTAATTTAGATATGATACATAAACCATGGTTGAAGAAAACAAGAATTATAGCAAGAATAACTCCAGGTCCTTGGTCTGATTTCACAGCCTGAGTTCTTAAACTTTTCAAGTACTCTTGTCTCTGTAGGACCAACTGACAGTACATACACATACTATAGCTTACTGTTTCTTAATATTGATGCTATGAAATATTTTCCTTAATCCAAGACAAGTATTCTTAAATAATTCATAATTTGTCTTGCCTATGTAAGAGCCACCATTCAAAAATCTCTCAATAATATGATTTTCCTAAATTACTTTCCACAAATTCATAAAACATAGGCATGATAATAAGCAAGGAGTCAGTAATTCATCTAACGAACAATTCTATGTGATCTTTTGGATAGATGTTTCTAAGGTAACCTGGAATCTCCTACTTCTCCCCATGATGTTAGTTGTAGGCCTGAGGCCTATTCCTTGTTTTTCCCAATAAAACCTCTCATTTTTGGGTCTGTGTTGTTCTTGTGTGATCAGGCTGACCTTCTATGAGGTGTCTTCTAACACAATATTGATCCCAAGACCCTGGAATTGCTAGCTATCACCCAGGTTTGCCCACACAGATCACAGCTGTGTCATATGCATACCTCCAACACAAAGGCACCTGCAGCTGCCAAGGACCACTGCAACTACTGCTGCCAACCACTGCCGCCACACTGCACACAGACCTCCACCATGTAGGTTACCTGCTGCAAAAATGGGTTAAGCCCCATGGGCTGAACTTCATTCAGACTGGTTGATCAGCAGCACAGTTCCACTCTTTCTGCTACCAGATTCTCAGACTTTCTCACAACCATCTGAGGAATGGTAAAGTTTTCATTCTAGATGGCAGGGAGCACCCCTTCATCTAGAGAGTGTTAGGAACCAACTTTTAGCTGAAAGCAGGTACTATCTTTGCAAACATCTCAAGCCATATACCCTAAGAGACTTGTTTTTTCAACAGCCTACAACAGCTGAAGCACACTCTGATAAATATCTTGTTTATCCCACATACCTTGTTTTGCTGTTTAGTGACCCCAGCTGCATGGTGCATGTGGTAAAGTGTCTTCAGCTGTGTTCCCCTGCTTGTGCTTATAAATACCCAGGATTTCCTTGCAATGGGAGGAGACAATAAAAGAGACAATAAAGGAGACAATAAGAGATAATAAAGAGAGGGGACAATAAGAGAGAGACAATAAATGAGAAACAAGACTTGGTCACCACAGGAACTGGAAGTGGGCATCCTCACTCCTGCGTTGGAGAACCAGTTGACTGACAGAGCTGGCTGAATTCAGAAGTGAAACAAAGGTGATTGAAGTGAGACCAGTAGGTCATAGTAACAAAAATGGGGCAAGAAATTAGTGAGCAGAAACAGATGAAAAAGGCTTTAAAGACTCGAGGAGTAAATTGAAGGCTGCTCTGAGTCAAGAGAGTCAAACAGATAAATAGGTAAATAGCAGGTTGCTCTAGGCAGAAAGCTGAACAGAAAGATAGTGTTAATCAATTGTATTAGATTGATCTAACTTTCAAAATGAGTGTGATTCTGAGTTGTGTAGTTATGTTTTTCCTCTGGATAAAAGGTAAATATAAAGGCATTTCTGGTTACTAGCCAAAGGATAGACAAATTTGGGGAAAAAATGTTTTTCTATGTGTTTTCGAAAGAGGTAAGTAAGGTAGTAGTTATGTCGTCCAGAATTATATGGATTAGACATGGCAAAGATAGGCCTCCGAAAGACCAGATATCAGAAAATAAAACAAAATAATTATCTTGCTACTAAATTTGTATATATATATATATATATATATATATATATATATATGTGTGTGTGTGTGTGTGTGTGTGTGTAACACAGAGAATTCTCCTCTTATAAATTCACCAAAATTTGTCAACAAACAAAAACTGCTTTCTACATTCCACTTTACGATAAAGTGTTATTAAAGTTTTCTATCAATACTAAAGTATTAGAAAAAAATCACCTATATCATTCTTATTAGTTATTTTCCCAGAGATAACTACCATTTGTGTAAATGTAAATTCTATAGATAGCATACAATAGACAAATTAAAAAATCCTTAAAACAGGACTTCTAAGGAAAGTGTGTGGTAAAAACCATGAATACCAAAACATAGCACAATGACACCACATATGAGCACGATGATATCACAAAAATAGGGAGAACGAGCTTTCTACTGGATATTTCCAATAGCAAGCGATTCAATACAAAGAGGTGAGGCCTTTCCGGAGTTATAAATAATCAACAGACAATGTATAAATACCAAATTATTTACATATAGCTCTTTGTTTAAGAAAGAATAATACTTAATAAGTAGTAAATAATTCCTCACTGTCATAAGTTACAAAACCTAGAACATAAAATAGCATTCAGTCTTCATGTTACACAGTTCCAAAAGTTACATAATTACATCATTGGCAAATTACTTATTATAATTGGATTAACTCGGTAAGATGTTAGTCATGCCTTACATTGCTAAAATAGTCATGAATCCAGGACTATATAGGTCAATAACCACTACAGATTTCTTTGTATCTTAGTTTGCTAGAGGATTATCAATATAAAGTAAGGACAATTTACACATTGATATCCCCACAAACATGTGTATTAGTTGTACCAAATTATGTTGTGTGGCCCTTATTACTTTGGGGAGACAGCCTGACAGTCAGAAGCAGAGATGGTCATGGTATACAGGAGACATTCATTAAACTATGATTGCACAAATGTGACTTAAATGTGCATGACTAGTTTAACATTAATAAACTGTAAATATCCAGTAGTATATTAATTCAGTGGATGACAAAAATTATAAACTCTTTGAGATTTCCTACCCATCTTTATGATTTGAAGAAAAACATTTAAATGTTACTTACAAAGGATAAATTCCACTGGGCCTAATAGGGAATAACATTATGTGGGACCCTGTGGGCAGGACCCAGGGAAGTCCTCCATGACAGCTGCAAAATGACAGGCCCCGAGAACATGAGAAGGTCCGGGATTCCAAGATCTTTATTGATGTGACAGATGTTGGATCTGGATGTGCACCCCCCCCACACACACACACACTGAATCTCAGGGCAGATCTGAGTTAAATAGGGAGGGAGCAGAGAGAGGGTATGGGAAAAGGAATAGGTAATTGGTTATGCCCTCTAGCCTTTAGGTAGCTCATTAATATGGAAATATCTCTAGGGCTGAGGCCTGTAGTAATGCCCTCTACCTGTGCTGGTGACACCTCTTTGGGAGAGGCTGTATAGCCTAAGTGAGTGAATGGTGCAGATGAATGGAGTTCTTAGACCACATGTCAGAACCCTGGGTTCTTGGAGTGTGGCTGAACATGTGCCATTGCCCCATTGGGGCCAGGGTTCAAGGCCTATGCCACACCAAAAACCAAGACACCCTACGCGGCCCTACAAATTTAGTCCCCATAATTGGAAGGCAGAGGCAGGCTGTGTCTTGAAGCTCAGCCTAATATACAAAACTCTTTCCGGAAGAGCTAGAGGTAAACAGAGAAACTCTGTCTTGAAAAATCAACATGAATAAATACATTAGTAAATAAATAAATGTCATAACTTTAAAAGACATTGTTACATGTACAGATGTTAAATATCTAGGAGTATCACCAAATATAAAAGTAGTCGAAGAATACCATCTGTTCCCTACTCCAGTGGAAATTATTCTAGAAAGTGTTAAAAGAGATTAAATACAGAAAATAAATATTGGTCACTTTATTTTTATTAATATCTTATGCTTAAGGCAAAGAAAATAATTTGAATTTTTTCTTAAAGATATACCTCTTTTGCATATAAAACACTATTCAAATTAGTTTTACACACAAATATAATTTTAGCAAAGCTGTAGTAAATGAGAAAATAAAGTTTTTCATTGAATTTTATAAATAGTACTCACAATACAAAAATGAAAGTCATAAATGAGGTGGTTTTACAATAACATCATATGAGTATAGATGTCAACATTCACGAGGGTAGCTTCTCATGATGCTGAGAGGAAGCAGGGTTCAGAGACTAGTTTGCAATATCAGTGAGGAGCACAAGACATACATTAGAGAAACAATGGAATGAATGTACCTGTATACATTATATTAAAAACACAAAAATAATATGCATATAAATATTCCACAATTAAACTTACCACTTATCAGTATAAGAAAACAACTGTGGGAACTGCTGTGGCAATGACAATTCTCACCTGTTACCCTTAGATTCCCTGAAAGCTTCAAGCTGCAACATATGCAAGCACTATGTTACTTATTACTCAAGACTCTCTATGGACAATGATATTATTGTCCACAGAGATGACATTGTTTTCATCTTGTTGACACTGAAAGTCTCAAGGGTTCAAGTTTTTAATTATGGTTTATATTTTCATTAATCTTTGGCAAATAATAGTTCTTGTTCTTGATGGTCTTTTGTGCCCTAGGTTAATTTAGTTCTCTAAATGCTTTCCTTATTTTGGAGCATTTGAGGATGAAATAAATTGAGGTCTTACCTGATGGTCAATTAAAATATAATTGAGATGACTCAACCAAGCAAAGTAGCAATTCAATTATTGAACACTTAGATCTATGAGATGCATAGGAGTTTGGGCTACCAGATTAAGATGCATCATATCTCACATGGTAACCACAGGAAAACAAAAGTGTAGGCCCCAAACTATGCGTAAGTAATGTGGTGATAAACCCTTCAGAAAACATGATTTGGACTTTTCTCCTATGATCTCTAAGAAAATCCAAGGACTAGTATCTAGTAGCCCTCAACGTCTGAACTAATACTTAAATCAATCCAGATTTTCAGTTCCCAATCAAATGTTCCCAACACACATACATAAGCAACTTCCTATTGAAATTCAGGCTCTAGACAGACTTTGTACTCAAAGCAAACTTGCTATTGTTTATTTTACTACTTCGGGAAATCTCAAGACTGGTTCAGTCTGGTAAAACAAAAATGGAAATGTATCACTTAAACAGACTGCCTATCCTTAAGTGGCTAAACTTTGTTATGTATAATTAAAGGGCCCTGGAACTGTAAAGGCATAAAAAGGAACTGAGCAGTGGATTGACTGTCCAATTTGATGTTTCTCAAGTGTGTAGTAGAGGAGTCTATAGACTGTTTGTTGTTCAACTTAAGTAGATTACTGTTTCATTAGACTTTTCAGCAGAAACATCCAGACAGATGTACTGAATGAAAACCTCATAGCTTCTTGTGAATACAGTCCTTCTCCATCATTTACTCATGCTGACTGTAGAAGTTGACTGTGGATTCAAATGTGGGAGTTTATGTCCTGTCATCCAGAATGAGTAATCAACAATCATGACCATAACGGCCAAATCCAAGACTTTTTCCAAAATTGTCATCAGATATATAAAATCCTTATTGAGAGTCCCCCAGACAAGTAATTGTAAAGTCTTGTTTGTGTGAATAATTTCAAGCTTGTTTCTTAGGGAGATTAATAGACTTAAAGTACAAGAATATTTAAGAAACTAAAATTAACAATAATTTTAGTATTAGTGAGTGATGGAATAGTTCTAATCAAGGATTCTGGTTAGTGAACTTTGGATTTGATATCTCAAAGGTCTCTCAAAAATTTAATGTATTCTTTTGTTCCTGTTTAGAGACCTGTCACTGGGCCTTAAGTTTAAGGAATAAGAAGCCCCCATCACATGATAGCAAGATCACTTCTGTTTTCCTGCTGTAATTTTGTATCTTCACGTCTCTATTCTGCTATTGCTGAAATATCCATTTTATCAGAATACAGAGTGAAAGAAATTAGAAAAAAGAATGTGGAAGAATGCAAGGGCAAGAAAATGTGGTACAGGTTGGAAAGATGAATTTCTGAGATAAGCATGATTACTGAACATAACTCACAGAAAAAAAATATTAGCATGATCAAGTCCTGCACAAATTCAAAACTTTTAAATTACCTGCAAAGACGTAAAATATATCTAGGGTTTGTGCAACATGTTGAGAAAATACATACAGTGAATAGCTTCAAGAAGTAGTGAAATTAATTGGGCTATGGACCAATGTTTTTATATTGCCTAGGTAACAGAGAATAAGGAACCTCCTTTATTGATATTGACAGCACTAATTGAACTTATTTGTCTTAAAATAAATATCAAGAAAACTACCTTCTAAGAATGTGTGTATAAATATGAGGTCAGATCAGCTAGATATAAATATATAGACAGTTTTTGAGCCACCTGACACAAGTCTACATATAGAATACAGCTCCATTACAAACGCAGTAAGTGCCCTTAAGTGATGAGTCAAATTTCTAGCCCCACAGAGAGAAATACTTCATGTTATCACACAGAAATTTTAGTCCAACAAATAGAGGAACCTTCTATCATGCTTGATATATTGGTATTTCTGAATTAAATTTTATAGCTAGTATTTTTTAAATATACTTTCCTGGGGTTCCAAAAAGATATGACATATCACGAATAAATTATTAAAAAAAAGATGGAAGAAGCATCACACAGCTGAATTTGTGTACCAGTGCCATCCCTATTCCCTGTGATTATTTGAAACTTCATTTATAACATGTAGATTTTCATCCTAAAATTTGTATGTTTCATTTTATATTCTTAAAATACTTAGTCAACTGATGCTGCTCTACATGAAAATATGGTACCACAAACATCTCTGAACCAGGTTATGGGGATGTTGAACTGTAGCTAACAGGATAGAAAAAGTAGTGCTAATGTTGTAATGAGAAAAGCAAGAACATTGGTTGTACCAATGCTTAGTGAACTTCACCAGGAATCAAAGTGAACACATCTGATTCTAATCACACATATTTTGACTCCACATGGGTACAGGTAAAAGTCTCCTATGCAGCTCTCAAATGACATACTCAGATTGACCCACAGACACATATAAAATAATAGAAAAATGCAGTTTGTAAATGTTAGAATGTAAAGATCCAAATTAACATTAAAACATATTATTGAAGATATTAACCATATTTGAAAAATATGTAAAGAAGATTATTTATTTTTCCTTTCTATATCAATCATAACATAAAGTAAGTTAGTAATGATTTCTTTTTTATTGGATATTTTATTTATTTACATTTCAGATGTCATCCCCTTTCCTCATTTCTCCTTCCTAGAATATCCTATCCCATCTTTCCTTCTCCTTTGTGCTTGTATATCATATTTGAAAAATATGTATACAAGATTCTCTACTTTTCCTTCCTACATTATTATAACATAAAGTAAGTTAGTAATGATTTCTAATTGCAATCAAACTACCATTGATAAATGAGTGTTTGATTTATGTTCGGTTGTTGTGAGTCAAATCCTTGCAGAAAGCACCTATCATCTTTGCAACTATCTTTGGCCATATATTTGTAAGCTGATACTTTTCCACAATGACAAGAGACTAGTTTTTCCTGCATGATATTTATGCAAACAGTCCACAACAGCTGAGCACACTCTGATAAACATCTAGTTATTCTCAGACATATTATGGACTTGTTGTTTGGTGCCCCCAGCTGTAAGTAACTCATAGTATATTGTCTCCAGGTGCACTTCCCTGCTTGTCCTTATATGCCTATAATTGCCTTTCAATGAATGAGACTTGAGACACTAGATTCTTTACATCTCTAGCCCCTTTGTCCCCACTTTCTCCCTTGCAGATCCCATTGACTGACTGGCAGGCCAGGTCATTCAGTGGTATAGAAACATTATAGACTTTAATTGCTACAGTGGAAAAAATAAGCTTGCACTGCACACAACTACATCACAAGAAAAAAGCATTTATGATAAATGTGCCTGGAGATTTAATAATAAATAAATAATACAATGTGTTTTACAAGGTAAAAAATTTGCATTCCAGCTGGTTAAAAATAAGTTTCAAAGACACCCAGTTGCCAAGGCACTCTTTCTCCAGACTGATTTTCCTGGAAGGTACCTGTTTACAGACTTGTCTTTCCACTCATCAGTCCTTTCACACTGACTCTTATACGTTACTGGAATGTATCAAACCCAGGATCCATAGTTTTATAGCAATATATCTCCATATAAGTATTCTTACATTAGTCTTTATAATTATACAAATTTATATCTTTATAACATCTCTGAGGACATGTTAATTCCAGGCAGAGCTGCATGTATCATTCTGTTTGGAAAAGCCTGGACAGGATACTCATCTGAGTGTCTTTTGACTTTAGTTGTTCTTCTATGTGGGAATGGGAACAGTTTTGAAGCCACAATAGGATGATCATTTACAAGGTGTCACATCTACAATTTCCAAGATGTTAATTGTATGCCTGAATGTATGGTTCAAATATAGCTCAGTATTTAAAAAGTCATTTGTTGAAATAACAAAGACACCATTGAAATCATGAGCTACAGCTGACAGACAAGGTTGAAACTTCCCACAAGATTGCATTTGATGCTCATCATATTCCTATCTGATCTCCAGAAGAGCAGGTTGGAGGTCTCTTGGAAAGTTAACAGCTACTACTTTTTACTTCATATATGTAACTTTGCATGGAAGTAAGAACAGACAACATAAAATACATATATAGCTCACTAAACCTTTCATACTTAGAAACCTTTCACATACATAATTGACATGTATTCATAGTTAACTTGCACATGACTCTTACTTTTCAAAATAATTTGTTATATTAACGTACACTTTTTGTATTCCATTCTACTACACAACCATGAGAGCAAGAGTAGGATCTTGGATCACAAATCACCTGCCCAGGAAGCAGTCCTAAAGATTATCTAAAATGAGAGCTTTAAAGCCATAATGGGCCAGAAAAATCTAACTGGGCAAACAAGGGTATAGGCACAATGATTATCAAGGTAAAGTAATCCATGTCCTGACATGTAGACAATTAAAAGGACACTATTTATTATAAGGGTGACAATGATTTCTCACATCTGTAGTGACAATAATGACACCAATCACACTAGAAGTTTGCTAAGTGATGGAGTCTGAACTGAAAATGCTGCCTGAAGAACTGAAGGGAAGTAAATTTAAATATAATACATAAACCATAGCTGAAGAAAAGAAGACTTAAAAAGAGGATCACTCCAGGTGCTTGGTACATGGCAATCTGATTTCATGTTCCAAGTTATTAAACCCTTCAAGTACTCCTGTCTGTGCAAGACTGAGTGACAGTACCTACACCTACTACACACTTGTTTCTTGTATTTGATGATATGAAATGTTTTTCTTAATACAAGTCCAGTAACCTTAAATATTTTATAATCTTGTCTTGCCTATGTAAAGGCCACCATTCAAAAATATCTCAGTAATAGTGTTTTCTGTAATTACTTTCCCCAAGTTTAAAAAAATATAAGAAAGAAAGTAAGAAAGGAGTCAGTAATTCGTCTCATATACAATTCTAAGTGATCTTTGGGATACATGTTTCAAAGGCACCCTGGAATCTTTTCATTTCCATACTGATATTCTTTTACCTCATACCCTGCTACTTCATTTTTTTAGAAATGTTTTCAAATAGATGAATTGTCCCATATCACTACATTCACTTATGCTTTATTTATCCACATAAGCCTTCAAAAGCCTCATTCATGTTGCCATTGCAGTAATGTTTATATATACCAACAAAGGTAGTGGAGAGATATTGAAAGTATAAGTACTAACTCAGGGACAGTTTTAGAGCAAGAACATGTAGAATACTGGTAGGATAAACTCCCATTTGGACTTGGCATGAATGTTACAACAGAAAATCATAGAAATCTTTGGATAGAAACTTTGTAAAAGCAAGTGAGTTAAGAATTCCTACAAGGCAAATCGGGGTGGCATTTATACAGTGCTTCTTAAAAAATGGTGGAATATTTTACTATACAGATGGAGGGAAGAGAGTCACATGTCTTGGAGTCTGAACTATTCTTTGTAGAATGTCAATGTACTAGTGAATGATTCCACAACCATGTCTAAAGAAGATTACTTATTAAATACTAGGAGATGTAATCAAATTAATGAATAAGTAAATATTAGATCTGTGCTGTGGTCAGTGTTCATAAACTATTTGAAAATCATTAATACGCACTAATTTTAACACATTCCCTCTAACTTCATCATCATTACCCTTATTTATAAATATTATACTAAGTAAGACATACTACCAGCTTTATTACAACTTGATTGTACATAAAAATAAATGTCTTCTTGACTTTTAAATCACAAGTCAATTACTCACAGTCTTTCAATCCAGGAAGGCAGATGTGAATCATGGACAAGGCTGAGTTCTGAATTTTAGTATCAGCAGACAGGTCTCCTACAACTTCATGTGTTTGTTCTTTTTTTTCATTCCTGATCATTCAGAATAAATTAATAAATGAGGTAAAGTATTAATAAAAAACTTATGTAATACACATAAAATTATAAGGTTCAAATAATTCTATGAGAAAAAAATTATTTTAAAGAGGTAATACAATAACTCCAAATCAGAAATTGATGTTTCCATTGGCATATGAGTAACATTTAAGCAAACCATAAAGGCATTACAGGAATGAAGAATCAAGCAAGGAGTGATCCAAGATTATTATAATATTGAAGAGAGTTAAGTTTTACTTCACATGTTATTGCTTAGCTAATTTACACACTAATGAACTAACTTTCAGTCAGAAATCCAATTATAAAAAATGAGTATGGATACCAATATAAGAAGAGAGCTTATATGGTCTTTAACTCTGGGACCAGGGTTCTGCCTCCTTACAGGGTTGTCTGGACACTACCAAAACACTAGCAGGGGAAAATTCTGAGTCAGAGTCCTTTTACCTTTGGGGTGTGATAATGCTAATACACTTCAGACTGGAAGCAGAAGGTGGGATATGGGGCAAATGCTGTATTTTCCACAGCTCCTTTTGAGGTACATTTCTCCTGTGCATTGAGCATATCCTAAATCTTCTGTTGAAACTTTATCTGATTTGTCATTATGCCCCTAGCTGCTTCTTTATAGAAATTAACCTTACCTTCATTGTTTGAGATTAAAGCTGTATATTAAAGTTTTGTCTGCACTCCAGTGTAATCACATAGACCTAGAAGGGCTTTGAATATAATCCCTTATGAGAGCAGCCATTTTGCAGGATTAAAATTACTCTAGACAAAGATATTGAGAAATTATGATGTGTATAAATACAGATGAATCAGTGAAGTAACATATGCTCAATCCATATTTTGGATGAATGTCTCCTGTTTCGCATATGTAAAAAAACCACAGTAAAGTCATCAGAAGGATGTTTTAAATATAGAGAAAATTATATTCATAGACATTTTTCCAAAGTAAACCTATCAATATACAGAAAAACATACTTTTCAGAATTTTATGCCATAATGAATTACAAATAGGAGATTGCCTATTCAAATCCACCAGGCATATTGTATAGTAGAAATGTCAGTTCACGCAAAATGACACAGGATTTGTGCTATTATTCATGGTAGTACTGTATGAAATGTGTAACAGGAACAGGACTCAATGAGGAGAGTACTAATCGGATAATGGTAAGGTATACTATTTTATATTTGGAAAATTAAGATGTGTGTGTGTGTGTATGTGTGTGTGTATTTGTGTATGTGTGTGTGTGTGTGTGTGTGTTTGTGTGTTTGTGTGTGTGTGTAGTGGAATCCACTTCATTCCTGCATAGAAGAAATATCTGAGAACATAGGAAATCATTAGACTTCTTATTTCAACCCTAGCTAATGTAAATATTGTACTAACCTAAAATTAACTTGCAAATAAATAACTAGTGTTGCAATTCCATTTAATTTAGTGTATACATTTAAAAGTAAAATTTCTGTGAGCAGGTGTTGTATATACTTACTAAAATTACTATGTCTGTTCATTGAAAGGTTTACTAAGTGTATATAAATATACACAAGATTGACTGTTGAACAAATTATGTATAAATGCCTTCCATATAATGCAGAAAGTGTAGATTTCTGGAAAGTCAGTACAGTCTGGTTTGAAATTCTTGCTCTAATTCATCTGTTTTTCTAGATATTTACTTGTTATTATCTCCATCAATATTAACTGGTGAAGATTTGATATGAAGGTGACAACCAGAACAAGCAAAATCCTACTTTGTAATAATAAATATACATACTGAAGGTTTCCTTCTGAAAATCTTACCAGAGACAATTTCCAAATTTTCTTAAATCCTACCTTCACATTTATCCCAGTATTAGGTGTAAATAGATGACAGTCAGCACCTGGTCCAGCGCTCCTCGTATATTTATATCCGTTAGTATCTTCTGTATTTCTTTACTCCAGAACACTTTGAGCTCTGACATGATCCAGGTACATTTGTCTTGGAGAAAGACTGTCTAAAGTAGGTTGAATCCTCTATTTTATTAATAAAACAGAGTAGACATGCTGATCAGTTCATCAAGTTGAAAACCAAGACATAAATCCACAAATATGCTCTTTACGAGTGTTTAATAAAACAAAAGACCACTTATACATTCTAGAAAATGATACCATTTCAGCAAATGCTAATAATTGATGGCTTCATGTAAAACACAAGAATATAAATAGAACATTATTCATCACCATATATAAAACCCAAAGGCAACTGTGTTTAATACCTCAAAATAAAGTCAGATGTGCTGAATGCCATTAGCACCTTCACTAAGATCAACTGTGAGTAAAGTAGACCTCATGAAACCAAGAGCCTGTTTCACAACAAAGGATACCCTCATTCTGAGATAGAGGAAACCTACAGAATTGGAAATCTTAATTACCAAATATATCTAAGCCTACAAATATAGCAAAAAAAAAAAAAAACTGATGGTACTTTAGCCTTGTTACTGATCTCCAATACATTCTGCTATAACAAACCCTCTCTGACATGTGATATATAAATAAAAACATTCTGCTAGTGAGATTTCATGTAAACAAGTATTGGAATATTTAAAAATAGTTACATTGAGACTACTCTCTAGGTAATACAGCATCAACATTGATGAAAACATAAAGGGTCAATAGTGGAACACAATATTGTTCTATGTGATATAAAATCTCTCATGCAAAACTAAGAAAGTTCAACACTAATCTTGTTGAAACATATATAAATAAATTAAGAAAATTGATTTGCCATCTATCAAGTGGAAGATATACTTACTACATTTATCAGACTATCACAGTACAAATTGTGACTGACATGGTAAACTTTTCCCATCTGACATTGTGTGAACATTTATTTTGTTATGAATTTAGCAATGATACATGAAGAACAGTGCAATCATGCCTATTGTTTCCAGATCCTGTAACATACTTGAAGATGTCCACTAAGCCATTCAGGTTAACATTTGTCTCATGATAATCACCTAGAAAGTATGAAAGAGAAGAATTAAGTCATTTCTTAGCAAACCCCTCCATAATTAAATTTACAAAAATCAACTTCTTCCAAGTTACAGTGTAAACTCCTGTAACCTTATTATTCCTTCAAATCCATGTTTAAAACAAGGGCTAAACATCCTCAAATATTGATCTTCTACGCAGCTAGTACAGAAACTGTGTCTGTGTTCGTGACTGCTTTATTAATGTTGCCATAAAGTACTAAGCAACAGCAATTTGAGTAGTATAGATTAAATTCTTTGTAAATCTTCAAATTTATCATACATTAAAAACAAATTTTCAACTCAAGACATGTGCCTGGGGGCAGGAACTGAAGTAGAGATCATGGCATGTTTCTTACCTTACTTCATTATAAAACCCATAATGACATCCACAATGGAAGTACCACACACATGGCTGTACTTTCTATGTGGATCATCAATCAGAAATGCAAGAGTTATTTATATGGGATGAGCAGACAGAGTATTCATTAATTTACAAATCTATCCTGTTCATGCCTGTGTTTGTGAAGTTCTTAATACCAAACCAACATTCCCTCCAATTACATTCAATTTTCACTTCTATTCCCTTCAACCCTCTCTCTTTTTCCATCATCTACTCCACCTTATCTCACACATTCCCCTTTCCACATCTCCACATACAGAAATAAGTACAAACACACACACACACACACACACACACACACACACAAACACACACACAGATACACAGATGTACACATACCTGTAACCGCTTAACTCTAGAAAACCAAGTATCTGCTATAGCAGAAAAAACATATATGTCTATATGGCTGAATTACCATTATAGTGTGGATAGCAGATACCTATTTTCTACAATCACTCCAAATTCTATCTAAATCTAACCACTGTCATGCATTCTATGAACATTTTTCTAATATTACTTTTATTTTTTGTTTTGCTCATCACGTCAGGCAGGGTAATTTCTTCTGCTTAGGGTCTCTGGTATGGTAAGATTGACAAGTGACTCTGTCAGTATCTATTGTCAGCTACTTTTAACAACCCCACTACTTCGTAACTGTCATTTGTGGGATCCATGGTTCCTTAGTTTCTAAATCATAAAGTATTTGAGAGACATGCTTGGTGAGTTGTTCTTCTTCTTACATTACCAAAATTCAGAATCTGTGTGCACTCTCAGTGCTTCCATTGATAGTAAAGCCTTTTTGATAATAAAAATAGATGACAATGAGACAAAATATACAATTATTTACAATAAAAATATAAGACAATATGTCAAACACCAGTGAATGCATTATGACCTCCTCCAAGTAGAAGGGTATCTCAAAAGTTGTCTCTATAGCTATAAGTAATATAGTTCTGTGATATCTGAATGTGTTTTCATGCAGGAGCAATTAATACTGACAAAAAAGTAAAAGTAAATATAGGACACATTTAACAAAGTTTCAGCAAATAATTTAAGTAGGAAGGCAACATGAAATTATATGAAGGCATACATGGAGAGATTATTAAAGACTTAGAAATTATGTTTTTGTTACTCACTCAACAAAACACAATACTTTTATACAGTAAAGAGTGATATTACTGGCATTATGTCGTTAGGTGCATGCAAATATCAGGTAGAAAAAAGTGATGCCATAATTTTTCTGTTTAACAGGTTTTTTTTATATTTCCTAGATACAATAATATTCATAATGTCTTTACCTGTTGAATGTTGTTTTGTCTGTTTGATGACTGATTGTGAGTGGAGTGTGAAAAGATTTTGGAGAAGTGGGGGCTTCCATGTACATTTTCAAACATAAGTTTTTGAAGTTGAATTTAGGGATATTTTATTTATATTTGCTACTTCCATATGTATTCAAATATCAGATTATTATTTTATATGAAAGGAATCAATTGCTCTATAAACCTCTACACAGTATTTTAATTTGCTTGGAATATTTTCAGTTGATTTAATGACAACTGCAGATACACAGGCAAATATACTTATTGAGAAATTTCTACAAGTGGGGAACCCTAGGGACAGGAATTTTGAGAGGGTGGTCATGAACAAGGGGATTCAGAGGGAAGGCACAAACTCTGACATAGGGCTCTCTCTTCCTTTCAATGACATTTTGAACATCAGGCCAATTATTGTGAATCTCTAATAAGTCATGAATGAAACTCCAGTAACTAAAGGCTGTAACAGGAACCTTTTCTGGACAATAGATCTTATAATCATCTTGTAAACTGACTCTCTTCCACTTCTTCTGAATAATGGTTCCTTCTTGGGAAAACTAGGGACAAAAGTAAACCAAAAAATCAAAAAAATCTCTTTAAGACTTTCTCTTCAACCCTGGTCTCAGGGTCTCAAGGAAATCCTTAAGCCCTGAAATGAAGTGAAGCTCTCTATCATGTTTCCACACTGATTAAATTGATGGACATATTCCTGCTTCTCTCCTGTTCCTCACTCTATTTTTCACCTTAGGCAACTTCCGCTTCATGCACTTCTTGTTAATTTTATAGAGTGTAATTTCTCCAAGGGTATACATCATTGCTACCATAGGTCAGAGAGTGTCCTTGCAAATGTCTATATATAGACAATTAATCTATTTTTCTGAACAATATTTGGAACTACTGATACAATGTGTAGCAATTAGATACAACTCCCTACTAAGAATGTGTTAAAGACTCTACTTATTCAAGGTACATGAGTTTCTCTACCTGATTTACTTGTTCATACCTAAACACTAGATCTCATGTTTAAGTAATAAAATAGGTGTAAGTTACTTGACATTTCATGTTGAAAAATTACTAGCCTAGTGAGCACATTGCACTGGCTAATTTCCCAAACTGTGAATAGAATGTATTCATGTATACATATTATTATGGATGTCTTCAATGAACTTCTTGTCAGCTTTAATTATAGAAATAATATTCCAAAAACTTATTTGAAAATACAAGATGTGCAGTTACTAAATGCCTTAGTCAATCAGCAGTTTCAATGATAATCCAATAACGACTTTTATAGGTACTTTCATTGAAAGTTGTAGTAAATGACATAGTTGGGGTTGTTATAGAAAATATGAACATGGAGCATTGAATTTCATTTATATGTGATGCCTAAGCATAGGAAAACCACTTACAATTTTTTTGAGGAACATAAACTTCTGTATAGAAAAGATATAAGGTTATAACTAGATTTAAACACAATTTCACACACATGTAATAAATGAGAAAATATGATTTTAACTGAATTTTATACTGAAGAAATGTAAATAATACTTAATATAAAAAATCAGGTGGTTTTCAATGCATCAGCAGACCATAGTTATTTGAGTCTGTTACCAATATCAAATGATATGGAGAGGCATTTTGGATCAAGCAATGATTTTGAGCTCCAATCATACAGCAAAGTGTGACTCTGTATCAGAAGTACAGAGCATATATTAAATGAAAAACAATACAATAAATGCAACTCAACATATGTTTTAAACCACAAACATAACAGTAATATGCTTAGAAATATTGAAGAACTGAACTAAGCCTTAACTGTATAATTATACAAAATATAGTAAGGCAATTCCTGAACAAAAGTATAAGACATATGAAAGACAGGATGAGTGGCAAGCTGTGCAAGTTACACTCTGTTCTCAGGAACCTGTTGTTGTCTCTGAGAGGATTAACACACAAGAGGCAGAGGCCAACGTCGGGGCTCAGGCCCCATCAGGTAATGCCATACTGTGGTTCTATTATCAAGCAACTGCCACATATACCACTGAGAAAGTAAAGGGATATGTGTGACACAACCCAGGGGGTTGGTTCTGAGTTCACCTCCAGCTTCTAACACAGACACTGGCATGTTTGTCTTTATACAGCTTGATTCTTACTGGCATGCCCCTCTTAGGCATTTAAAGGCATAAGGGCATATATAGGTATGCACAGTGAAAAATCAACTATAAACATTCAAACTCTTGTTTATTTACAATTAGAGACCACAGTGATTTCTCAAAGGAAACTTGTTTTTATATGTTAAAATCAATGACTAGTACTTAGAAAATGTATATCAATTAATATATTACACCAGAGTTTTTATAAAATTTGTGTTGTTAGAAACCTGGAACTTGGTTTAATGTAAGTCATTAATTTTTAGATATATTTATTAGAAAATTTCATTACATATAGGAAATTGTTCGGGAAATATATTATACCAAATAAACCAAAAATAGCACAAACAAAAATTTAAACAATTTATGTCACTTCCAAATATTTAAAATTTTCAAATTCATTGGTGAGAATCTGACTATTATGTAATTCCTGATTTGCCAAATTTATTAAATACTAGGTCCATACCACTGCAAAGTCTTTATATGACACTTTTTGTCCTATGGTCAAAGTCATCTCCAACTCATAAGGGACTCCAATATAGCCAAACACTGACCAAACTAATAGAAGACAACTGTAAAGATTCAGTTTGATAAATAATTACTGCATATAAAGTACCTATAAGCAAAGTATTTTCTCACTTTTAAAGGGTAAAGAATACTTTGATAGACTAAAATTCTATGCTTTAAAAAAATAAATAAAAGCCAAGCTTCCTTAATTCCTAGCACATTAGGGCTGGACTCATCTGAAGCCACCACATTCTATAGGAAAAGTGTCAGTCCATTGAAGCCAAAAGAAATAGGGCCTTGTTTCAAAAAACATGGACTAACTATATATCATTATATTGGGATATAGAAATTGTATGTATTAGTTAATGTGTTCATAAATATGATATGTGTACATAGGCATAAAGTGGCAAACATCAACTTCTCATATCTTCTTGTATATATATATATATATATATATATATATATATATATATATATAGTAAAGCCTTTGTGTCTGGCTATAATTCAAATGCATAGTATAGTTTTTATCTGGCTTTGAGTAAAGTATTTTGGCAAAACCTTTGTTATATTTTGGGTCAATCAGTAGAGGCTTAGAAATTGTTCTGAGACTTTTTGAACCTTGAAGAAATATTTTCTCTCTCTAGAGAATCTTCACTGGGTGCTCTATGAGAACTTGCAGCTGCACCAATCTTGGACTGTTTCTGTTAACTCCACTCAGCTATTTCTAAATAAAATATAGAAAACATCCGAACAATAAACTCAGAGCCATGAGTTTGCTATAGGCCCTTAACTCACAGGCTAACCATCTCAAATCAGTTAATAAGATAAAGAAGGACCGGGTCGAAGCCTTGTATTCCTAAATGTGTTATATATGCCCAATGCCTATGAGAGTAACAATATTACTCTCATTTTTCTATCAGTAAGAAACTCGTACCAATGAAAACCTTAAATTTGAAATCAAAGTAAATTTTGTACCATTTAAGATATTATAACTTCATCTTAATAACAATTATGCATATTTCTACCAATAAGTTATGGCTATGCAATAAATCCTAGCTAGTCTTCCCTGTTCCAACAAACCCACTAATTTTCCCTAAAAAGACAGCCTAATATTAACCACCTCAGTCCCCAAGCCCAGGGAATAGGGGCACCAAATCTTCACTAACTTCTTCAAGCTGATATGGGAGTTGAGATATTAGAAGAGGGGCAGGGGGAAGAGTAAATTGATAAGTCTCTGATGTTGTGTTTACTGCATCCAGCTGGAATTCCAGAACATCAGAGGTTCGAGCAGGTCTGCTCAGCTTGCTTGATGAGTAGATACACCAAGGCTGTGTATTCTCCAATATACAATTCTCAAAACAAATCTATTATCAAGATACTTTTTGTTTTAATTTTTAATCTAGTCTTCTAGTGACCTGCCTCTGTCATGTCTAATCCATATAATTCTGGGAGTTTCTATGAGGGTGTCCACCCACTATCCTCCCATTCCTGCCTCTCTCCCCTCGTAGTCCCCAACACTAGGGAATCTAAACTTTCAGGCACCAAGGCCCTCCACTTCCACTGATGCCTGGCAAGGCCACCCACAACTACCTACACAGGTGGAGCCATGAGTCTCTCCCTTTGTGTTCTTAGGATGGAGATTTTAGAATGGCAACACCAGCTTGTTTCTTAGAACCATTTGCTTGAAAAATTGTTTTCCAGCCTTTTACTCTCAGGTAGAGTCTGTCTTTGTCACTGAGGTGGGTTTCCTGTATGCAACAAAATGCTGGATCCTGTTTATGTATCCAGTCTGTTAGCCTATGTCTTTTAATTGGAGAATTGAGTCCATTTATGTTAAGAGATATTAAGGAACAGTGATTGTTGCTTTCTGTTATTTTTGTTATTAGAGGTAGAATTATCTTTGTGTGACTAACTTCTTTTGGATTTGTTGGAAGAGGATTACTTTCTTGCTCTTTCTGGAGTATAATTTTTCCTCCTCAGATTGGAGCTTTTCCAGTATTTTCCTTTGTAATGCTGGGTTTGTGGAAAAATATTGTATAAATTTGTTTTTGTCATGGAATATCTTGGCTTCTCCATCTTTGGTAAATGAGAGTTTTCCTAGGTACAGTAGCCTGGGCTGGCTTTTTTGATGTCTTACGGGACTGTATGTCATCTGTCCTGTATCTTCTACCTTGTATAGTATCTGGTGAGAAGTCTGGTGTAATTCTGATAGGTCTGCCTTTATATGTTACTTGTACTTTTCCCCTTACTGCATTTAATATTTTTTCTTTGTTTTTTTTGCATTTGGTGTTTTAATTATTATGTGATGGGAGGTATTTCTTTTCTGGTCTAGCCTATTTGGCATTCTATCGGCTTCGTGTATTATATGAACATCTCTTTCTTTAGATTAGGGAAGATTTCTTCTATAATTTTGTTGAAGATATTTATTAGTTCTTTAAGGTGGGAATCTTCACTCTAATCTATACCTATTATCCTTAGGTTTGGTCTTCTCATTGTGTCCTGAATTTCCCGGATGTTTTGTGTTAAGAACTTTTTGCATTTTGCATTTTCTTTGACAGTTGTGTCAATATTTTCTATGGTATCTTCTGCACCTGATATTCTCTCTTCTATCTCTTCTATTCTGTTGCTGATGCTTGCATCTATGACTCCTAATTTCTTTCCTACGTTTTCTCTCTTAAGAGTTGTCTCCCTTTGTGATTTCTTTATTGTTTCTACTTCCATTTTTATGTTCTGGATGGTTTTGTTCAATTCGTTCACCTCTTTGGTTGTGTTCTCTTGTAATTCTTTAAGGGATTTTTGTGTTTCCTCTATAAGGGCTTCTACCTCTTTACCTGTGTTCTCCTCAGTTTCTATGAGAGTGTGAATTATGACCTGCTTAAAGTCATCTATCATCATCATTAGAAGTGATTTTAAATCTGAATCTTGTTTTCCTACTGATATGGGGAATTCAGGATTTTGTTGTGTTGGAGAATTAGATTCTAATTAAGCAAAGTACCCTGTGTTGCTGATGCTGATGTTCTTGCATTTCCCTTTTACCATCTGGATCTCCTTAGTCTACGTGCACTGTCTCTGACTGAGCCTCACATTCTTATTATCTTAATTGTATCAGAACTCTGTGGGTGGGTGGTACTACTGAGGTTAGAGCTAGGGCCCAAGATCTTCTCAGTGCTCAGGCACAGACAGAGAGAAACCAGTGTTCCAGCCAGGAATGACTTCTTAGGTCCTAGTGGGTTCCACTTACTCCCTGTTTGGGGCTGCTGTTGCTTTCTTCTTACCTAAAATACTGCCCAAGTTAGAGCTCCTTTGAGGCCTGATTCCTCTCAGTTCTGTGAGATTGGAGGCAGAGCTGTCACCTGAGATCTGCTCAGTGCTCAAGCCATTATTCTTTTTAAAACAACTGACTGTGAGTGACTCTTATCATGCACTTTTTGCTCCTTCCTGACAACTTTAGATGTTCATACATCCCCTTCCCCAATTTCTTTTGTTGTATCCTCTGATTAAAGCATGTCTTAGTACAATAATGTTTTTTATGTATGCAAATGAGATATAGGAATGCTATGTGTAATAGTCTGCCCATGCCATGCTGCATTTGTACTGAGTCTGCATGTGATATTGGAATGTCTCATAAATATTCACAATGCTAAGTGAATTCAGTTTGGAAAACAAAGATTATACACTGTGGATATTCCCTACAATACTTGGTGTGTGGAAAAATTTAACATGTGGTTGTAAAGAGGCCAGGATATTTTCTGACCCATATACAGTTGTTAGGAGTTTGCTACTTTCAGGACCATCTGAAGGAAAGTTATATAGTTTCACAAATATTCAGAATATACTACAGAAAGAAAAACTCTAAAGACAGAATGTAAATGACAGAAAAAGCATGGGTGTCTAAGTATCCACTACTACAAGGTCACAAAGAATATAATTGTGTATATTTCTTTTTTATACAGTATGTAAAACCAAAGTGGAAATGCTCAGAAGAAGATGTATTCCTCTTTCTAAAGGGCTCATCACTCCTCTGAACATGTAGTCAGCAATGAACTGACATGGAAGAAAAAATATGCTAGCGATACATGTAAGATAGAGATAAGACCAGGCGGTGGTGGTGTATGCCTTTAATCCGAGCACTTGGGAGGCAGAGGCAGGATGATTTCAGAGTTCGAGGCCAGCCTGGTCTACAGAGTGAGTTCCAGGACAGCCAGAACTACACAGAGAAACCCTGTCTCAAAAAACCAAAAAAAAATAAAAAAATAAAAAAAGATAGAAATAAAATGACACTATAAACATTGTTATAATTATTGAATATCTTTTGCTATTATTGATAACTTGCTGCCAGCAACATTGTACAATGTGTGGTTGGTTTCTGGGTAAGGAAATATCTGTGTCTGTTAGTTACAATTGGATTTTTCACAGAATCCTTGATGGGTAGTTTAGAATATTTGCTACCACAACATTTCTCACAGTAGCTAACATAAGCTTTGGAAAAATGTCAGAAACTCCCTTTTATTTGTCACAAGCTGAAGCTTGAATCTGGTATCTTGTTTGAAAAAGATAAAGCCCTCCTGTATGAATAAGGAACACATGAACAACAAAGCTGATAGCAGAATTTCAAATGTGGTGACATTCCCTGTCCAGGAACTAGAAAACAATGAATCAGTGCATGGAGGCTCTGAAACCAAAAGCACTTCCTCTGCAGCTTTCCACTGGCTCTGTCTCCTATAAGTTACAGAATCACTATTCATTCCTTTTAGCACTGTACATTTTTGCTGTGGTTATAACAGGCACAGATAAGTCCTGGAATATAGCAAGGAACTTGACTAATCAAATTCCTAACTGCAAATTTATTTGTTCACCTTGCATCATATTTTGTACTTTCAAATAGAGAATGGAATCAGATCCAATAAGGAGAGAAATCTTATATCTAGGCATGGACTTCAAAACCTGTTGTAACATTAGGGATCTCCATCACTTGAACATTCTAAATGGTTATTCCTATTCCTGACAATTTTTCCTATCTCAAAGCAGTTTGCTAGAAAAGGTATTTTTCCATTTTGAGCCCAGAGACTGTGACACTTATCTTGGAGTTTTTTATGCCTGCTGACAAATTGGATGTGCCTGTGCCTCCTTCCACAATTTCTTCTGTTATACCCTTTGATTATATCCTTTCCTAGAAAAATAATATCTAGTAGTATATTGTTAGTAAAGATGTTGGAATACCAAGTTCAATATTCTGCCTATGTCCTGCTCTGCCATATTCAGTTTGCATAAAATATTAGAGTTTCTTATACATCAGAACAATATTAAGTAGAATTCAGGGCTAATACCAATGTTTATATGCAACAAATATTCACAACAAAATTTTGTGTATGTGCAGCATATAATATGTGGTATTAAAGACTATGGCTTTTTGATACATATACAGATATAATGTGGTTTCTACTGTGAGAAATAATTAACCAAAATAATACAGTTTGATAATTATCCTGATTATATGACAGATACCTGATCTCTAAAGGCAGAAAAAAAAAAAACAACAGGAAGTCTTTGGACTATATATATCCAAAAGAATATAGACACATTGAAAATTACTTAGTCCATTTCTCCCTTTTACACAGTATAATATCAATATGGAGATGCTCATGACCTGATTGAATGTCCTGAAAGAGCTCATGTCTCCACTGAGCTGTTAATTAGCAAAGGACTAACCTGGAAGAAGAAACATTCTAGAAAATCTAGTAAAATATGGAATAAACAAGAGTTGTATTGTTGAATATCTTTTTCCATTAATGGTAACATGCTACCACCATCTCTCCCAAGAGTGATTGCTTTATGGTTGTAGTGGAATCTGTGTGTGTAAGATACATTTAATTACTTCAGACTCCAAGGTGGTATATTGAGGATATTTGATGCCATAAAAGTGGCTGATCTAAGGATTATTAAATGTCAGAATATCACTAGTCTCTGTCACATGATAAAGCTTGAATTTTGTATCTTCTTAGAAGAAGACACAGCCCTTCTCGACTGAGAGTAGAAAATCAGACTCCAAAGCTGATGCCTGAATTTCCTATAGAGTAACTACACAACATTTCAACACACACCATATACTGTTAGGACTGTCCAGATTATATAAACCTTGTATTAAACAATGAATTCCAATTTGTATTTGCCAGATTCAGGAAGATACTCCAGAATTTCTTCATGCTAATTGAGGGCAGGACATGGATGAAAAATTACACTTAGTGTTCCAACATGTCTTGGAGGATACTGTATTAGATATTAATTTATGAGAAAAGGCTATTTTGAGAGCACATAATACAACAATTCGGGATGCAAACAAAACAGAGTCAAGGATTCAGAGCATAGAGACTCTGAAACAAACAAGCACAATCTTTGCAGCTTTCCACTGGCTCTGTCTCCTCACAGTAACACAAGCAGTCTCCCTTCTCTTTAGCACAATTCAGTCTGACTCTGGTCATATCCAGGACCAGTTTAGTCCTGGAATATAGCCAGCAGCCAGACTGATTAAATCTCTCCTTACAGTCAAATTTATATGCTCTCCTGACTTCTGATTGATGGAGAATGTGCATTCAAATGGAGAATGGAATCACATCCAATCAGGAGAGGTATCTCATATCTAGCCATGGACATGAAAGCCTGCAGTTACCATGGCAATCTCCAGCCGTGCTGCTGATACATTTCTCACTCCCCTCCTTGCTGGATTTCTAACGGAAGCAGAAAAATCGAAAGTGAATGGTAGAAAAATCTGTTTTTACGTACATCTGTCTACAATAATCAACACAAAAACAAGTCATTAGAACCCCAGAGACTGTTCCTATTTTAGGCTACTTATGCCTAAATCCAAATAATTTTCCAGAGATAATTTGACTTTTTTCTGAGCCTCTCTGAATATGAATCTTATTTTGCAATTGTTACAGTCTGCTCAGTAGTCGTGATTTAACTCTTTCTGCTTCCCCAATTACTTATATTGTGTGCTCTCAAAATAGCATTTCCTCGTACACTGATATCTAAGAGAATATTCTCTGAGAGATGTTGGAACACTAAGTACAATTTTCCATCCATGTCCTGCCTACGTTTATTCAGTTTGCCTGAAGAAATTCTGGAGTATCTTCCTGAATCTGGGTAACACAAATAGGAACTCATTGTTTAACACAATGTTTATATAATCTGGATTGTATTAAAAGTATGTGGTCTATGTGGAACATTCAATGTTTGGTTGCAACGAGGCTATGACATTTTCTGATACATACAATCTTGAGTTGTTTACTACTGTCAGAAATACTCTAGTATAAGCAGTAATATTTTACAAATATCCATGATCTACCACAGAGATCTGATTTCTAAAGACAGAATGCAAATAATATGAGAGGACTATGTCTCCTGGCATGCACTTGTACACAGGAACAATGAAAATTACTGTGTCCAGTTCTTTTGAATAAGTATGCAGTACCAAGCTGAAGACAATCAGTACAAGATGCATTGATTTCCTAAAAGGAATTAAACACTTGACCCCAGTTCCTTTCTGGAGTAAAAGAATTTGAAACAATCTCTGGGTTTGTAGGTGTCCACTGACTCTGTCTCTTGTCAGTTACAGAAGCACTCTTCCTTATCTTTAGCACCATTCAGTCACTGTGGGCTATATCAGGACCAGATAAGTCCTGGAATATAGCCAGCACACTGACTGATCAAATCACTCCCTGCAGTGAGATTTATTTGCTCTCCTTGCTTCTGATTGATGGAGATTTTTTATTCAAACAGAGAATGGAATTAGATCCAATCAGGAGAGAGATCTCATATCAAGGCAGAAACAGTAGATCTGCTGATTCATCCCTCCCGAAAAACCCCAGGACAAGATGCATTGATTTCCTCAAAGGACTCAAACATCTTGACTCCAGTTACTTTACAGGAGTCAAGAAATCAGAAACAAACACACTGTGTTTCCAGGTTTTTTACCAATATCAGAAACAACCTTCTTTCTCTTTAGCACCATACAGTCAGGCTGGGCTATTCCAGGAACAGACAAGTCCTGGAATACAGCCAGCAGCCTGACTGATCAAATCCTTCCCTGAAGACAAATTTATTTGCTCTCCTTGCTTCTGATTGATCGAGATTTTGTATTCAAATAGAGAATGGAATCAGATCCAATCAGCAGAGACATTACATATCTAGGCTTGGACATAAAAGTCTGCTGTAACCTTTAAGATCGTCAAGAGCTGCTGATTCATCCCTCCTTCCCACACTCCCTCAGTTCCCTTCCAGAAGCAAAAAAACCAAAGGCAGATGACAGGTAAACTGTTTTACCTTCTTTTCCATTTATATTGAACAACAGAAAACAAATCAGTTACATGTGATGTCTGATCCTATTTAAGGCACCTGCTCCCTAGATATAAGCCTTTTGCCTAAGAGGTTCTGATTTTTGTGTATGTTTCTAACAGTGACACTTATCTTGCAGTTATTCCTCCCTGCTGACTAATTGGGCTAAGCCTGTGCCTGCTTCTCAAAGTGAATCTGTTGTATGCTCTTATTAAAGCACTTCCTAGTGCATTTATGTCTAGTAGTGTATCTTCAATTAGATGCTTGGATTCTAATATAAAATATTCTGTCCAATCCCGGTTCACCATATGATCCATTTTTATAAAAACATAAGAATGTCTTCATAAAACACCACAGTATTCTTACAAATTCAATGTTTTTTTTTTTTAAAAAAAAGTTTATATACTGTGGAAAGCCGCATCAGTATATTGTGTGTATGGAACATTTTATGTGCATTTGCAATGAGACCCAGAGATATTCTGAAACACACACACACACACACACACACACACACACACACACACACACTATTGAAAGGTTTCAACTGTTCATAGCAATACTTCAGACGAAATAGCCTAGTTTCTTAAACACCAATGAAATACCATGGAGATTTGATTGCTAAAGAGAGAATGGTGATAAAGAGATATTGGTTAGTCTCTAGTTATTCACTTGTACAAAGACCAATGAAATTCACTGTGTACATTTCTTTTTTTTTTAGGATTTAATGCTGAGTTGGACACCATTGGGCCATAATGTGATAATTTTCCCAAAGAAATTAAGCCACCCTGAACTGTTAGGAAGAAAGGTACTGACAGGGAAGAATAAATATGCTAGAGAAACTTGTAAGTGCCAAAGACAATAAATGTTCAAAGGAAGGTCAAATTTTTCAACATCTGTGACCATAAATATCAACAGGCTTCTAGCATCAATATCCCAAGAGTCATTGTTTTCTGGGCATGGTACTACTTTCCCCAAGTTTAAAAAATATAAGAAAATATAAGAAAGAAAGTAAGAGAGGAGTCAGTAATTTATCTCATAAACAATTCTAAGTGATCTTTGGGATACATGTTTCAAAGGCATCCTGGAATCTCCTCATTTCCATACTGATATTCTTTTTACCTCATACCCTGCTACTTCATTTTTTAAAGAAATGTTTTCAAATAGATGAATAGTCCCATATCACTAAATTCACATATGCTTTATTTATCCACATAAGCCTTCAAACGTCTCATTCATGTTGCCAATGCAGTAATGTTTATATGTACCAACAAAGGTAGGGGGGAGAGATAGAAAGTATAAGTGCTAACTCAGGGACAGTGTTAGAGCAAGAACATGGAGAATACTCATAGGATATACTCCCATTTGGACTTGGCATTAATGTTGAAACAGAAAATCATAGAAAACTTTGGATAGAAACTTTGTAAAAGCAAGTGAGTTAAGAATTTCTACAAGACAAATCAGGGGTTGCATATATATAGTGGTTCTCATAAAATGGTGGAATATTTTACCATAGAGATGAAGAGAAGAGAGTCACATGTCTTGGAGTCTGAACTATTCTTTGTAGAATGTCAATGTACTAGTGAATGATTCCACAACCATGTCTAAAGAAGAGTACTTATTAAATACTAGGAGTTGTAATCAAATTAATGAATAAGGAAATATTAGATCTGATGCTATTGTTCATGGGAATATTTTGAATAGTGTATCCATTATTTAGAGGTGAATAGGGCTTCATATATATATATATATATATATATATATATATATATATATATATATATATATA
>JANHMN010000003.1:56827120-56890084 GCA_030674055.1 Rhabdomys pumilio
TGCCATAAAAGTGGCTGATCTAAGGATTATTAAATGTCAGAATATCACTAGTCTCTGTCACATGATAAAGCTTGAATTTTGTATCTTCTTAGAAGAAGACACAGCCCTTCTCGACTGAGAGTAGAAAATCAGACTCCAAAGCTGATGCCTGAATTTCCTATAGAGTAACTACACAACATTTCAACACACACCATATACTGTTAGGACTGTCCAGATTATATAAACCTTGTATTATACAATGAATTCGAATTTGTATTGACCAGATTCAGGAAGATACTCCAGAATTTCTTCATGCTAATTGTGGGCAGTACATGGAAGAAAATTACACTGAGTGTTCCAACATGTCTTGGAGGATACGGTATTAGATATCAATTTATGAGAAAAGGCTATTTTGAGAGCACATAATACAACAATTCGAGTAGCAAACAAAACAGAGAGTCAAGGAATCAGAGCATAGAGACTCTGAAACAAACAAGCACAATCTTTGCAGCTTTCCACTGGCTCTGTCTCCTCACAGTAACATAAGCAGTCTCCCTTCTCTTTAGCACAATTCAGTCTGACTCTGGTCATATCCAGGACCAGTTTAGTCCTGGAATATAGCCAGCAGCCAGACTGATTAAATCTCTCCTTACAGTCAAATTTATATGCTCTCCTGACTTCTGATTGATGGAGAATGTGTATTCAAATAGAGAATGGAATCACATCCAATCAGGAGAGGTATCTTATATGTAGCCATGGACATGAAAGCCTGCAGTTACCATGGCAAACTGCAGCAGTGCTGCTGACACATTTCTCACTCCCCTCCTTGCTGGATTTTCTTACGGAAGTAGAAAAATCGAAAGTGGATGAGAGAAAAATCTGTTTTTACGTACATCTGTCTACAATAATCAACACAATAACAAGTCACTAGAACCCCAGGGACTGTTCCTATTTCAGCCTACTTATGCCCAGTTCCAAATAATTTTCCACTGTCAATTTGATTTTTTTCTGAGCCTCTCTGAATATGAATCTTATTAGATTTTCTGATTCACCCCTCCCGATAACCCCTTGGTTCTCTGGCTGAAGCACAAAACTGAAAGTAGATTGCAGGTAATCTGTTTTTACATGATTTTCTGTCCATATTGACAAACATAAATCAAATCGTTGACATGTGATGTTTGATCACCTTTACGGATCCTTCTTCTTAGATCTAAATCATTTGCCAGTGAGCCTCAGGTTTTTATGAACATATTTCAGAGTGAATCTTATTTTGCAATTATTTCTCCCTGCTGACTGATAGTGATGTGGTGATGTGCCTGTGTCTGCTCCTCTAAGTGAATCTGTTTTATGCTCTTATTACAGTACTCTCTAGTAGATGCATGTCTAATTGTGTATCCACCAATTAGATGCTTGGATTTTCATGTAATACATTCTGTCCAGGTCCTGTTTTACATATAATCAATTTGTATGATATCTGAGGAGTGTCATCATAAAATACCAAATATTACTAAGAATTCGATTTTGAAAATAAAGTTCATATTTTGTGGGTATTCCTAACAGTAAAATGTGTGTATGGAATTTTTATGTGTATTTGTAGTGAGACCCATAGATATTCTGAAACATGGGGTTGCCAGGTTTTTACTATTCACAACAATATGTCAGAAAAATGTATTATAATTTCTTAAATATCCATGAAATACTATGGAGCCCTTATAACTAAAGTGGTAAAGCTAATAAAGACACATTGATCAGTCTCTAGGTATTGTCTAGTACAAAGACACAATAAAAATCACTGTGTACACTTCTCTCATTTTCAGGATTTAATTGTGATTCAGACACCATCAGGCCACAATGTACTGATTTCCCCAAAGAGGTCAACTCCCCTGAACTGGTAGTAAGAGACGTATTGACATGGAAGAATAAGCATGAAAGAGAAACTTGTAATTGCAAAAGGACAGTGACAGTGTATAAAAAAGGTCAAACATCTGTGAACACTAATAGCAACAGGCTGTCAGCATCAGTGTCCCAAGAATGCTTGTTTTTTTAATATGGTAGGAAATTTATCTGTTAGTTACATCTTGATTTTTTAGAGACTGAAGTTTGCTCACAGTTGGTGACCTAAAGATATAAAATATCAGAACACACCTGGTCTCTTTCAGTAACTAAAGCTTGAGTTCAAGAATATTTGCATAAAACACAGTTCGGCATGACTGAGACAAGGAAGGCACACCCAAATGTGATATCTTTATTTCTCATAATATGACAGTTGCTTTACAGGAAATAGGAGAAGAGGAATCAGAGAATGAATGCTCAGAAACAGTATCTACCTTTGAAAGTTTCCACTGACCCTGTCTCCTCTCAAATCCAGAACCACACTTCCTTCTCTTTTGTACCATAGAGTTGGGTTTTGGTTACATCCAGGAACAGATAAGTTCTGGAATATAGCCAGAAGCATGACTGATCAAATTTCTCCCTACAGAAAATTTAATTGCTCTCCTTGCTTCTGATCAATAGAGTTTAAGCATTCAGATAGAGAATGGAATCATAACAAATCAGGAGAGAAATCTCATATCTAGTCATAGACATCAAAGCCTGATGTAACCTTGGAGATATTCATCAGTACTGCTAAATCATCTCTACCCCTCCTCCCAGGGTTTGGAGGCAGAAGCAGCTAAATCAAAAGGGTATGATAGGAAAATGTTTTTATTGAATATTATATTTACATTTCAGATTTTATCCCCTTAACCCATTTCCCCCACCACCCAGGAACCTCCTATCCCATCCCCCCTCCTCATGCTTCTATGAGGATGTATCCCCCCTACCCCCCACTCCCACCTCCCCACCCTAGAATTATCCCCCACTCAGTGTTCAGTCTTCATGGGACCAAGGACCTCCTCCTCTCCCACCAAATCTGACTCTTTGTGAAGTTCCTATATCTACATTGAGAAAGAGAGCAAGTGTGTAGTACCTTTGAACTGATCCTATTTCTGGCTCTTTGATTCTACATCCTAAGGACTTATCTGGCATCTTTTGTTTCTCTCTGACTCTTTCTGATTGTGTCCCTTATCTTGCGAATGTTTCCTCCTGCTCCCAATCATGGTGTTCCTATGTCTGTTTTCACATGTGTATTTATTGAATGCTTGCATTATAGTGTTTCTAAATATATCAATGTCTATTACTCTGCTCCAACAAAGATGATTGGATGTCTTTTTTGAAAATTCCTTCAGGACTTTTTCTGAACATACTTAAATTCTCATACTATATTCAGTGTGATTACATGATACTAAAATATGTAAAGACCTTTACTTTTGAAAAGTATTTTTTAGATTATATGAAAATTTACAACCATCCCTCATTTGTATGTGGGATTGTTGCTATTGCACATGCATTGTGTATTTCCACAATACTCCACCAAATTTTTGAAATCTAAACAGATGCAAGTGGTTTATTATGCGGGGTACCTAGAAACATTAATATATTTACAAAAATATCAATGGCATATCACTCATTCTTGGTTTTTAAACACAGCATGATAATAAAGTGATAATGACAACTTACTAAACCTCCACTACTAAAATTAGAAATAGAAAATTACTCTGCAAATTCCACTTTTGTGAGTTTATATCCCCAAACTGACACTATCAGCTGATGACATATTGATGTCCATGAGAAGGTCGTGTCTCCACTTATTTTACCAAAAGGAAAGGACTGATATGGATGACAAACCATGCCCCAGAATCTAGTATTAGCAAATGAACAATAACAATGTAAACAAAAATTGGATAGCGGAACAGGGGTGGCTTTTATGGCACAGAATGGTAACTTCTCTATCAAGAAAGAGTCTTACTTGCCAGGTTCATTGAGGTCTTTGACATTTACAGCTGCAAATTTTTATAGATTATGATGAGAATTTAAGAGCACATCCCTAGCCTCAGTCTCATTGTGGAACTTGAAATCAAGTTGTTCTTCCTTGTAGAAGACCCAGTATTACATGTCAAAGACAATGGCTACACTCTTTATTGATTGCTTCACATAGGGACAGAATCTTTTATTCATGTTAGGACCAGGTAGCTGAGAGAAGGGAAATCCAGCTGCTGATTCAACAAGCAATTCCCTCTCCCTCATTCTTACTTTATAAGCAATGAAGATGAACGTGTACTCCAGGAAATACATGCTACCAATCTGGACTCTTCTATAGTTGTCCTGTATCTGGCTCTATGTGAATACATCCTAGTTACCTCAAAAAAATTTATTCCTGCCTGGACATTACTAATTATGACTCTCAGCATTCATGTGCACCTTGCTGCTGACTTTGCTGGCTCTGTGTAATCCGATTTTTATTGTTTTCTTCAAGTGCATTTATTTTATGTAAGAATTAAACACACACACACACAATATATATATATATATATATATATATATATATATATATATATATATATTTACCAAATGAAGATGTTGGATTTTAAAATAAAATATGCCTTCCAAGTCCTGATAAGAGTTTACAATTTAACACAGAGTTTCATCATAATAAGGATATAACATACTATAATATACTATGTATTTATATAAGAATGTAATGCTAAAATATTTATATATTATTACAATTTATTCTTAGCTTGTATGATCAATTACATGCTTGCTAAAGCATATTGATGCTGGTGGCATCATTTTAGGTTTCTCATGTACAATATATGTTCATATTTTTTAATATTAATATATGAATTTTGAATTTATTGATACATCCAACCTCTTTCCCCCTAGATTTTTTTCCTTCACTTCTCATCTTCAGACTAGTCCGATTAGAAGTTTATGTACATAATCTCTACTCGTGTTAAAGGTGCTTTTACTGTAAGCCTCCAAATCCAGCAATAAAATCATGCCTAGAGGACAAGGACACTCTTTTGCCTGTGGCCAGAGCAAAGCACACACTTTCTCAGTGTGTGCCTCACCAGTGTGTGGTGGTGCAAGTGATTAACTGACATCTATGTCACAGACCAAATAAAAGACAGAGGCCTTCTATTTTTTGTCCATTTTTCCTCATTTTTCTCTTCCTTGCTCCCCACCCCCCAGTGAAACTTTTTCTTGTGGGTCTCCGTTGGTCTGGCATGGTCAGTTGAGATCTATACTGCCTTCTAACATGATATTGATGCTAGGACTAAAAAACTGCTAGAAACCAGGAAGGTGTGCCTATAGCAACTGCAGCTGTTGCATATGCAGACCTTCAACACTTGTACCACTGCAGCTGCCAGGAACAATTGCCACTGCTGCTTCTGACCACTGAAGCTGCAAGGTACACAAACCTCCACCTTGTGGGCTACCTGCTGCCAAATAGATTAAGCCCCTTGGGCTGAATGTCATTCAGACAAGTCCACCAGAAGCACAGTCCCACTTTTCATGCTACAAGATTCTCAGACTTTCCAACAAGCATCAGAAGATTGCTAAGGTTTCCCTTCTAGTTGGCAGGGAGGGTCCATTGCCCAATAGAGGCCTGACCCACCTCTATGGGCTTACTGGTTGGCTTCTCATGTACTCTTTGACGAGGCTTCCAACAGATGTATGAAATAGGACTTTGAACCTTGGTGGAGTCCCCTCTCAAAAGAGATTTTCATAATCCCTACCTTGGATTCTTGCAGCCATAAAACAAATTCCAAAGCTTAAGTGGGCTGCTTTCCTTGGTGACTCTGGAAAACACCAAAGCCTTTACTTTTCACGTGAAGGCCAGGTACAATGAGCCCCCTTCCAACACAACAATATCATTTTTATAACAATTGATTTCAAATTAGTAACAGTGAGTTAATTTATGACACTTCTGTGTACATTGATATGCAACCAACTATTAAAGTATGGGCAGCCTTTTAAGAAATACATGCCTTCAATAGTCTGTCTTTTTATCATTGTTTCATTAAATAATATTATCCATTACAAAATTACTTGAGCTTCATGAATTTTAGCTCAGCATATACATGGACTTTTTCTATGTTGATATAACTTAAAAATTGTGTTTGCAATCATAGCTATTGTAATTCAAGTGTTTGATAGTGCTTAAATTACTACCATTAATGGTTTCATGCAGATGTATAACTTGCTATAAAGACAGAGTTTCTCTCTCATATGTATGGAATTTTCCATACATGTATGCAATCTGCCTACTAAATCCATTTATATTATTGTTACAAATTCTTCCACATTTTCTATGATAATCTACAAATAGCAGTACAATTTAATATGGGAATTCTGGAAGTAAATCCCACATATTGTAGGTTCAAAGCCAACATGGGGTAACTGAGCCAACTCCCTAGATATGCATATTATAATCATATACCCCAAAATCAACATAATGAATATGTCAAGGGCCACAGTATTTTTTTTATTTTTCATAATAATATATTCTACTTTCTCCACATTTCTGATTCTAACAAGTGTACACTCCTGTTAGAAATTTGTTTTTGTATAGTTTAATGAAGTTCAAGGAAATAAGCAAGTGTCTGTGCAATCACCACATATTTATGGGGACAAGAGTAACACAAGAAATTGTCCTTTTATAAAGTCCCTGAATTTTGTCAAAAAACCAGCTTTCTACATTCTATTTTACAAGAAGATCGTATTAAGGATTGCTTTCAAAATTAAGCTATTAGAGAAACCCCCAGTATCATTTTTATTGGTTTTTTCCTACAGATAACAGCCATATTGTGTTAATGTAAACACTACAACTAACACATAATGGACAAAATATAAATTCCTAAGAAATAGGACATCTTTTCTAAAGAGAGTGTCTACTAAAAATATAAATTCCAAAAAAAAAAAAAAATAGCACAATTTTATCACACACAAAAAAAGAGAGCTCCAGTCTTCTTCTGGAGTAATGCTATTCAGTACAAAGTGGTGAGTACTAAGCAGAGTTTCATATGATCAACAGACAAGATATAAATACAAGATTATTTATGTATAACTCTCTATATTTAAAAAATGAATAGTATTTAATAAGTAGTAAACAATTTCTTTCTATCATAACTTATAAAAACTGGAACATAAAGCAGTAATCCACCTTCAAGCCACACAGTTGCCAGATCACATAATGTGACATTGGTAAATACTTATTATAATTAGTATTACGTTGATAAGATGGAAAACATACCTTACATTGCTAAAATAGACAAAAACCCTGAAATATACAAGTCAATAACTTATAGAAACTTCTTTATCTCTTAATCTGCTAGAGGATTATCAGTGTAAAGTAAGTACTAATTACATTATGATATCCCCACAGACATGTGCATCACTTGTACCTATGAGTTGCCTCAGTCACCCCATGTTGGCTTTGAAATTTGAATACATGGGATATATTTTCAGAATTCCCATATTAAATCATACTGCTATATTTAGATCATTATAGAATAAATATTCTGGAATTTTTATTCTTGTAGTATATTTAAAAATAAAGGTATTTAGATAGAATATGAATAGAGACACAGAGAGTTTGGTGTAATGGGTCCTAAATCGGATATGTTCATCAAAGCACTCTTCTAAAGCATCATAGACTTGTTGAAAAGGAGGCAAAAAGAGGCTAATACAGCCAGTGATGCTTGAAAGTTACACTAAACAATACTTTCCAGACAAAACAATAAAAACAGACATAGAAAATTATAGAGTAGATATAAACACATAAACACAATGTTTAGAGGTGCAAAGCATATAAAAATACCAAAACACAAAGTGGAAATTAGATAAAAATACCAGTTGATAAGGAGAAGACATGTACAATTGATATGTACAAGGAAGAATGGAAAAAATCAATTTGTACTACTGAGGAAGTGTCTATAGTTATATAAGTCATACTTTAATTAGGCCCTTGGTCAGGGAAAATGAACAAAATTATATATATATATATATATATATTTCAAGGTATGTTAAGTATTCTTTTTATGTGTATTTATGGATTTTGTTTGACCTGATATTTGTAATCTTGTCTCATAATGTTTGTAATGGTGGTGGTTAAAATAACCAATAAAGAGGGATATTTTTATTTTCTAATTTTTTGTGGACCTTATTTTTTTTTGTAAGAGTGCCTGAAATTCAGAGGCAGAGAAGGACCTTGAATACAAGGAAACATACCATATACTATGGTGGAGAAAATATAACTTAAATATGCAGGCCTACTTTAACACGCATAAAGTGTCTATGTCCAGTAGTATATTAATCCAATGGATGACAAAAATTATAAAATCTTTGAGAATCCCTACTAATCTTCATGATTTAAAGAAAAACATTCAAATGTTACTTACAAAAGTTAAATTCCAGTGGTCATACTAGGGCACAACTTTAGTTCCCATACTTGGGAGGCAGAAGCAGGTTGTGTGTTGAAACCCAATCTAATCTACAGAGCTCTTTCCAGAACAGCTAAAGCTACACAGGAAACCCAGTCTCTTGTTACTTGACTATTTGCATCTATTGTATTGCTAGCCCCTCAACCTAGAACTGACCTTATAATACATGCATGTAATCAACATGGAATAAAAGCATAAAGGAGGAGTGGGGATGGGATAGGAGGTTCTAAGGAGTGGAAATGGAGAAAGGGGATGACATCTGCATTGTAAATAAAGAAAATATCCAATAAAAAGCTCAACATAAATAAATAAATAAATAAATAAATAAATAAATAAATAAATTTTTACCAGAACATCAAAAGGAATAGTCACATGTACAGATCTTAAATACCATAGTGTATCTACAAATTTAAAAGTAGTCTAAGAACACAAACCGTTCCCAACTCCACTAGAAATTATTCTAGAAGTCATATGGGATTCAACACAGAAAATAAACATTGGGTACTTTAGTCTTATTAATATTTTATGTTTAAGGAAAATAAAATAATTTTAAATATTCAAAAGGAGATACTTCTTTTGTATATGGAGTATTAATTTCTCAAATTATTTTTACAATTAAATATAATTTTAGTAATCCTGTTGCAAATGAGAAAATAAAGTTTTCCTTTGAAATTTATACACAAGTACTCATAATAAAAAAGAAAATCACAATGGTGATGGTCTTACAATAACCTCATGTAAGGATTGATGTCAACAACCATAATGTCAGCTTCTCATAATGCAGAGAGAAAGCAGGGTTTCAGAGAATGGTTTGCAGTATCAATGTAAAACCCAGTAAGACTGACTTTAAGAATCACAGGACATATATTTCAGATACAATGAAAAGATTTTACCTATGTACATAATACTACTAAAACAAAAATATTGTACACATAAATATTACAGAGTTAAACTTATCACTAACTGTAAAAAATAAGGTAAGGAAAGCAGTGCATTCTTTAGGACAAGGATTGTGGGAACTGTTTTGGCAATGAGAGTTCTAATCTGTTACCCTTAGATTCTCTGAAAGCTTCAAGCTACTACGTATGCAGGCACTATGTTACTTGTTATTCAGGTCTCGCAATGGACAATGATATTATTTCCCACAGAGATAACATTGTTTTAAATTGTTGACATTGAAAGTCTCAAAGGTATATATATATATATATATATATATATATATATATATATATATATATATATATTGGTTTTTTGAGACAGGGTTTCTCTGTGTAGCCCTGGCTGTCCTGGAACTCACTTGGTAGACCAGGCTGGCCTCGAACTCAGAAATCTGCCTGCCTCTGCCTCTGCCTCTGCCTCCCAAGTGCTGGGATTAAAAGCATGCGCCACCACTGCCTGGCGAGGTTCATATTTTTAATCATGTTTTACATTTTCATTGTTTTTGGCAAATAATACTTATTGTATTTGCTGGAATCTTTTGCGCCATAGGTTAGTTTCATTTTCTAAATATTTTCATAGTTTTGGAGCATTTAAGAATGAAATAATTTAGGGTCTTACCTGATGGTCAATTAACATAGAGTTGAAATGATTCAACCAAGAAAAGTAGCAATGCAATTATTTAACAGTTAGATTTATCAGATGTATAGGATTTTAACCTTCCAGATGCACTTCATGACAGATGCAAGAATGAATCATCTTAAAGTAGAAACAGTAGCTTCTGAGTCAATATTATACTTAAATCACAGAAATCAGATACAGGTGATGTAGACCAGGAATAACTTGAATCAAACAATCAGTAACTTTGCAACCTTCCATGACTTCTGTTTCTTGTTTACATGAGCAATCTTCTTTCTTTGTGACAGCTTATAGTCAATACTTGGGTATACTCAGAACCAGGTGATTCCTGTACTATAGCAAATAGTGTGAATGCAAAATCCCTTGCTACACACAGTTGTATTAGGTTTCCTTACTTCTGCTTCAAAGACAGTATGCATTCTAATAAAGAATGAAATAAGAACCAATCTGGAGAGAGATCAAATATCTAGGTTTGGAGGTCAAAGCATGCTACAATTTTGGAGATCTCGATCAGAGATGCTGATACATCTCTCTGTCTCTCCTTCCTTCATGGATTTCAAAATATGTCAAAGTGGAGGACAGGGGGAAATGTAATTTAACTGTGTCTGCCTCCAATAAACAATAGACCAACCCAGTCAGTTGTATGTGGTGGCTGATCATGTATCAGGCTACTTGGACCTAAAAGTTTGCTTGCATGGGGGTTAGCTCACATGGGTGTGGGTTCTGTTGGGTGAAGTAGTGGTTCCTTTATTTCTTCTGCCCTATGAGGCTCACGGAGGTGAAGCTCTGGGGAGCAGAACTGCAGAAATTTGACTGAGATCCTTCCACACAGCACTGAGCAGACACTAGGCTAAGAAGCCCCTCGGGGCTCCACCCAGGTGTGAAGAGGTCTCAGTCTTAAGGTCCTGCGAATGCAGGGCTTTTGAGTTGACCTGGAGGTCGGTAGTTTTCAGTTCTTGAGCTTCCAGATGCCTCTGGGGCCCATGGAAGAACAGAAATGTGAGAGGAATGAAGGGGAGAGAAAGCCCCAACAGTACTCCCTGGGAAGGAGACTCTTGGTTACTGCACTCCCTTGGCTGACTTGGTGGCTCGGCTAGTTTAACTGAATCAGCAGCCTCTATGGCTGGAACATAGAGAAGCCCTCTACACAAGATTAGTTGGCAGCTCAATATTTGGAGGGCCTCTCCATGGTTCTCAATGGCAGGCCCAAAAGACATGAAAAAGTCCATGGTTTTTCAGGGTTTATTGTCTTATTGTCATGGCAGAAAGGTAGATGAATCTGGCTATATCCACCCTGATTCTCAGAACAGACCTGTGTTAAATGAGAAGTGAGGAGAGAGGAGGGTCTGGGAAGAAATACTTAATTGGCTACGCCCTCTGGCCTTCAGGTAACTCATTAATATGGAAATATCTTGAGGCTGAGACCTGTAGTGATGCCCTCTACCTGTGGAGGGGCTGGTAGGGGTGTTTCCCTACATGACTGAAAGGTACTAATCAAATTGAGGTTTTAGACCAGTGTCAGGAGCCGGGAGTCTGAGAGCATAGTGAAATATATGCCATAGCTCGAAGGCATGGACACCTGTTTGGTCTCCTTCTATCTCTAGCCAGTGCTCTACCAGAAACCAAGCCATCTTTTCATAGTCCCACATTTGCTCTCTAAAAGAAAGTCTGAAATTTTTGGATATTCTGATTGTGACTACAGAGGGTCATGTACAGCTAGCTCTTGACTCTGTGTTACTTACCTCTGTCTGTTTCCCAAAGTTCAATAGTTATGTTTTAATTATAGTACTACATAAGATACTATTAAAGCATAACATAAAAGAGAAACTTAGAATTAAAAAAAATACTTTTAATCTCTGCTCTAAATATACTCATTTAGCCTACAGAATCTCACAGTTTCATAATGATGTTGAAGTATTTGTTGAGGTATTTACTGTAGAAAGAAATGCTCAAAATATTTGAAAATGCTCCACAATTCCTTGTTTATGTAAGTATCTATGTGTGGTTACACACGCATGCATTCAGGTCATATCATAGCCAATTTGGATTCTCAGGTGTAATTCATGTTCAAGTTATTATGACATGAATATTGAATATTTGAAAATAGGTAGTTTCATTCTCTACTCTCAAACATCCTTCCAATTACAATTATAAATATGCTATACTATATCTATATACTTGCACTTTTTTGAGTAACAACTGAGTTTAATTAAGTATCTTCTGTGTTCTTTACTATGGTAATGTCTACTAGAACATGAGTGGCCTCTCAGACTAATCATACCTCAGAAAATTTATTTCTCCTCTTCCATCAGCTACATAAACTCTATTAACCATTATGAAAATATCTGTGCTTCATTAGTCTTGCCTCAGGACATACTAGCACTATAGCTTAGTGCATATGCTATAAGAATTAGGCATGCAACCCAATCTTTTAAGAACTCGTGTACAATGTAAAAATCCATTGCTTGCTCCATGCACTGACTGATTAAGATAGTGTTTCTCATACATATGAAATTTGTCCAACAGGCTAGATAATCTGGGCAGAGATCTCACTGTCACCAACCTTCCCTTGTCTCCTGTAATTTCACATTGATAACAGTATGCCTGTTTTTTAAAATATGTGTATCCTATGTGTAAATCCCAGGTGCTCTTACTGCCATTAAGTAGGTGACTGAGCCAATACTTGCCTGTGCAATTAAAAATAATATAAGCAAAAATCAACATAATAAATATAACTCAAGGACTACAGCAATGTTCATTCTATGTAGCCATCAATTGTACTTCCTCCATGCTCTGATTTTATCCTATGTGTTCCTCAGGTTTCAAGTGTTTTCTGAATACTGGATTGATATGTTAGAAAACAAGCAAATGTCTGTGTGTTCCATTTGTGATCACCACACATTTGGAATTACAGCCACACCGAGGACACTCCCATATATAAAATATCAGAGTTCAGTCATAGTATTCATCCATCTCACTCTATCTTAACCTTCATTAACGTGTCTTACAATATTAATGTCCTAAAGTCAGTCAACAGTGTTATTCATTTAAATCACTATAATTTGTCAAATGTTATTCCTTATTAGTATGTATGTGGTTTAAAACTTAAATTATGCTCAATATATTAATCCTACACTACTGTAAGTGAAACGTTGAGATCATGGATTTTACTATGTTATATGTAAGTTTGGCATACTATAATAAAAATGGAGCAAAAAATAAGTATTATTATTTTATATTTTTCAGTAGTGTTTTCCAATGTTTAGTCTTTGCAGAAAAATTATATTCAGATTTACAAAGGCTTCTACAAGGTGACAGTATTATGCCCCAAGATGTTTTATCAATTTAGATTAATCTGAGAATTTTTTTTCTGAAATTTGAAGTCAAAATAACCCCAGTAAAACCTAACAGAAGGTTGACTAGATAGCAGAAAAAACAAAATATTGTATGTTATCAACAAGTATTTACAGAGACTACATAGCATTGGATTACCTGTGTCCATAGTATCCCATTAAGATCAGTTTGTCACATATATAATACTATAAACATTTGCTCAAAGAAACTGAAGTGGTTCTTGTCTCACAAAGTAAAAATGATGTGCTGTTTACTAGATTGTAAAAATCCAAACAAACCTCAAACCCACCAAACATTTTTTTAGATTAGATGATTTCTCAAAGCTGAGTATATAGAATCTCCCTCCACTTGTCTATACATATGTATATGTATACATATATGTATATGTATGTGTGTATGTGTATCTGTCTATGTGTGTAGTGTGTGTGTGTATGATGTGTGTGTGTGTGTTACAGCTCTCTGATTCTGAAGAAAATATTAATTTATGGCAGAGTTGCATATAAAATGTGTGAAGGAGAGGCTGGATATCCATACTGTCATAAGAGTCTCTGGATCTTCACTGCTATCATATGTGACCATTAAAACATTCATAAAAACTTACTATATTGATCTTTCACAAGCTAGCAGGGGTAAACTTTCTAAGATGTAAATTGAAAAGCTTTGTGTACAGTCCTGAAAAGAAAATAATTTGCTGTGTTCCTATTGAAACAATGAGAATAGTCACAGATATCAGACAGGGTTAATGCTCCGTTCATATTTGGTGCTCATAACATTCCTGTTTACTTCTCAGATATACATGTTAGAGGTCTTTCTGCAAGAAATCTGCTGGATCTTAACCTTCAAATCTTGATCTTTTTTTTTTCTGTGTATAGAAGTAGCCAAAGAATCTAGTAGCAAAATGTTTAATAATCCTTTCAATATGTTTCACCGGTGGTTGGCTAATACTATTTGCTTATTAATATAAACTTTTCAAAATAAATGGCCAATTAATATCTACATACCCCATTATATTTTACTATGATTACTATTTTACTATTTTCAGATCATTTAGTTTGAACAGAAAGTGGTCAGAGAGAGGCTAAAAATTCAACAAGTAAAAGTCAAAAGCTATAATGGGAAGGGTTATCAAATTTAGGGGTAAATTGAGTTATAGTTCCAAGATTAATAAAGACAGAACAATCCAAGACATAGAATTTTTCAGTGAAAACTTTACCATTGAGATAATGAGATTTCTCTCTTTTGGAGAAGCATGACATTCCAAACTAGAAGTATGATAGATGTTCTTTAACATGAAAACACTGTATGAGGCAGAGAAGAAAAGTGAAACTAGATATTGTACCCATGAAAATTAAGAAGTTCGATGGAGAATAACTCCATGTTCTCTGAACAGAGCAAAATGATATCAAAATTCAGTGCTTAACTTCCCTTGGTTATCTTGACCTTGTCAGTTTGAGTGATTGTAACCACACCCATTGGATCCCTCTGTTATTTATAGTATATTTATTCATAAAGATTCCTTATTCAATTCTAGTTATTGTAAATCCTAATAATTGTTGGGTATGTAAGAGTTACCAAAATAAAATAAACAAAGATAAACCCAAAACAAAAACTGGAGTAACTATTCAGTTTCACCCATTTTTGCAAATTAATAATCTGTATCTAAGACACTAAGTGACAGTTCCATAATTTAATTTATACCTAGATGATTTTGCTGGTGAAAGGTAATCTTCGTTATGTGAGAGCAAATAGAAAATTAGAAAATTAAAACAAAGGTATACATTTCCAATGTGAAATTCAGTGGAAGTCAAAGCAGGTAGCATGGAATTAAAGAATATTACCACTCAAATATATTTGAAAATTGATGGAGTAGTTGGAGTTGTTAGACAGAAAGACTAAGCATTAAGGCACATTTGAACTCTTATGTTTTTAAACCATGACACAAACTTGGAAATACTCTTCTGGTTATTGGTGGCAGCTTGTCTAGCTTTGTGATCTGAGCTTCTGCAAATTGGCATATGTTTCCAATTTCAAGACATCTCAAACTTAGTGTAACAATGTTGGTAAAACTGTCAAGTCTCCTTTTGTCGGGCCTTGGACGAGGTAACTCCATTTAACCTGCACCATCAATCATGTAGGACACAGGTAGAGGTTTCCATCTCCAGAGATTTAAATATAATGAGTTATCTAAAGGCCGGGGGCATAGCTAATTAAGTTATTCCCGCCCCTTTTCCCCTCCCTATAAAAAGCTAGGCCCCCTGACTTTTGTGGGGGGAAGCGCACACCATCTACACCCGTTCACCACGCCATGAACAATAAAAGCTTTGGAAAACCGGACTCCACGTGTGGCCTGGGCCTTCCTGCACCTGCCGCCAAATTCTCAGCCTTTGGAACCTTGAACTGTAGCTGCCGGCTGTGTGAATGTGGGACCTTCCACTGGTGGTGTGGGAAGAGCAGCAGAACCCCGCTGCGGGCCCTCACGACTGACTTTGTCCCTCTGCCCTTCAGACTCACTCCCCATGAGTTTTTTTCCAGATTCTTTAGAAAAAGCAAATTCATTTTCCCTCTGTACTGATTATTCTGGTGCTAGAGAGAAAGCTCACATCTTTAAATATTAGGAAAGCTTTCTCCCAACTGGCCATCCTTAGACCCTGAAGTTATTATTTTTTAATTTTAATTTCCTTTATGCACATAATCAAGAAGATCTCTAAAACATCGTTGCTTTGGCAAGACATGTAGAGTTCTTTGTACATACAATAGAAAAAGACAGATCCTGCAATGAAAGATGCACACATATATAAAGAGGACATCTGCAAGTCCATAGCTGTTATCTGTCATATAGTATAGCTCAACAGCTCCTGTCTTGTTGTTATATTTTCCTCATGCAGAGGACTTTAAGTACATTCCATATAGAGACCTAAGTAAAGTACACAAGTCTACATCAGCTATGTGGAGTTTTCATGTTTCTGTTTTTCTTACCGAGGTCTCAAAGAACATATATAGAACAGCTTCTAGTATATGCGTGAGTTTTCAACAAATCCTAAAATCCCCTTAGGTAATCCAAGTACCCTAAAATTTTGCTATAGAGAGATATAATTTGTCCCTGCTAACTCATTGGATCATATTTTCTTGGTTCCAGACCAGAATCAAACCTCACAGCATCATGGAGATATCCTACTCTCTTTATTTCTGATATACATAAAATTTATTAGGCTTCCAACAGTACTATTCATTGTATTTACTATCTACTCATTCAGAAGGACCACTTGAAACTGTATGACAGCCTTGGTCGCATCCAAGTTTTCTCCAGTATTGCCTGTCTGGTTTATTAACCAGAGTAGTATTGCTTTCTAAACTGAAATGAGATTTTCCAGAATAGCTTACTCATAGGATGGATTATTCCCAGAGAATGATAGAAGAATCAGTGTTGGAAAAAGTTTTTTACCAGTATTATTTAGGGATAGTATCAACCCAGGTATAAAATACTGCTAAAGAAATCATTAATTAGATGTTTCCAAAGAAACCCAAATCCTCTCATCTTCCCTTTTGCTCCTCTCTATGCATCGCTCCCTTACCTTTCTCTTAATTTATTCTGAAAACACATTTTTTAGGAATAAATGCCCCTGCTTTATTCAATTGCTTTGTGAGTGAGTTCATTTCTGTTTTCCTTGTCTATCTAATGAGAAAATATGATAAAGTGTGGTTAAGAATAAAATAAAGATGCTAGAGAAAAAAGTGTGTTGGAGAGGTAGGAGATACAATCTTCTAAACTTGGCGAGGCTATTACATATTGACATTAGAGAAAACCTTACACACAACCATCACAAAATATAATTAGTTAAATTTTTACCAAGTGAAGTGAGTTATACAGAGTTCTTATACATGAGAGGGGACTTATGAAGTGGATATATACATTGTATAACATCACATTTCTAGGGGCCTATACTATTGTTTGTGGCATAACACTATCTGGGAATATGACCTCACACACATATTTATATAAGCAGCAATAATTGATGTAAGGAAGTTTAAAACAAACAAATGTGAGCTTGAAGACTGAAAGTGTCATACATTTGTGCCATTTGATTTATTCAGTTAAAGCCAAATTCATGGATTTATGAAAGACAAGTACCCTATCATATGTAAAACCACAGGCTTTGTCTACAAATTTTGAAAAAAAAAAGTGAGTTCCTCAAACCCTGTCTCCCATGACTATTTTGTTCCCACTTCTAAGAGTGATTTAAGCATCCTCACCTGGGTCTTCCTTCTTGTTGAACTTCTTTGGAACTCTTTGGTATATAATGTGAATTCTGTACTTTACTGGGAAAGTTACATGTATGAGTGAGAAAATACTATGTATGTCCTTTTGAGTCTGCTTGTAGAAGAATATAATGGATTCCATATTTATTACCCTCCATAAAGCTCAAGTCCAAGTGGATCAAAGACTTCAACATAAAACCACATAAATTGTATCTAATAGGAATGGGAAATAGCCTTTAACACATTGGCACAGGAGAAATTTTCCTGTAGAAAACACCAGTTGCTTGGGCTCTAAGACCAATAGTTAATAATTATGACCTTATAAAACTGGATGCTTCTGTAAAGCAGTGGAGACTCTAAAAAAAAGGCAACCAAATGAATGAGAAAAGATCCTTACCAATCCAACATCTTACAGAGGACTAATATACAAAATATATAAAGAATATAAGAGTTTAGACTCCAAAACAACAAATAACACAATTAAAAAACAGGTTACTGAACTGAACAAATAATTCACAATCAAGGAATCTAAAATGGTCAAGACAAATTAAAGAAGTATTTAACATTTTTAGTCATTAGGGAAGTGCAAATCAAATGACCCCGCGATCTCACATTACACCAATAAGAAAGTGAAGATCGAAACCTAAAGTGTTAGTACATGTTGAAGAGTTTGAATAGCAATGGATATACTCTTCCATTGCTGATGTGATTGCAATCTGATACAAACCCTCTGTAATCAATCTGCTGGTTCCTCAGAATATTGGAAATACTTCTACCTGAAGACCTAGCTATACCTCTCCTCGGGATATAACCAAAAGATGTTCTACCCTACCACAAGGACATGTGCTCCACTGTGTTCACAGCAGCCTTATTCATAATAGTCACAAACTGAATACAACCCTGATATTCCTCAACTGAAGAATGGATACAGAAAATGTGGCTCATTTACAAAATGAAATACAATTCAGCTATTAAAATCTAGGACATCATTAAATTTGCAAACAGATGGAACTGGACAATATGAGTGTGGTAGCCAAGACCCAAAAGGACATGTATGGTATATACTCACCAATATGTGGATAATACTCTGAAAATCAAAAGAAGTGTGTGGGATTATTGTAAATCACAATTGATGGGCTAGTTCCTGGACTATAAAAGCTGCTATAAAAGGTTGCACCAGAAAGTTTTTTTTTTTCAAAAAGAAATGAACATGTTTTCTATAGTCACATTTATGAAGACTTTTATACTACTGGAATACATAAAGGATACAACTCTCAGAGGCCACGTTTTCTTGAACAGAGTTGCTTATAAAAGCAGAGATGTCAAATGTATTGCTAAAAGCATAGTCCCATGCAAGACAGACTTTTGCGAAAATCACAGGGAAATAATAATAATTATCAGTCACAGCTTACAGTGAGGATTTACTTCCAGCACAGGACTGAATAATGAGCATTAAATATCATTGATATTTTAAATATTGTAAGTAACATTCAGGCCACTACATTTTATTCAGTGCTATCAGCTTTCAAATTAAAACATGTATTATTATCTATTTTCTATATTATATTTTACTACACAGCCATGAGCCATGTGTCTAGGGGTAGGTCAAGTAACAGTTACACAGAAATTAGCCACAGAGATGATGGAATATTAACAAGAAGACATCTATAACTAAAATCAAATGGGGTTTTCTGTTTGAGAAGGAAATTATTATGGTCATAAGATCATAAGGATAGAGAAATCCATGATTTGACATGGAGACATTTCAAGAGACAGTATTTATCATTAAGATAAGAGTGAATTCTCATATTTAGAGTAACACTTGAGATACAGAACAGAAAAAAATGATGTTAGGATATGGTGCCTAAGTTGGCAAAGTGATCTGAGAAACATGATACAAGTGAAACTAGATATAACAAATTTCTCAAACACAATAGGAAGCAAGAATTGCCCCAGATGCTCAGAAGAGAGCAATCTGATTTCTGAGCCACAGTGCTTAAATTCCAGTGATTCTACAGATCTTTCAATACGAAGTGAATGTACTTACACCTAATAGACTATGCTCATTGTAGGAAATGCCCTCAAAATGGTTTCTTTAATTCCATTTCCAGTAATGTTAAATATCTCCCAACTGTATCTTCTCTGTGTAAGTGCCACAATTCAGTTACCCTTCTTGAGTAATTCGTTGCATTGATACTCTTTTCCCTAAACTTTATAAACTGTAAATAATCACATAAAAAAGGGTTTCATACCATATCTCATTACCAAGACTCTATAGTGTAATGTCCTGAAGCTTGTGTCACATTAACTGAACAACAGAAACAAAACTGTAAATGTCTAGCATATATTCAGAGGAAAGCAATGCAAGTAGCATAGAAAAAAAACATTATCTCATTTAGATTTTGAAAACAGTGGAGAGTTGGAATTTGTTAGGCAAAATACATATTAAGATTCTCTCCCTGGGGACCAATGTTTCTAATCTTTCATAGAAGCAGACTGTCTCCTACTTTCCATCTGGTTGTTACAGGCAGCAACTTGTCTAACAAGTGGCCTTGAACAACTGAAGATTAAAACATGTTTCCAAGCTTCATCTGTCTTAGAAATAGGGGCCCAAGGCTTGAAATCATAAACTCTTCTTTAATCAAAATAAACTAATATATTCTTGATGCAGTGAGAACCCTGGGCTTCATATATCCAGTTTATCTTTGCACAATTGAGTCACATCTTTGACACTGTAGTTATTTTTATTACAATTTTCTTCTTTTTTACCCAACATCACAACAGGATATTCTTACCTAATGTCTTTCACAAGGCTAGTAGAGTTATTTGCATACACACTGTAGTAGGAAGTGGTCTACGGTGGAAAAGGTGCACATTTGTAGAGGAGACATCTAGAAGGGTCATCTGCAAACAATATAGCAGTTCATGTACTGCACCTGCTGCCTAATTTTTCTTCCTCAGAAGTCATACTTTGACTTCCAAATGGTAACCATAAGAAAGAAAGTGCAAAAATCCCAAATTGTGCTTCATCAGTGTGATAATGTGCTCAATAAGTATGTTCATGGCTCTTTCTGCCAGGAGCCTGCCCAGCCTGGAATGGGCTTGAAGTAGAATACAGCATCTTATGTGGTTTTAAAGAGTCATGGTCTTCAGTTGTAGCTTAAAGACTAATGGTCTCTGAACTTCTAGCTACAAAACTATACTGAATGCTTGCTGATAACTTCTAAAGTTTTTAAAATCTTTCTTGTTTATTCTATGGTTAAAAATATTCTGGCTTCACAAAAAAAATTCTGGCTTCTTTTCTCTTTAGCACTGTGCTTAATTGAACATAACTCTGTGCTTTATTTAATTCTTTATGCTTAAATAAGGACTAAGGTAAATTAACTCTTTCTTACTGTTCTGTACTAAGAACTTAACTCTTAACAGATCCATTCTTCATTACAGGCTCAAAACTTAACTCCTTCTTAAATCTTTATTACTTATGCTTTAGTAAGTGTTATTATCTCGCACTTAACACATACTGTTTAGTAGCAGGTAATTAATTGAAAGGATTTATTGCTTGTTCACCTTTCTATGGTGAATTAGCCAGAAGCTTGTGACTGCTTGTAAACCAGAGGGGAAGGAAATCAAAAAAATTAAGATGCTTTATGCAGGCAATTGTGCACAGAATACATACAATCAAACATTTAATCTGTCACAAGTATTCATGGAAGCTTACATATATGCATATATGCTTACCGACTTACATACATATAAACAGAGAAACACATTTGCATGGATGGATGAATAGATGACTTGATAGATGAATGTATGTGCTAAATCTCCCCAAGCCATACAATTCAAGCAACTATTTATTTCTTTTCTCTGGTCATTTTATATCTTTTATACAAAATATTTCCATAAAAACTGTATCAGAAATAAAATGTTAAATATAGTAGGAATTAGAGAAGAATACTGAATTAAGTACAATAACAGTTTTTCATTAGAATATACACATTGTATGTTCAAAGTCACAGTTTTCAGATGGCCTTGCATCATTACAGTGCAAACCTGTGACATCATCTTTGGAACTAAATGTTTTCCTATGATATAAAAATTGTCCCAAGTCTATTTCTCTTTTTAGTGTAATTATAAAAGATCAGTGTATTTCTTGATATGTAGTCTTTGCATAGTATTATAAGCAGATACATTCTATATTTGACTCTAAATTATTATATCATTATAGCAAATGAGACTATCTCTAAAAATTTTCTTTCTAAAATTATATGTATAAAATCTAGATTTTCATGAATAGTAAATATACAAATTATCTATTTGTCTATATAATATCACTACAAGATAGTACACCTCCATAGGTCTTTAAAAATCTACACATGAGAGTCTGCCAATACATCATATATATATATGATATATATATATCTTGAATTTATATTAATTTATATATATATATATCTTGAATTTTTCCTTAAATATAATTTCCTTGGCCTTGCATAAAAAAGTTCATCTGTCATAGATTTTGGTCCATTTCAGTACAATCTCAGGAAGATCACCTGCTAGTTTTAACTTCTAAACAGGTCTTGGCAGCTTTCTTAGATCTGTATGAAAGCAAAGGTCTGGCTTGTTGTAGTTCTGTGTCTTATGGACAACTGCATAACTTTCCTTAGTTTTGTCATCACCCTACAAAGGTTCCTACACAACATCATATCCTTCCTATCAAACTCACTGAGTCATCAACTATTGAGTTACAGGCTCTGCCAAACTTTATTAAAGCAATTTTTGATAATTAATTTTTAGTTTATCACAGAACTTCCAGACAGTTTCAGACTGAAGAAACACAGAAATATGAGTATTTCCACTTGGCTAGACAGCTTGGTTTAAGTGATTGCACTTAGTCAGAAATAATGGTAACAGGAAAACAGGAATTTGACATAACAACATATTGGATACAGGACTAACTGTATCCAATTAATAATTGGCAATTCCCAGTTGTGTCCATAAGAAATCTATTATATGCTAAGCAAACCACAAATTGCATTGATTCTATGGGCTCCATTCAAAGGCCTATTCATCCTGCCAGTTTTATTCAGAAGAAATTGTCAGCCATAAAATATGCAACTTCACAAATATTTGGGATAAGAATGATCATGGTTTCTTTCTTTACTTCTATTTGAGGTGGAAATGATTCATGGACCAATTTCTACTAACAATGGTTTTGTCAGTCTGGATGAGAGGTTTTAAGACAGAAAACATGATGAGTACTGGCCCTCCTGGTTATTACTGAAAATATATTCTGAAAATACAAAAAGGCTGAGCCTCACAACCCATTAACACAAGTTAATGGGTTGTTAAAATATTATTAAGGAATGAAATTTTCCTAAATCAATGATCTACCAATGGAGCTTTGGATTATATATTTCAAGGACCCCCTGGGGGTTGGTTTATGTTTAGATATCTGACCTTGTGTCTTATTTTCATTTCTCATAGAAATACCTTTAAGTATAATAATGTCCTATGCCACCAAGATTATTTCTGCTTCATCTATATTCTCCATATATATTTAATGGAAATGAAATGCTTAAAGTATAAATATTCTCAAAACCTTTTGTGTGTATGCAAGTTCTTATGTGGTATTACATAGAGATGGCCACTACAGCATATTTTCTATTACTCTCCATCAGGTATAACTGATATTCATTAAATATTTTCTTTAATATTTTAATTCTGTATCTTTGGAAAAATTCAAATCATATTTGCACAAGAATTCTGCTAACAAACAAATCACCTCTTTATCCAAACTCCCTATGTTCTTTCTAATACGAACTGACATCATTCTCATCATCTGTGTGTGTATGAATATGGCACCATCTACTGGAACATTCATCTTAGAGCATGCATCTCAGAATAAATATTATTCAGCATCATCCATCAGCTAATTAAATGCCAACAACTACTCTAATAGAACATGTTTTTCTTTAGTGAAGCCAACAGTCATACTGGAATTTATTCTGGCTTGATCTGGTCTAAGATTTGTCTAACAATTCCAGCTTTTGGGAATTCAAGAGTGCAGATGCACAGATTGGAAAAAAAATCACTAACTCAACATCTAATAGCGGGCTAATATCCAAAATATATAATAGACTCAAGAAGCAAACCACCAAAAAGCCAAACAACCCTATTAAAATTCGGGTACGAAAGTAAACCAAAAGTTTACAATGGAGGATTTTTAAATGGCTGGGAAACATGTAAAGAAATGTTCAAAGTCCTTAGTGATCAGAGTAATGCAAATCAAAACGACCCTGATATTCAACATTAAATCAATCAGAATAGCTAAGATCAAAACCTCAGGCAACAGCACATGTTGGTGAGGATGTGAACAAAGAGAAACACATTTCCATTGCTAGTGGGATTGCAAACTGGTAAAACTACTCTAAAAATAAATCTGCAGGTTCTTCAGAAATTTATTCAGAATCTTCAGAATCTGCAGATCAATTTGGAAATAGATCTACCTGAAGACCCAGCATTACCACTTTTAGGAGTATACCCAAAAGATGCCCAAACATAACAGGGGCACGTGTTCCACTATGTTCATAGTGGCTTTATTTTTGATAGCCAGATGCTGGAAACAACTCATATGTCCCAAGACAAAAGATTGGATACAAAATGTAGTTTATTTACACATTGGGATACTACTCACCTATTAAGAATGAGGACATCCTGAGTTTTGCAGGCAAATGAATGGAACTAGAAAATATCATCCTGAGTGAATTAACTCAGATCCAAAATGACATGTATGATATGTACTCAGTACTAAGTGGATATTAGTCAATAAAAAGTTCACAATACACAAACACAGTCCACAAAACTCAAAAAGGAAGACAAGTTGAAGGACCAAGGTGAGGATGCCTCAGTTCAACTTAGGAGAGAGAAGAAATCAATTACAAGTGGAGAGAAAGGAAAGAGGGATGGGACAAGGAAAAGAAGGAAGTGGGAAACATGATCTTTTATTGGGTGAAAACAATAACTGAATACCTGAGGAGCAGCAGAAATAATGAAAATGGGCAACTTCAGGATGTATGGTATTAGGGGTCCCTCCAGAATCCCCCAGAGATCTGGGAAGTAAGAGATACTCAAGACTCAAAGGAAGGGACTTTAAATGAAATGCCCAACAGTAGAGAGAGTGAAGTTAGAGCCAACCTCCAACAGAAAGACAGGGCATCAAGTGAAGTAGGGGGTTGCAATCCCACAGACAAATTTCTGACCCATAATCGTTCTTGTCTGAAAGAACTGCAGTAATGGAAATGGAGGAGTACCTGAGTAAAAAAAGTTTCAATGACAGGCCCAATGTGGGATCCAGCTCAAAGCAAGATCCCAAAACCTGACAACTGAGGCTATGAATCACTCACAAAAAGGGATATAGCATTTCTGCCCTCCAAAATATTCAACAAGCAGCTGAAAGAGTCAGATGCAGATACTTGTAACCAACCAATGAACAGAAGCTGTTAAATCCTGTGGTTGAATTAAGGAAAGGCTGAAAAAATCTAAGGAGGATGGCAAACCTGTAGGAGGACCAGCAGTCTCAATTAACCCCTGAGATCTGGAAATATTTTTAAATAATTCCCTTATCATATTCTAGTAACATTAAATAATTCCTAAGTTTCTATGTCCTATCTTGAACAATCAAAAAATCAAGCCAGATTGTTTCTTGTGATCTTTTAACCCTGTAAATTCGCAGATTGTAAGGAAGCAAATGAGCAATAGTTGATAATGCATCTCATGTACAAAGGTGATTTAGATCTTGGAATTCTCAACTTGTTTGCATTACAGCAAATGGAAAATCAAATCAATACTATAAATTTCCATTGCATTTTTTAACAGAAATCAAAGTATGTTTAGGATGGAAAATCAAGATTATGTCATTTCATATTTTTTAAGTTGCATACTAGATAGAGTCCTATGAAAGAATAGGTAAGCATTAAGAAACATTGAGCCCTAACTTCCCCCACCTCCTACAGAAGTTACAGTACCCTCTTTGCTTCTAGTTGTTAAAATAGCAGTTTGGCAAGTATATAGATATGAGGTGTTGAAAATCAACATGCGCTTAATAGCTTATGTTATATGCTTGTGATCTTCTAGCCCCGTAAATTCACAGACTGCAAATCAATATAAGCTTATAAGTTAGAGATATACACTGAAATCTGTGGGTATGGTTAGGATTATAATAGGCAAATAAAAAATATTTTCATTTTGGATTGAAGAGTCTAGATCTTTAGAGGCAACTCAGTGCAATAGGTCACCAGTCAAGCATGCTACTCCTGACCCATGTTCTTGAGACCACAATAATTTTCTCACTATTTCCTTCCTTTCTCATATATAAACATAGATAACTCTAGAACCTGATGCTTTTATCAATGCTAGCAGAATTTTCTGCATACACTAACATGAATAAGGGAACACTTAGTAGAGAAGAGGAACATATATAGATGGGTACTCTGCAAGGTTATAGCTGTCATTATTAAGACAGTACATTCACAGAGACTCTGTTATAATGTACTGTTTTCTTCCCTCAGAGGATACATCATATCTCATATGGTGACCATAGGAAAATAAAGGTGTAGGTCCCAAACTATGCAAAGGAAAGGAGTGATAAACACTTGAGACAGCATCTTTAGGCCTTTCCTCTTGAGATCTCTAACTAAGATAAAGGACTAGTATCTAGAAGCCCTCAAATTCTGACCAAATCCTTAAATCAATCCACACTTTCAAGTCTCAATCAAATGTAACTACACAGATACAGAACATTTTTTAACTCACTTAAGCAACCTCCTATTAAATTCAAAGCCCTGGCTATATTTTAAACTAAAAACAAACTTGCTATTATTTATTTTACTATTTCAGGAAACCTCAAGATTATTCAGTTCTGAAAAAAAAAAGAAATGTAAAAGTATGACTGGAGTAGACTGTCTAACCTTAAATGGCTAAACTTTGTTATTTATAATTAAAGGGCACTGGAACTGTAATGGCATAAGAAGGAATTGAGCAGTGGAATTATTGCCTACTTTGAGGACTCATCAGTATATATTGGAGGAGTATGTAGACTGCTGTACAACTTGAGTAGAGTACTATTTCCTTTGACTTTTCAGGAGAAATCTGCAAACAGCTGTACTAAATGAAGACCTCATAGCTTCTGGTTAAGAGAAGCCTCCTCTATTCTTTACTCATGCTGACTGTAGAAATTGACTATAAATTTCATTGCAGGTGTATAAGTTTCTCACCCAGAAGGAGTGATTAACAATCATGACAATAATGGCCACCTTCAAATCTTTCTCCAAAATTGCCATCAGGTATATAAAATCCTGGATGAGAGTCCCCAAAACAAGGAACTTAAAAAGTGTTGTTCATATGTATAACTTCTGATCTCCTCAAGCATTCTATTTACCCTTTGGTTCCTGTTTAGAGACCTGTCACTGGGCCTTATATTCTAGTAATAAGAAACCCTCTCCAAATGTCAGCAAGCTCATTTCTGTTCTCCTGCTGTATTTATGTATCTGCAAGTTTTCATTCTGTCATTTCTGGAATATCTGTTTCATCAGAACACAGAAAGAAAGAAATTAATAATGAGAACCTGGGAGGATGTAAGGGCAAGAAAATGTTGAAGAGGTTGGAAAGTTTATTTGCTAAGACAGACATGACTGGTGAATAAAACATACAGCAACTGTTGGGCTGTAATGTGTGTGTGGGCATGGGTCCAGTTAGGTTAAATTATGGGTCCTACTACTGTCCCTCCAGTGGTCTATGATCCCAGTCCAGAAAATCATAAGCCCAGTAAACTGACTGTGTTCACCCCATGCTGGCGCCAGGTGACCTTTGGGATGTAAGTAGCCATGAACCTCTGCTCCTTGGGTGGGTAACACAATCTGAAGTCTTGCAGTTCCCAGAGCTCTTGAGTTGTGGCTTTCTGGGCCAAAAGGTGTCTGAGAACCATTTGGTTCTCAGGTCCTTGGGTTCTCATAGGCTGTGGAAGGACTGAAACAGTGGGGGCATATGAGCTGGATCTACCCACAACTGAAGAAGGGATGGGAGAACCTCAGCTGGAGTCCCAATTGGATAGGACTCTTGGTCTAGGAGACTCTCTTAACTGGGTCTCCTTGGCTGGAAGTTAGAGTGGTCATTAGCAGGAGATTAGATGACAGCTCCATAGTTGAAGTCCTTCTCAAGGGTTCCCCACAGCAGATCCCAAAGAAGAGAAATAGGCTATAATTTGGTCGTAAAATATTAATTGTTAAGGGCGAAAATGGATAAAGCTATACCCTGGTATTCTCAGGGTGGGCCTGAGGTTAAATACCTTTTGTAAGGAGGAGGGTATGGGAAGGAATGCTCAATTAGAAATGCCCTCTGGCTCTTAGGTATCTCATTAATATGGAGAACTATCTTGAGGCTTTGTTGCCTGAGTCAAGCTCTCTACCTGTGTAGAAGCTAGTAAGGTCATTGTACTACATGACCTATGGTCTCAGACATCTGGGGGGGTGGCAGAAGTGGGAAAGTAACTATGTGAATGGAACCAGGGGAGCAGGAGCAAGGCCAAACTCCTACCATCCCAGAGGATCTTCAGGGTTCAAAGTAAGTTTGACCAGGCACCCAGCTGCCTCTCATAGCTCCACAAGCAAAAATTGATAACATGATCAAGGCCTGCACAAATCCATATAATGGAACACAGACACCAGGGAAACGAGAGTCTCACAGGACACAACAGGGATGACGTTAGCTGATAAGGTGAGACAGAAACTGTAGATACCACCTCCAGTAGACGGGCAAGGCATCCAGTTAAGGGAAAGGGCCACACACCCGTCACAAAGTTTTTGACTCAGCAATTGTTCCTCTCCATAGGAAGAACAGGGAAAACAAATGAAGCAGAAATTGAATAAAAGGCCATCCAGAGACTCCTCACCTGGGAAATCATCCTGTCTGCAGACACCTAACCCCTGCACTGTTGATATTGCAAAAAGTGCTTACTGATAAAAACTTGGTGCTGGATGGTACTTGGAGAGTTCAGAAAGGAACTGACCAATACAGATGTGTATCCTTGGAGCCAACCATCAGAATGAACTTGAGGACCTTGGTATGGGAGCTAGTGGAAGGATTTGAGGGGCAGAAGAGGATTGCATCCTCACAGAAAAACAAGGACAGCTGGACAGACTACCTAGCGCTCTAAGGGACTTAACCAAAAACCAAGGTGTATAAGGGGAGGGATCCATTGCTCCAGATACATATGTAGCAGAAGATGGTCTTGTCTGGCATCCAGTGGAAGGGAGGCTCTTGGTGTTGTGGAGGATTGATGCAGCAGCATAGTGGGCTGCTGGAGTGGTGGGGTGGAAGAGGGTGAGTAAGTTGGGGAGCACATTTACAGAGGCCAAGAGAAGAAAGGAGACATCAGATGTGAAATGGGTGGGTTAGTTGGAGGGGTAAACAAAAATAGGATATCATTTGTGATGTAAATGAATGGAATGTTTATATATAAATGAATAAATTAATAAATAAAAATGAATAAATTTGCAGCAAAGAAAGGAAACATATATGTAGGGTTCCTGTTACATGTTGAGAAATACTGATAGTGAATAGCTACAAGCAAAGGTGAGTCACATTTCTTGGTGTCTGGACCAATGTTTTTATATTGTCAATGAAGCACAAAATAACAAAATTCCTATATTCATATTGACATCACTAATTGAACTCAGTTGGCTTAAAGTAAATAAGAAAATATCAACAAAACAATCTAAAAATTGGCAGTATAAAAATGATGTCAGATAAGCTAGATATGGATTATCAGATGGTTTGTGAGCCACTTGACACAAGACCACCTATAGAATCCAGGGACTCTACAAGGACAGCAATTGCCCTTAAGTGCTGAGTCAATTTTCTAGCCCCACAGACAGAAATACTTTATATTTCCAAAAAGACAATTTTAGTCCAACCAGTAGAAGTCCCCTTTATCATGCTGGATATATCAGTATTTCTATATTAAAACTCAAAATTAGTTTTTTTTTCTTTTCAAATATACCAAGCTGGGGTTCCAGAAAGATATGGCACATCAAGAAAAAATTAAAAAAAATTGAATGAGAGCCGCACAGCTGAACCTGTGGACCTTTTGCCTATGACAGCTCTATGATTTTTGAATCTTCATTTATAACATCCAGATTGTCATTTGAGAATTTATATGTTTCATTTAATATTTTGAAAATATTTAGCCAGTTGATGCAACTCAACATGAAAATATGGTGCCAGAAGCATCTCTGAACCAATTCTAAAAATAGGTTTTAAGAATGTTGAACTCAAGCTAACAAGATAGAAAACACTATGCTAATATGAGAAATAATGAGAAAAGCAAGCACATTGGTTACACTAACACTCAGACAACCAAAATCAAAACTACGAGAACTTAAGCAGGAAACAAAATGAACACATCTGTTTCTCACTGGCACATATTCTGACACCATATGGGTAGAGGTAGAAGACCAGATACCTACACAACTGTCAAGTAAAATATATTCATACACACACACACACACACACACACACACACACACACACCAAAGTATTTGAAAATGCACTTTGTAAATGTAATGATGAATAGTCCCAAATTAACATTAATCTAGATTATTAGAGAAATTAACCAGAAATTGAAAATTCTGTAAACAGAAATCCCTACTTTTCCCTCCACCATCAAATACATTATAACATAGATTAAGTTAGTAATGACTTCTATTTGCAATCAAAACTATCATCGATACATGAGGGTTTTTTTTTTAATGTATGGTTAGTAGTATGGAAACATCAGTCTTCATTAGCTACACTGGAAAAAATGACCTTGCTCTGATGTAACTACATCGCAAGACAAATGACTTATGAGAAATGTGCATGGAGTCTCAAATCTTATTATACATAACACAAAGTTTCCTACAAGGTAAAAAATTTACACCTATAGAGTGGTATGTGTCTATATTTAAGCTAGAAGCAAGCACATCCATTATTTTTTCTAACACAAAGACGTTCTGTGCCACCCTGTGGTCAGAGGTCTACCTCCAAATCTAATGCAAAGCTATACAATTTTTAAAAAGAAATAAAACCCAAATATATATTTTAATTTAATTAACTGCGGACCCTAAAGTAATCTAAATTTCTAACAAGTGGATTCCTTAAAATTGTTTTAAGGGAATTTTGTCTGATTTAAAATTTGAGCTGAAAGAGTGATTATTTTTACATTTCTGAAAGCTTTTTCTGACTCTCCAAGTCCTTGTAGGTGGCATGATGGGTACTGATGATTTTTAAAAGGCTTTCCAGGGGGTTGAAAATTAGGGGGTTAAAAATCAGTTTCAAGATCAGTCAGTTGCCAAGGCACCCATTCTCCAGACTGCTTTTCTGAAGGTACCTGTTTCCAGAGTTCTTTTTCTGATCATCACCTGTTTGACAATGGCTCTCCTAGACTACAGAAATGTATCAAACTCAGGGTCCATAGTTGTATATTAACATATCTGCATTTATGTATTCTTTCTCTATTATTACTTATAATTATATAAATTTATAACATGTCCTAAGGACAGAGCTGCATGTAACATTCTGTGTGAAAGAGCCTGGACACTCATTTGAGTATCTTTTGACTTTATTTGTTCTTCAATGTTGGAATGGAAAGAGTTATAAAGCCACTATAGGATGCTCTTTTACAAGATCTCACAACTACACTCCCAAAGATATAAGTTGTATGCCTGTGAGTATAGTTCAAGTATAGTTCAGTATAAAAAATATCATTAGTTGAAATCCCAAACAAACCATTAGAATTCTTAGCAACAGCTGACAGAGAAGGTTGATAATTCCTACAAGATTGTACTTGGTGATCATTATATTCCTATCTGATCTCCAGAAGAGGAAGACAAAGGTCTCTTGGAGAGTCAACCCCTACTGCTTCATACTTCATATCTGTAACTTTGCACGGAGTTAAGAAGAGCAAACATAAAATAGATATATAGCTCACTGATCATTTCATACTTAGTAAGCTTTCACATACATACTTAGCACGTGTTCATAATTACCTTGCACATGACTGTTATTTTTCAAAATGTTTTGCTATATTAATGTCCACTTTTCAGATTATATTCTACTACACATCCCTGAGAGCAAGAGTAATATCGTGGATCAAGTAGCATCTGCACAAGAAGCAGTCCTAAAGATGGTGCATTATTCACAAGAAGAGCTTTACAGTCATGATAGGAGAAAGAATCTAACTGGAAAAAGAGGGTATAGTCACAATTATCATCAATATAAAGTGATCCATGGCTTGACATGTAGACATTTATAAGGACCCTATTTATCATAATGGTAAAAGGGATTTCTCATATCTGTAATGGCAAACCAATCACAGTAGAGTTCTGCTAACTGATAATGCCTGAATTGAAAATTCTGCTTGAGGAACTGAAGAGAAGTTAATCTAGATATGATACATAAACCAAGTTGAAAAAAAAAAGAATTAAGACAAGAATCACTCCCAGTCCTTATTCTGATTTCACAGCCTGAGTCCTTAAACTCTTCAAGTAATCCTGATACTGCAGGACTGAGTGTCAGTACCTACATCTCCTATACCCTGCTGTTTCTTATAGCTGATGCTGAAATTGCTTTCTAATCCAAATCCAGTATACTTAAATAATTCATAATTTGTCTTGCCTATGAAAGAGCCACAATTTAAAAATATCTCAGTAATAGTATTTTCCTAAACTACTTTCCACAAATTCAGAAAATGTAGGCAAGAAAATAATCAAGTAGTCAGCAAATCTTCTCATAAACAATTCTAAGTGATCATTGGGATAGATGTTATAAAGGCACTCTGGAATCTTCTGCTTCCCATACTGATACTTTTTACCTCTGACTCTGAGACTTCTTTTCATTTTTCTCTAGAAATAATATCCAATAATAGAATTGTCCCATATCACAACATTCAATTCTGCTTTATTTATCCATCTGCATCTCACTTCACTTTGCTATTGCTGTAGCATCTATATATACCAATAAATGAGAAGGAGAAAGAAAGTACAAGTACAAACACAGGGACTATGTTACAGCAAGAATCTGTAGAATACAGTTAGGAAATATTGTCGTTTGTACTTGGCAAGACTGTTGTGATATAAAATTATCAGAAATCCTGAATAGAACTTCTGCAAAAGCAAGTGAGTTAAGAGTTCTGACAAGCCATTCAGGGGTATCATATAGACTTACAGGCTGAAAGAATATTTTAATATTTAGATGCAGAGAAGAAAGTCACATTTCTTGAAGTCTGAACTTATCTTTGTAGGATGCCAATGTTACCAGTGAATAATTCTACAATCATGTCTGAAGGAAGAGTAATTATTAGACTAGTATTATTAGGTGTTAAAATCAAATTAATGAATAAGTAAATATTAGATCTGAGGCTATTGTTCATGGGAGTATTTTCTATGGTGTCTCCATTCCTTAGAGGTGGATAGAGCTTCAGATATATATGTTGATGGAAGACTAAAAATGTAGTTTATGTGAAAAAACAGGTTCTATACAAACATTAAAAGAATGATTTGGACATGACATTACAGGTGGATCTGATTATAATACACATCAGCACAGTTTTGTTCCTCTAGAGAATGCTGATAAATACACAGTGTATTTTTATGAAAATTGAAGTGGTCAGTGTTTAAAAGCTATTTATAAAATCATTACTATCCACTAACCTTAACACATTCCCTCTAGTTTGATCATCTTTACAATTATTTATAAACATTATAACAAGTAAGACATTCTACCTCCTTTATTACCCTTTGATTGTACAAAAAATTGAATGTCTCCTTGTGTTTGAAATCACATGCCAACTACTTACAGTCTTTTTATCCAGGAAAGCAGATGTGATTCATGGACATGGCTGAGGTCTGATTTTCAATATCAGCAGACAGGTCTCCTCCAATTTCATGTGTTTGTTCTTTTTTGCATTCCTGGTCATTCAGAATAAATTTTATTAATAAATGAGATAAATAATTAACACAAACACCTTTATAATACATGTAAAATAACAAGGTTCAAATAAGTCTATAAAATTATTTTAAAGAGGCAATACAATGGCCTACAAATCAGAAATTGATGTTTCCATTGGCATACAAATAACATATATGCAAACACAAAGGGGTTACAGGGATAAAAAAATCAACCACAGGAGTATACCAAGATTATTCTGGCATTGGATAGAGTTAGGTTTTATTACATAGCTGATTTATGAACCTTTGAACTGAATTTCAGTGAGGAAATTTAGTCAAATAAAAATGTTTATGGAGATCAATAAAGGAAGAGAGCTTACATGACCTGTAGCTGTGGTTCCAGGGTTCTGCCTGCACACAGAGGTGTGTGGACACCATCAAAACACTAGCAGGGCAAAATCTGAGTCAGAGAGCTTTTACCTTTAGGCTGTGATACTCCTGCTACACTGCAGAATGGAAGGGAATGGTGGGATCTGGGATGAATGTTTTACTTCCCATAGCTCCTCTTGAAGTATATTTTTCCTGTGCATTAAGAATATCTTAACACTTTATTGAGTCTTTGTTAAATTTCTCAATAGGCCCCTTGCTGCTTCTTTCTACAAATTAACCTTACCTTCATTGTTTGGGATTAGGGGTGTATGTTAAAGATTTATCTGCATTCCAGCAGGATCACACAGGCCTAGAACCTCTTGGTATATGGTCCCTTACCAGTGCAGGCATGTTGCAGGATTAAAATTACTCTAGAGAAAGATATTGAGAAATCATGATATGTAAGTACAGATGAACCACAGGAGTAACATAGTTTCAAAGCACATTATGGATTATTGTCTACTGTTTAGCATATGTAATAAACCACTGTAAAATTATCAGAAGAAAGTCTTACCTATAAAGAAATTACATTTGTAGAGAACTACCCAATGCAACCCTAACAATTTACAGAAAACATAATTTTCAAGCCATAAAAATACAAATAGAAACAACCTTAAAAATGACTATTCAAATCCACCAGACATACTATATAGTAGAAATATCAGTTCACTAAGAATGCTGCCAGATTTGTGCTATTATTAAACTGGTGTTGTATGAAAAGTATCACAGTAGCAGAGAATGTGGGACTCAATGGAAAGTACTGATGCAATAATAGTAAGATTTAATGTTTAATCTTTCAAAATTAAGACCTGTGAGTGTCTGTGAGTTTGTGTGTGTGTGTGTGTGTGTGTGTGTGTGTGTGTGTGTGTGTGTGTGTATAGAGTATTCCAACACAAAATTATTGCACTCTACTCTTGCACAAAAGAAATATCTGAGAACATAGGAAATCATTAGACTTGCTACTTCAATCCTAGCCAATGTAACCATTGCAATAATCTACAATTAACTGGCAAATAAGGAGTGTTGGAATCCCATTAATTTATTGAATGCATTTAAAAGTAAAATTTGTGAGTATGTATTGTATATACTTACTAATATTACTATATCTGGTCATTGAATGGTTTCCTAACTGTATATAAATAGACACGAGATCAACTGTGTTAAACAAATTAGGTATAATTGCCCTCTATATAGTGTAGGAAGTGTATACTTCTGGACAGTCAGAACAGTCTTGTTTGAAGATCTTGCTCTTAGTCTTCTCTTTTACCAGATATTTACTTCTTATTATCTTCATCCATATTAATTGGTGATGATTTTAGGTGATGATAATCAACAGAGCAAGCAAAATCCTCCTATTTAGTAATAATTAACAAATACATTGAAATTTTTCTTTTGAAAATATTACAAGAGAAAATTACCTCTCTCCATCTACAGACAAATTACTGTCCAGAAAAGGACACACTTGCAGAATAGTCGACTGATTATATCTGACTAGACAGAGTAACCAGCCCTTAATAATTCTGCAGCACTAAGGTCTGTCAGATGAATTTGGGCCAGAAGGCTGAAGATTTGATGCTCCAATGTTCGGTAGTATAGGGGCTGTCCAGGTGTTCAGCAGTCTCTATAAATTGGCTAAGTTTTAGAAGCTATGCTTACTGCTTCCCATACCTTCAGTTAATCTAGTCATTCTGGATTTCTGACGGGGTTGAAGACCTATAGTCTCATAGCCAATCCTGGCTATTTACCTTGAGAGAAAAGATCTGAGTGGATTGTTTTCAGCTGACATTCATTCTAAAGCCAAGAAAAAGCCAGGTTCAAAATTAAGTGTTTTAGTCAAGAGAGACGACAGAGATTCTGGTTAGTCAAAAAGAGGAGGGACTGGGTATTAAGACTGTCTTGTACCACACTGGTACAAATAGGAATAATTATGCTCTAATTGTATTTTGTGAGAAAAGTTTTATTTTAACAGGAAGGGTAATATGTAGGAGGAGCTAAGGAGGAAGTAGCACCTAGAGGAAAGGATGGAGTACGGAGAGGAGAAGATGAAGTAGATGAGAAGCTAGGTAATGAGAGAGAAAAAGAGAGAGAAAGAGAGAGGGGGCATGGAGGCAGAAGTTCACATGTCTCCACCAGTCAAAGATAGTTTACATAGCTAGGTTGGATATTAGGTTACACTTCTGATTGAGCATTACCATACTTATAAAGTCTTTGATTAACATTTTAAAAAATTGTATAAAAGCAAAATGGAAAAGGGGCCACGGGATAGGGGTTTTCTAGGGAGGGGAAATGGGGAAAGGGGTTGGCATCTGAAATGTAAATAAAATATCCAATAAAAAAAATAAAAAAAGAAAATTTTATTAAATCCTACCTCCCAGTTTATTCCAGTTTTATTTGTAAGTTGACTAAATTCATCACCTGATCCTGAGATCTTCATATATTAGTAATTGTTTATATCTTCTATCTTTCTTTACATCAGAACACTCTGAGCCCTGACATGATTTTATTCCACTTGTATCATGATACATTTCTATGATTTTTCTGTACTAGTCCTATTTCTGTTTTGTAATAATCACTATGACCAAAACTAACATAAGATTGCTATATTTATTTAATATACAATTGTATATATAGGCTTTCAAAGAGGAGAGTCAATAGAGAAACATATGACATGCACCTATAAGCAAGAACTAGAACACAGACAATAGGTATTAAGTCTCCTTAGTGGCTTGCTGACAGTTGATCAGCAACAATTTTAAATAATATCCAGGTACATTTGTTTTGGAGAAAGAAGCAGAAACTTCTATACAAATGCTCTAGAGAGTGAAATATTTTACTCAAGGTGAGCAAAAGGGTGCTGGTATAGACATTTTGAGAGATAAATTATCTTTTTTTTTAAACAAACAAGTTTCTTGACAGAAATGGGTTAATTTGTTGAGTCATTTGCTAAAGTTGTGCTGTATTATCTGAGTGAAGCACCACAAGCCATATACAAACCCATCATTAAATCTCAACTACCTGATGGTATGGTATGACTACTGAAGGAACTTTGTATTTATATCATAGAACAAAGAAAAACAGACTGGTTTCCAAACAGAATTTTTCTCATTAAAGTCTACACTTGAAGGTATGCTGTATGTTACTGGAGTAGGGAAAAATAAAAAGGTCAAAAGCTACAAACTGGCATAAATCTTATGGGATTATCCATGTACATTTTTATTGGATATATGATTTTCTCCATGGAATTCAAGCACTATTGGACACTAGTAACATAACTAAGAACCATAGACTAGATGTGTCATGGGCTAAAAACAAACTTCATTCCTTTTTTTTTTAAAGCTACATAAAAATAAAATGGCTTCTGATGACAAACAAATATGCCCATATATCAGTGAAATGCTTAAACCAAATCAAAAATTATTTTTGCACTACATGTTAAATATAAGAAGAATATTCAAAGGGCTGTATGTACTGAAAGCAATGTTGGAATACTAGGTTCTAAGTGAGTTGCCTTTATCAAATGTCTCCCCTTAAGTCCCAGTTATTGGTATGAAAATAGAGAGAGGAAGATTGCAAAGGGTCTGCAGTAAAGGAGGACTCCAAGGAAGCAATGTTTTTTATACACAACATTAGAGGCACATAAAGGCAATCACAGAGACTAAGGCAGCACACATAAGATTTGCATAGCCTCAAAACAAATTATTTTGAAGAAAATATTTCAGAACCGTGCATTCAAGGTTTAATAAACAAAAAAAAGTTTGATTATATACGAGTCATAAAGTGGTAATTTTAAAGGAAAAATACTAAAAAGATTTTCAGATTCTATATTAATCTATAATAAAACACTGAGAAAAATAAGTAAAGAAATGGATATGCTAATCTTAACAACAAAAATTTTAACACATCATATTTTGTGCAAATGATCAGTCTTTAAGACTAAACTAAAAACTTAAGAATTTTCTTCACATTTCTATTCAATATTTGTACTATGGCTATTGTCAGGTGTATGAGGTGAGTAAACAATATAAGAAATCTTTTACTTATGTTAGGCTTTTAGTTATGATAAATATAGTACTACTTTTTGAAAATGAGATAATCACATAAAAGTAAAGGTCCTAAGGAACTCAAAGTATATATTCAGATTTATTCCTACATAAAAGGTACTGCAAATATTAACTTTAAAAAGCAAATATATTAAAAACAAATCATCTCCCATGCTTGGTGATGTCTTGTGTATACAGTTTAGTGCAGCAGAAGAGTTTGATATAAAGACACAGAGAGTTTCAGGGACAAGTGCAACATTTTAAGCAAAATTTAATTGTATACAACTTAACAATTCATAGACCACTGGTAAGTGACAATTTTTAAACTATGTCTAGATACACATTCTGACTGTTAACGCTGTTTGTTTTATACCTGTTTTCGGATTCACTCAACAAAAGACAATGCTTTTATAAAGCAAAGAGTGATATAACTGTCATTATGCTTTTAAGTGTATTCAAGTATCAGGCAGAAAAATTGATGCTTTAATTTTTCTGTTTCACTATTTTTGTATATTTCATAGACATAATAATATTCATAATGTCTTTATCTGCTAAATGTTGTTTTGTCTGTTTGATGACTCTCTGTGAGTGCAGTGTGAAAGAATTTCAGAGAAAAGAGGGCTTCTATGTACATTTTCAATCAAAAGTTTTGATATTGAATTTGTGGGTGTTCTCTTTCTGTATGCTACTTAAATATGTATTTAAAAAGCATAACACTTCTTTAAATGAAAGGCATCATTTGCTCTGTAAAATTAAAACACAGTACTTTAATATACCTGGGATATTTTCAGTTGATTTAATGACAACAGCAGATACACAGGCAAATATACTTATTTCAATCAGCATAAAAGCCTTAAGATGTTTCATATTTATTGGGCCATGCCTTGGGAAAAGGCTTGCTATGTAACAGAAATCATCATTCTTAAATATGTCTTCCTATACATTTCTGAAAATTATGTGATTGTCAATAAAAACATAAAATCAAGAAAAAAAGGTGGCTTAAATAGCAAATTTAAATAATAATTCTGCTGAACATTTCAAAGTTATATTTGAAGGGACTCTTAACAAGTTTACTTATGCCTCAAAATATAAATAAACACATACCCTTTTTTTAAAATTTAGAGTGAAATTATAATAGGAATTTTTGGATCTTTTTGTTGAGTTATACACTTTCATGCCCTTCTATAAAAGATACACCTGAAGTGATATTACACAAATACTATAAATAAACGGTATTTGCTTATCAGAGGTTCAAACATTTCTCATTTTTTTGATATAATATTAAAACATTTATGACAATTTTTTTCTAATTAAAATGGTATTCAAGAAGAAAGGGAAGTTTTTGTTGTTGTTGGCTATGCAATTCCCATTAAGATTATAACAGATGGATAGAGGAATGAAATGGAAAAAAAAGATTTTTTTTTTAGCCAGGCAGTGGTGGCACATGCCTTTAATCCCAGCACTTGGGAGGCAGAGGCAGGTGGATTTCTGAGTTCAAGGCCAGTGTGGTCTACAGAATGAGTTCCAGGACAGCCAGGACTACACAGAGAAACCCTGTTTCGAAAAAGAGAGAGAGAGAGAGAGAGAGAGAGAGAGAGAGAGAGAGAGATTTAATAACATTATAATTTTAAAATATACAAAATGATTTAAAATATACTTTTCTAAGTAAATATGGAAATACTGTTATCCTCTACACTTCCTTCTTAACATCCCACAATTGAGCTGACACTGAATTCCACCAGGGTTTTTCCTCCCCTATGAAACCAGTTGTATTATTGGCTTCAAACCACTGGGGATTGGCTTTGACAAAGTTATTCTCTGTTTTACATTCTCTGAACAAAGACTACACCAGAAAGTTATTAGCTTGCAAAGAAGTTGGATATTACAAAATTACTCCAGTGATGGAGCCAGTCCCTACCAGACTTCCTTGGCCTATATACTACTGTCTACCCTCTAATGGCTACATTTAGATTTACTTACAATAAGTTTTAAGATAATATGGACATTCTGGGGAAGGCTTCCTGATGCTTCATGTCACTTAGTGAGAAGATATAAACAATCTCCTAACTGATTAGTATAACAGTTTCCAAGCTCAAATAGATGATTGACCAAAGATCAGAGTTATTTAGCTTGGAAGATGAGACTGTACAAGACCTGAATACATCTCTTAACACTTGCCCATTTGTCAATGTCAATCTTCCACAAGAATCACTGGGATCTGAAGGGTGTTTCATAATTTTTTTAAATTTTTCTCACTATAACAGGTTCATGAAATATGAAGCACTTTTTACATAAGTCGGTCTCTGCAAAACAATTGTTGAAAATTCTGAAGAATTAGCATTATGTTATATACATAGAAGCCAAAATCTTTAAACAGCAGATGGACAGAATGAGGCAAATACATTAGCTAGCACACTGTAATTTACAATAGGATTTCAGAAAGATAAACTTTATGAAGCACTTTGAAAGTCCCTTTCTGTTCTGAGCAAGTGTCAGAAACTTCTCAAATAATGAGATACTAGCATCCAATATGAACACTGTATACTAGAACTGTGGTTATTTAATCTATTCATATTAATAGGTTTATCTACATATTACTTTTAATATGATAAAATGCATGTGATGTGTTAAGTTATTTAAAATTAAAAATCAACATTTATTCACCCTGAGTCATGTGTCTTTCATCCCTCAGATGTCTGTAGTGAAGCTATCCATCCTGTTCCCACACTGATTACACTGATGGTCACGCTCTTCCTTCTCTCATTTTCCCTCTCTACTATCCACCTTAGGCACCTTCCCCTCCATGAACTTCTTGTTAAGCCTATGGAGTGTGGGTTCTCCAAGGTCATTTCTATCCTAGTGCAGAGAGTGTTCTTGCAAATATCTATATAGAGACAACTAATCTATTTTTCTGGATGATATTTGGAACTACTGTCACTCATTGTAGGGATTAGATATCTTATCTCCAAGGTATTTTTTACACAGTTTATCAGTAACCTGTATCACGTATTCCATCAAATATATTTTATAAATCAATGTAGACTTATTATCTCATACTAGAATTACAGATAGACAAGGCCATGCTGAATTATTATTTTCACTTATATGGAGATATGGAGATTCAATGCACCTAAACATTAGTCTTTGTACTTCGTAGCATGCAGACTATTGACTAATTTATCTCTCCAGTTTGAACATATGCAAATAAGGTAGAGTTATATTACAAGCTGATGAACTGCGTAACAGAAATATTATATATATATATATATATATATATTATACACATATATATACATATGTATGTATGTATACATATATATACATATGTATGTATATATATGTATATATATGTATATATATACATATGTATGTATGTATGCATGTATATACAATAAAGATATACTTCAATTAATATACCAGAAATATTTTGAAATACACACTATAGATCACAAGGTTCTTGAGAAAAACTCTAGGACTCAATGGTCATATTGAAATATGAAAAAGTATATTTGTAAAATAATTTTCAAAATACCAATAGAGAAATGAAGCAATTGATATATAACATGTGGGAAAATGTAACTTGTGGTTATAAATAGGCCATGACTTTTTCTAATGCATACAGAACTGTTAACAGTTTACTAAGTTTAGTATATCTGATCAAAGCGATAAAGTTTTTAAATATCCAGGATATACCACAGAGACCAAGTGTCTAATGACAGAAAAACAATATAACTGGAAAATTCTATGACTCTATGTATTCAGTAATACAATGTTACAGTGAAAATTATGGGGTCAGTTTCTTTTTTATATAGTATGTGATACCATGGTAGCAATCTTCATTAGATGATGTATTGGTTTCCCTAAAAAGCTCATGACTCTCATGAACAGAATTTAGTAATGACCTTTCATGGAAGAACAAAGATGCTAGAGACTCCAGTAAGTTATAAATACAATAATATTATAAACAATGTTTGAAATGATGAATGTCTTTTGACATTAATGACAACTGGCTATTAGCATTATGGTTCCAAGAGTGCTTGCTTTCTGGAAGTGCTTGGATTTTTGTCTGTCAGTTACATCTGAATTTTTTAGAGACTCCATGTTTGTATGTTGAGGACATTTGCTGCCACAGATGCTTTCAGAGTGGCTCATCTAAACATGTGAAAATGTCAGAAATTTCTTTGTATCTGTTCCAAGCTGAAGCTTGAATCTTGTATCTTCTTTGCAGAACACACAGCCCATGAGGACTCTGGAATGGAATGCACACCAAATTCTGATACCTAAATTTCACAAGAAGTGACAGCCCCTGTACAGGTAAAGGAGCCAACTATTCAGAGCATGGAGGCTCTGAAATAAACAACCACAGTCCTTGAAACTTTCCACTGGCTCTGTTTCTTTTCAGATACAGAAACACTTCCTTCTCTTTAGCATCATAGATTTTGTACTTGTTTATACCCAGGACCAAATAAGTTCTGGAATATAGCCAGCAGCCTGACGGATCAAATCCACCCCATGCAGAAAAATGGATTTTCTATTCTTGGTTCTGAATTAATTGAGTTTGTTCATTCAGATAGAGAATGGATTCAGATTTAATCAGGAGAGATCTCATATATTCACAAGGACATCAAATCCTGCTGTAATCTTAGAGATCTACATTAGTTCTGCTGATTCAGAACTGACACCTTAATCCATGGGTTGTTTGAATGAAGCCAAATATTGAGAGTAGATGGAAGAAAAAAATATTTTTATCTTGTTCTCTCTATACTGACCATCAGAAAAGCAAGTCAGTGAAAACATGAGAATATATCTATTCATTTCTGGCTCATTATGCCTAGACACATGCAAGTTGCCAGAAATATATTTCTTTTTTGAACACACTGAATGTGACTCTTATCATGTCCTTTGTGCTTCTTGCTGACTACTTGTGAAGCTGGAATATCTCATAAATATGCAAAATACTAAGTGAAATTCAGTGTTAAAAAAAAGTTTATATGCTGCGGATATTCCCTAAAATACTTGGTGTGTGGAAAAATTTAAATGTGGTTCTAAAAAGGCCAGGACCTTTTCTGACCCATATACAGTTGTTAGGTGTTTACTACTGACAGGAACATGTGAATGAAAGTTATACAGTCTCACAAATATCCAGAAGATATTACAGAAACAAAAACTCTAAACGCAGAATGCAAATGACTGGAAAAGCATACGTGTCTAAGTATCCACTACTACAAGGTCACAAAGATTATAACTGTGTATATTTCTTTTTTATACAGTATGTAATACCAAAGTGGAAATCTTCATGAGAAGATGTATTCATCTTTCTAAAGGGCTAATGACTCCTCTGAATGGGTAGTTAGCAATGAACTGACAAGGAAGAAAAAATATTCTAGGGATTCTAGTAAAATAGAAATAAAATAACACTATAAACAGTGTTTGAATTGTTGAACATCTTTTTGCAATTATTGATAACATGCTGCCAGCAACACTGGACAAAGAATGCTTTGTTTCTGGGTAAGGAAAGGATCTGTGTTTGTTAGTTACGTATGGATTTTTCAGAGAATCCTTGAGGGTAGGTTGAGACGTTTTGCTCCCTCAGCATTTCTCACAGTAGATGACATAAGGTTATGAAAATGTCAAAAACTCCCTATTTTTTGTCACAAGCTGAAGCTTGCATATGGTATCTTGTTTGAAAAAGATAAAGCCCTGTATGACTAAGGGAAAACATGTACACCAAAACTGATACCTAAATTTCACATGTGTTTACAATCTCTGTCCAGGAACAAGGAAACAATGAATCAGAGCATGAAGGCTCTGAAAAAACAAGCCCTTTCTTTGTACATTTCCCCTCGCTCTAGCTCCTCTAAGTTACAGAATTACTATTCCTTCCCTTTAGCACCATACAGTCGAGCTGTGATTATAACAGGACCGGACAAGTCCTGGAATATAGCAAGGAATGTGACTGATCAAATCCTTCCCAGAAGACAAACTTATTTGTGCTTCTTTCTAAATATTGACAGATTATTTGATTTCAAAGAAATAATAGAATCAGATCCAATCACGAGAGAGGTCTCATATGTAGGGAAGGACACCAAAACTTGCTGTGAACTTGGAGATCTCCATCAGTTGCAGATCTTAAATAGCTATTCGTATTTCTGTGTACTTTGGCCAAGATTCAAGCAGTTTGCCAGAAAGTTTCTTTTCCTTTTGAGCCAAAAGACTGTGACACTTACCTTGCAGTTTTTGCAGCCTGCTGACTAATTGGGATGTGCCTGTGTCTCCTTCCACAATTGATTCTGTTGTATGCTTTGCTTATTGTCCCGCGCTACCTCCCGCCAGCAGGAAAGACGCGGTACACACAGGATCCTTCTGCAGATGAAGCTTTAATGTATCTTGAGAGTGAGATCACAAGCTTCTTCAAGCAACGAGAAGTGGAGAGCCCCAAGGACAGAAAACCCATCCCTTATATAGAGCCTAACGCTCGCTTAGGACGTGGCAGCTCCTGACAGGCTCCCGCAGTCTCAGACCGGTTAACGTATGGCCTGGGCACACTCGCGCCAGGAAGGGGTGACGCGTAGGCATATGCGCACATTCTTCTTTACTCTACCTAGGACGTGAGCATGTGCACACACCATAATGTAATGGTGGAGCCGCTCCCCACATCTGCCCCTTCTCTTTTAATTGACCATTACGGGAAAAGTCACTGAAGGAAAAAGCTGTGGGCCAGGCAGCCACCCGCTGTTCACCAAGAAGGGGTCACTGAAAAACCCTTCCTTAACCAGTGGGGCAGGCCTGTGTCTCATCCTTCATCTGAGGTGCAATGGGAACTCGAGCCCTCCCAGATATTAGAAGGTGAGAGCAACCTAGTCTCAGGTCTCGAGGTGCAATGGGAACTCAAGCCCTTCTCAAGCCCGGACTAGGCTCCCAAGGGTAGCAAGGAAATGACGAGCGCCCATCTCTCGTGCAATGGAGTTATAGCTCCCGGAGGTGCAAGGGCCACCCGAAGGGATTCAGAAAAGATAGTGACTTTGCTCAGACAGGTCTTTTGGCCGATCCTTCATCATAGCTATCCAAAAAGCAGCAGAATTGCCCTGCTCCAGTGCTACAAGTGCCTGCGCAATCACCACCCTATCCTGTTGGCGCTGTGCCTTAAGTCTACAAGTGAGCCAGAGTGTGAGCACCAGACCGCAGCAGAGCACGGCTCCAAAAAGTCCCACCCCCACCCATTCCTTAAAATAATAAAAGATGGAGGAGATCCAGGTAGATAATCCCTCTGTTAGGGTCAAGTCCAATAGAATTCACTTCAATTGGGAGAAGGGATAATAGTAAAGCACAAACTTCCTTTTAACATATAGGTATTGTTGGTAATAACTGCATGGCTTTGCTTATCTAGTGGGATAAATGCAAGGCCCAGAGTCCTATTCGTTGTGAAAAAACGCGGGAACACCTGTGCATTATGCATAACTGGCATGGGTAGCGGGAAAGTGTTCATGATTGCCCATCTCTGAACTCCCATAGCACTAGGAACTTGAAGGAGGAAGCAGGTTATCAGTAGGCTGAAGTTCAGCATCTTGGTCCAATTCAGGTCCCTTTTTTGCATCTTGGTCAGGCTCGATCACTCTTCTCGTCAGTCTTGCTGGAATCCAGAACGGGACTTCCTCGCCCTGAGGGAAAACACAAACAGCTCCCCTGGATCTTATTAAAATAGGATCCGGTCCTTTCCACTCATTAGATAACACATCCTTCCATTTGACCAACTCCTTAGGTCGAGCAGGCTCTGAGCAATGACGATCGGCCGCAGAATGGCCTTGCTCATCTAAATTCAAATAATTGAGAGTAAATAGGGCCATAGAAATGGCCACCCTAGGGCCAGGGAGAGGAAAATCCTTCAGACCCCCTCTTTGTTTAGTCAAATAAGTTTTTATGGTGCAGAGGGGATGGTCTTTCTTAATGGGGGCCTAGCCTGAGGCCTCTTACCTCCATTATCATCTGGGTGATATCTTTCTGCCTCATATCTGACAGCCTCCTCCTCCAGATCCGCCTCATCGGCAGGATCTAAAGTATCAGTGTCAGACAAACCATCAGAGCTGTCTGATTCGTCCAAATCTAGTCTCTCTAAGGACGGATAGAGGCGGTCTCCATCTTTAGTTTCTTGTTTATTAGTTGATTCTTTTCCTCTCTTATTGAGAGGATCCTTGCTAGCCTTTTTTGTTTGAGTACTCTGTTTTTTACGTGCACCTAGTCTCTCACTACGTTCGGTTTCTGACATGCTGTCCTGAACAGTTTCTAGCGTAAGCTGTCCCTTTCTCACTACTGTTTTACAATTCTCATCTTGCAAGCAGTTTTTCACCAGTTTCCAAATTGCTACCGTGCCCATTCTCAAATCATTGCTATCACGATGCCTTTCTAGGTCTTTACCCAGCTTGTTCCAACAGGGGAGGGCCAACGACCCGAGACTGCGAACCAGGGAGCAACGCGATCCACCTCCTTCATGAAATTCCTCAGCGTCCGTTGATCAACCTTTATGTCGCGCTGTTTCAAGACCGTCTCTAAGGTGGTGAGGACAGAGTGAGACGAACCCATGACGGCTGCGGCTTATCTACGTCCGACTGAACACCATCTCAGAGAACAGTAAGATCCAGCCCGCGGCTTATCTACGTCCGCCTTACAGCTGGCTCAGAACTGAAAACGAAAGCGCCCCTCGAAAGCGGCTTATCTACGTCCGTCTTACTGTTGGAGGGTAAAGGCTGGGTGTTGTTAATAGGACGCTTTATCAATCTTAGCCAGCGGTGTTCACACAATAGGCACCACGAAAACAAAGCAATAAAAGGAGCAAAAGGAGCACTGTAAAAATGACAGCAAAAATGAGCCCAAAACACTCAAGGACAGACATACCTCTCCAAACTTACTGCTGCAGTTCTGAATCCTCCTCTAACGAGGGGCTCTCCAAGGTGCTGGCGATGTCAAGGCATTCCCGGGTTTCGGCACCAGATGTCCCGCGCTACCTCCCGCCAGCAGGAAAGACGCGGTACACACAGGATCCTTCTGCAGATGAAGCTTTAATGTATCTTGAGAGTGAGATCACAAGCTTCTTCAAGCAACGAGAAGTGGAGAGCCCCAAGGACAGAAAACCCATCCCTTATATAGAGCCTAACGCTCGCTTAGGACGTGGCAGCTCCTGACAGGCTCCCACAGTCTCAGACCGGTTAACGTATGGCCTGGGCACACTCGCGCCAGGAAGGGGTGACGCGTAGGCATATGCGCACATTCTTCTTTACTCTACCTAGGACGTGAGCATGTGCACACACCATAATGTAATGGTGGAGCCGCTCCCCACAGCTTATATTCTTTCTTAGAAAGAAAATGTCTAATAGTATATTCTTAGAAGAGATATTGGAATACTAAATTCAATATTCTGTGTATGCCCTTCTCCTTGCATAAAATACTAGAGCGTCTCATACATCAGCACGATATTAAGTGGAATCCAGTGCCAATAAAAATGTTTATATGTTGTGAATATTCACAACCACACATTATGTATGTGCAACATTTAACATATGGTATAAAAGACTATGACATTTTCTGATGCAAACAAATGCAATGTGATTTCTACTGTCAGAAATGTATTGAACAAAATAGTACCGTTTTGCCTGGTTGTAGTGGTACATGCCTTTAATCCCAGCACTTGGGAGGCAGAGGCAGGTAGATTTCTGAGTTTGAGGCCAGCCTGATCTACAGAGTGAGTTCCAGGAAAGCCTGGGCTATACAGAGAAACTCTGTCTTGAAAAACAAACAAACAAACAAACAAACAAAATAAAAAAAATCACTTAGTCCATTTCTTCCTTTTACACGATATAATACAAAGGTAGAGATGATCCTGACCTGATGTATTGATTTCCTGAATGGGCACATGATTCCACAGAGCTGTTAGTTAGCAAAGGACTAATATGGAAGAACAAATGCTAGAAAAATCTTGTAAAATACAAGGATAAGAACAATATAAACAAAGGTTGTACTGTTGAATGTCTATTGCCATTAATGCTAACATGCCACCAGCATCGTTGTCCCAAGAGTGCTTGATTTATGGTTATTGTAGTTTCTGAGTCTGTTAGTTACATCTGATTTTTAGACTCCAAGATGATATACTGAGGACATTTGCTGCTATAGCAGTTCTCACAGTGGCTCATCTAATGATTTTAAAATGTCAGAAAATTGCTAGTTTCTGTCACAAGATAAAGATTGAATTTTGCATCTTCTTATCAGAAGACACAGCCCTGCATCACTGAGAGCAGGAAATCACACTCCAAAGCTGGTACCTGACTTTCCTATATGATGACTATACACCATGAACTGTTAGGACTATCCAGATTATATAAAATTTGTATTAAACAATGGATTCCAATTAGTATTGTCCAGATTCAGGAAAATACTCCAGAATTTTTTCATGCTAACTGAGGGCAAGGCATGGATGGAAAATTGCATTTAGTATTCCAACATCTCTTGGAGGACACTTTATTAAATATCAATATATGAAGAAAAGCTGTTTTGAGAGAACACAATATAAGCAATTTGGGAGGCAGACAAAACAGGGAGGCAAGGAATCAGAGAATGGAGACTCTGAAACAAACAAGCACAATCTTTGCAGCTTTCCACTGGCTCTTTCTCCTCACAATAACACAAGCAGTCTCCCTTCTCTTTAGCACAATTCAGTCTGACTCTGGTCATATCCAGGAGCAGACAAGTCCTGGAGTATAGCCAGCAGCCAGACTGATCCAACCTCACCCTGCAGACAAATTTATATGCTCTCCTTGCTTCTGATTGATGGATTTTGTGCACTGAAATCTGGAATGGAAAAAGATCCAATCAGGAGAGAGAGCTCATATCTAGCCATAGACATGACATCCTGCAGTTACCTTGGAGATCTCAAGCAGTGCTGCTGATTCATCTCTCACCCCCTCCTCCCTGGGTTTCCTTATGGAAGCCAAAAATTTCAAAGTGCAAGGAAGGAAAAGCTGTTTCTAAATTATTCTGTCTACAATAACCAACAGAAAAAAAACATTTTATACAATGTTTATATAATCTGGATAGTATTATAATAACATGGTGTATGTGGAACATTTAATGTTTGGTTGCAAAGAGGCTATGACATTTTTCTGAAAAACATACAATTTTGAGTTGATTACTACTGTCAGAAATACTCTAGTATAAGCAGTAATATTTTACAAATATCCATGATCTACCACAGAGATCTGACTTCTAAAGACAAGATGCAAATAATATGAAATGACTATGTCTCTAGGTATCCACTTATTCACAAGCACAATGAAAATTACTGTGTCCATTTCTTTCAAATAAGCATGTAATACCAAGCTTAAGACAATAACGACAAGATCCATTGATTTCCTAAAAGGAATTAAACACCTTGACCCCAGTTTCTGTATAGGATTCAAAGAATCACAAACAATCACTGCATTTGTAGGATTCCTCTGACTCTGTCTCCTGTCACTTACAGAAGCACTCTTCCTTCTCTTTAGCACTATACAGTCAGTGTGGGCTATATCAGGACTAGATAAGTCCTGGAATATAGCCAGCAGCCTGACTTATCAAATCACTCCCTGAAGAGAGATTTATTTGCTCTCCTTGCTTCTGATTGATGGAGAGTTTCTATTCAAACATAGAATGGAATTAGATCCAATCAGGAGAGAGATCTCATATATAGGCAGAAACATTAGATCTGCTGATTCATCCCTCCCGAAAACCCCTTGGTTCTCTGGCTGAAGCACAAAACTGAAAGTAGATTGCAGGTAATCTGTCAATATTTTGTCAATGGATTTTCTGTCCATATTGACAAACATAAAGCAAATCAGTGACATGTGATGTTTGATCACATTTATGGATCCTTCTTCTTAGATCTAAATCATTTGTCTGAGAGCTTCAGCTTCATGTAAATATATCTTACAGTGAGTCTTATTTTGCATTGATTCCTTCCTGCTTACTGTTATTGATGTGCCTGTGTCTGCTTCTCTAAGGGAATCTGTTGTACGCTCTTATTATAGCACTCCCTAATACACTCATTTCTAATAGTGTATCCACAGTTAGATGCTTGGATTCTAATGTAAAATATTCTGTTCAATATCCACTCAACATAAAATCAATTTGTATAAAATATCAGGAGTGTCTTCATAAAACACCACAATGTTATTACAAATTCAATTTTGAAAAAAAAGTTCATATACTGTGGATATTCCATACAGTACAATGTGGGTATGGAACATTTTATGTATATTTGCAATGAGACCCAAAGATATTCTGAAATGTTCAAAATAATATCTCAGAAAGAGTATTAATACTTTCTTAAATATCCATGAAGTACCATGGAGACCTTACAGTTAGAGTGATAATGCTAATAAAGAGATATTGGTCAGTCTCTAGGTATTGTAGAGTACAAAGACACAGTGAAAATCGTTGCTCTGTACACTTCTGTCTTTTTCAGGATTTAATTCTAAGTTGGACACCATCAGGCCACAATGTACTAATTTCCTCAAAGAGACCAACAGCATTGAACTGTTAGTAAGAGAATTATTCACATGGAAGCATAAACATGTAAGACAAGCTTGTAATTGCAAAAGTGCAATGGCAGTGTAAAAAGGATTGGATGTCTCTACATCTGTGAACATTAATAGCAACAGGCTGCCAGCATCAGTTTCCCATGGCTCGTTATCTGGGTGTGAAAAATATCTGTCTGTTAGATACATCTTGAATTTTTAAAGAATGCAAGTTATAAAGCTGAGTACAATCATTGCCAAAGCATTGCTCACAGTGGATGACCTAAGGATCTACATACAATGTCAGCACACACCTAGTCTCTGTCATTAACTAAAGCATGAACTCAAGAATCTTAGTATAAGATACAGTTCTGCATGACTGAGAAAAGGAAGGTACAACACAAATGTGATAGCTGAATTTATCCTAGAATGACAGTTTCTTTACAGAAATCAGGAGGAGAGGAATCAGAGCATTGAGGCTCTGAAACAGTAACTGCCTTTGACAGTTTCCACTGACCTTGTCTCTTCTCAAATCCAGAACTACACTACCTTCTCTTTTTTAACATACAGTTGGGCTTTGGTTATACCCAGGAACATATAATTCCTGAAATATAGCCAGGAGCCTGACTGATCAATTCACTCCCTGAAGGCAAATTTACTTATTCTCCTTGTTTCTGATTGAGAAGATTTAGCATTCAAATAGAGAACAGAATAAGAACATATCAGGAGATCTCATATCTAGTCATTTACATCAAAGCCTGCTGTAAACTTGGAGATATCCATCAGTTCTGCTTCATGATCACTATACCTCCTATTTTGGTTTGGAGGCAGAGAAGAAAAATCAAAAGGAGATGATTGGAAAAACATTCTTTTACCTTCCTCTCTGTCTACTTTGACCAAAACAAAAGCAAATCAGTGTTACAAGGTGGCTAAATTTATTCCTAGATCTCTGTACTTGGTACCTAGCCACTTAACATGAAGAATATATTTCTCTCTATGCCTTCCAGACTGACACTGATCTTTCAAATGCAACTACAACCTGACTGTTTGTGAGGTTCCTATATCTACATAGAGAAGGAAGAAAGCAAGTCTACAATACCTTTGAGCTGATCCTATTTCTGGCTCTTTGGTCCTACATCTTAATAAATTATCTGAGATCCTCTGTTTCTCTCTGAGTCCCTCTAATTGTGTCTCTTATCTGGCAAATGTTTCCTCCTGCTCCCAATCATGGTGCTCCTGTCTGTTTTCACATGTGTATTTATTGAATGCATGCATTGTAGTGCTTCTGAATATATCAATGTCTATTAGTGAGCTACAATAAAGATGATTGGATGTCTTTTTAAAATATTTTTAGTACATTTTCTGAATATATTTAAATTCTTACACAAAATTAAGAGTGTTTACATAGTACTAAAATATATAAAGACATTTACTTTTGAAAGGTATTTTTAGGCGATATGCACATTCACAACCATCCCTCATTTGTATAGGGGTTTGATGCTTTTGTACATGCATTGTATTTTGCATAAAACTCCACCAGATTTTTGAAATCTAAACAGATACAAGGGGTTTATTATGCAGGGTAACACAGGCAAATTAATATATTTACAAAATATCAATGACTTATCTCTCAGTGCTAGTTTTTAAACACAGCATGCAAGTAAAGAGATAATGATACTTACTAAATATCCACTACTAAAATGAGAAATAGAAAATTACTGTGCAAATTCATCTTTTGTGAATCTATATGCCCAAGCTGACACCATCAGCTGATGATATATTGATGTCCTCAAACAGGTTTTATTTCCCCTATTTTACAGAAAGGAATGGACTGACATGTATGAAGTACCATGCTCCAGAAACTAGTATTTGCCAATGCACAATAATAATGTAAAACAAAGTTGAATGCTGGAATATGTGTGGCTTTTATGGCAACACAATTGTAACTTCTCTGTCCAGAAAGAGCCTTGGTTACCAGATTCATTGGGTCTGTGACTCTTACAGCTGCAAATTTTCATAGATTACAAGGGTGGCTGCTGATAACATTTATTAACATAGCAATTTGATGACCAATTTTGAGAATAGGTGAGCATATCTCAAGATGGAAATTGAAAGCAAGTATCTTCCTTGTAGAAGACCCAGTACTACATGTCAAAGACACTCTTTAATGGATGAGCTTCACATAGAGACAGAATCTTTTATTCATATTGAGAGCAGGTAGCTGAAAGCAGGAAAATTCAGCTGCTCATTCAACGATCACTTCCCTCTCCCTCATTCTTACTTCATGAGCAATGAAGCTGAATGTGTAATCCAGGAAATACATGCTGCCAACCTGGGCTCTTTTCTCAAACCTATAGTTATCCTCTATCTGGCTCTTTGTGGATAAAACCTAGCTGCCTTGAAAAAAATTTTGTTCCTGCATAGACCTTACTAATTATGACTCTCATCTTTCATATCCACATTGCTGGTGACTTTGGTGACTCTGTGTGATCAGTTTTTAATTTTTTTCAAGTGCACTTATTTTATGGTTGAAATATATATACACACACATATTTGTATACATATACAATATATGCATACATATACTTATATAAATGTATATATATATATGTATACTAGAAAGAAACCGCAAAGAAAACGTTGATTTTTAAAATGAAATATGCCTTCCAAGCCCTGATAAGAACTTACACAAATTAAATACAGATTTTCATCATAATAAGGAAATAATATATCAGGTATTTATTTAAGAATATAATGCTTAAAGTATTTACATATTATCACAGTTTCTTCTTAGTTTGTATGATATACTGTATACTTGCTAAGGCATTTGCTTGCTGGTGGTATCATTTTTCATTTCTTATGTACAATATATGTTCATATTTGTTTAACATTAATATATGAACATTGAATATATAGATAAATCCAAACCTTTTTCCCCCTAAATTTTCTCATCAATTCTCAGCTTCTATTTAGTCCAATTAGGAGTTTGTGTTCATAATCTCTTTTGGTGTTAGAAACAATTTCTCTGTCAGCCTTCAAACCCAGCAATGAAATAACACCTAGAAGACAAGAACCCTCTTGTGTCTGTGACCATGGCAAACCCCATACTCTCCCAGTGTGGGCTGCACCAGTGTGTGGTGGTGCAAGTGATTACCTGACATATATTTCACAAACCAGATAAAGGACAGAAGCCCCCTACTCCTTGTTCATTTTTCCTATTTCTTCTCTTCCTTGGTTCTCCACAGTGAAACTTCTACTGTGTGTGTGTGTGTGTGTGTGTGTGTGTGTGTGTGTGTGTGTGTGTGTGTTGGACTGGCATGATCAGTCTATTTTTGAGGTGCCTTCTAACGCAATATTGATGTCAAAAGTCAGGAGCGACCACCCATGAGTGCCCACATCAACCAAGCTGTGGCATGTGCAGACCTCCACCACTTGTGCCACTGCAGCTGCCACGAACCACTGCCACTGCTGCTGCCAACCACGGCTGCTGCAGAGCACAGACTTACACCACGTGGGCTACCTTTTGCAAAATAGATTAAGCCCCTTGTGCTGAACCTTATTCAGACAGGTCTATGAGCAGCACAGTCCCTCTCTTCCTGCTACCAGATCCTCGGATTTTTGCACAAGCTACAAAAGATTGGTAAGGTTTCACTTCCAATTGACAGGAAAGGCCCCTTCCCCAAGAGGCTTAATGACCAACCACTAAGCGCTTACTGGTGTCCTTCTCATGGTCCCTTTGACCAGCCTCCCAGCAGATGTATAAAATAGAAATTCGAACCTTGGGTGAGGATCCTCTCAAAGTGGTTTTCATAACCCCTCACTTGGACTGTTGCAGCCATAGAACAAATCCCAAGGCTTAGGTGGGCTTCTTTCATTGGTGAGTCCAGGAAACATCATAGCCACAACTGTCGACATAAAGATATGGTACATCTATCCCTCTTCTAACACAACAATCTCATTTTTGTAACAATTTATTTCAAAATAGTAACCATGAGTTCTTTTAAGGCACCTCTGCATACACCAATATGAAAATAACTATTATAATACAGGTAACCTTTTAAGGAATACATACCTGCAACAGTCTCTGTCTTTTTTGCTTCAGCTTATTAAATATTAGCTATTATGGAATTACTTGAGATTCATGACACTTAGCATAGAATATATTAGGACCTTTTCTCTGTTAATGTAACTTAAAAATGTGACTGCAATCTCAGCTGTTTTAATTCAAGCATTTGATGTTGCTTAAAAAAAACACCATTAATGGTTTCATGCAGTTTATAACTTGCTATGAATACAGTGTTTATAATATGTATAGAATTTTCCAAACATGTATGCAAGCTGGCTACTAAATCCATGTAATATTATTGTTACACACTCTCCCAAATGTTCTATGATGATCTGCAAATAGCAGTATGACTTAATATGAAAATTTTATAAATAAATCCCACATATTCAACTTTCCAAGCCAACATGGTATAACAAAGTCAACTCCCTAGCTATGCATATTACAATCATATGTGCAAAATCAATATAATGAATATAAGTCAAGGGCCATAGTATTTTTCATTCTTCATAACAGTATATTCCACTTTCTCCCTATTTCTGATTCTTACCTCTATACCTTCCTGTTCAAAATCTGATTTTGTATAGTGTATTGATATCGAAGGAAATAACCAATTGTCTGTGCTGGTCAATTACAATCCCCCCATATTTATTGGGGTAAGAGTAACAGAGAAAACTCTCCTCTTATTAAGTATCTGAATTTTTTTTTAAAAATTAGCTTTCTACATTATATTTAACCATAAGATCTTATTAAAAATTACTTTCAACATTAAGCAATTAGAAAAAATCCCCATGTTATTCCAATTTATTATTTTCCTACAGATTACAAACATATCATATTAATGTAAACAGATACTTTGGTGTAATGGCTTCTAAGTGGGATATGTTCATGAAAGTCCCCTCCAACAGCCTCATAGATATGTTAAAATGGAGGAAGAAAGAGGCTAATACAGCCAGTGATGCTTTAGGTTACATGAAACAATATTTTCCAGACTAAAAAAATACTAACAGACATAGAAACTCATAGAGTAGGAATCAATACATACACACAATGTTCAGAGGTGCAAAGCATATATAAATACAAAAAGAAAAACAGAAATTAGACAAAACATAGCAGTTAATAAATGAGAAGTCCTGCACAATTAATATCTACAAGGAAGAATGGGGAAAATCAGTTTGTATGACTGAGGGAGTGTCTATAGTTATAAAATCCATACTTCAAAGTAGGTCAATGTTCATGGAAAAAAATAACAAATATATATCCACAAAAAACATTGTTTCCATCTTGATGACATTAAAATCTCAGAGGTTCATATTTTTAATCATGGTTTACATTTTCATTGCTCTTTGGCAAATAATAGTTCTTGTATTTGCTGGTTGATCTTTTGAACCATAGGTTAATTTAGTTGTCTAAATGTTTTCCTTGTTTTGGAGCATTTGAGGGTGAAATGATTTCTGGCCTACCCTGATGGTCAATTAAGATAGAATTGTCACTATTCCACCAAGCAAAGTATCAATTCAATTATTTAACACTTAGATTTATCAGATATTTAGGATTTTAGCCTTCCAGATGCACCTCATGACTGATGCAAAAATGACTCATTTTAAAGAAGAAACAGGGGCTTCTGAAGCAATATTATATTTAAATCCCAGAAATCAGATACAGGTGACATAGAGCAGAAATAACTTGAATCAAACAATCAGTAATTTTGTAACCTTCCATGGCTTCTGTCTCTTGTTTCCATGAGCAATCTTCTTTCTCTGTGACAGCTTATAATCAAACTTTGGGTATACTCAGTACCAGTTGATTCTTATACTATAGCAAATACTCTGAACGCAAAATCCCTTGCTACAGACAATTTTATTAGGTCCCATTACTTCTGCTTCAAGGACTATATGAATTCTAATAGAGTGGAATAAGAACCAATCAGGAAAGACATCAAATATATAGGCTTGGAATTCAAAGCATGCTGTAACTTTAGAGATCTCCATTAGGGATCCTGACTCATCTCTCTCTCCATCTTGCACATTTGTCAAATTATATGTCAAAATAAGTCAAAGTGTAGAACAGGAGACTATGTAATCTAACTGGGGCTCTACCTCCAATTAACAAAAGAAAAAGCCAGTCAGTTGTACCTGATGGCTGATCATGTATCTGGCTACTTGTACCTAGACCTCTCTAAAAGAAAGTCCACAGTTTTTGGATTTTCTGATTGTAATTATAGACTGCCATGTGCAGCTAGCAAGTGACTCTTTCTGTCTTGTCTCTGTCTGTTTCTCTAAGGTCAATAGTTGTACGTTTTGCTGGAAGCCAACCTGACTCCATTTTGAGAGAATAGTTTTAGGTTTTGTTTTTCCTCAGCTCTCAACTCCTGAGAAAGCAGATGACCACTGGTCACTGAGCCCTAACAAAAGTGGTTGCTGTACCCTGAGCCAGACAAAAACATCCGGGCTGCAAGATATGTGTTGTGTCAGAATGCCCAGCTTTTGTGAAATTCCCTCAAACACATTATCCCCTTCACTGATTATAAAGGCTTATCAGGATGACCTAAGTATCTGAGCCTAGCCCAAGGTTATTTTCATGTCTGAAGCCAAGGTTATTTTTATGTTATAGCCTAAAATTTAGATTCCTATCTGAAATTACTTCCTTGTTCTAGCCTAATGTCAGAATCCTGCCTGAAGCATACTTCCTTGTCCAATGACATATTCTTGCCAAGAAGCCCATTTTCTTGTCCTTGGACTATGTCAGATTCTTGTCAAGCAGCCCCAAAGTCTCTCTGCCTTTCCCTCTTTTTTATTTAATTAACAAGACGGATCCTGTCTTAGGTTGTTCTGACAATAATGCCTTCCTTACCCATCAAGGAATATGCATTATCAAAAGCAAAGCAATTCTTTCTTAGATTGGTAAGGCTCTGCAGAATCTTACCCATCCTTGGCTTGCCAGCCTGTTAATTTAATAACTCAGTTTGGGGGTTAATTTTCACGTTTAATCCATGTAGTTTGGCTGCCAAAATGTTGATGTTGTTAAAGAAAAGTCTTAACATAATGGGCAAAAGTAAAACTTCCCAGGACAAAAATGGCTAGCATGAGCAAGCTATATATGCCAATCTACTGACAGGAGACTGACATACCTGTAGGCTGAGAGGCACTGCCAGAGCCTGACAATTACAGCTGCATATGCTCACAGCTAGCCATCAAAATGATCACAGGGTTCCCATTGGAGGAGTTAGTGAAAAGACTGAGAGTTAAAGGGGCTCTCGGCCCCATAAGTAGAGAAAGAATACCAACCAACCAGAGTTCCCTGGGTCTAAACAGCTGGCCTGGAAACAAACATGGAGGGATCCATGTCTCTAGCTGCATTTGTAGAAAAGGATGGACTTGTCAGGCATCAGTGGGAGAAGAGGGCCTTGGTCCCTTGAAGGCTGGATCCCCAGTGAGGGAATATTCGAGAGATGGGAGGTGAGTGAGAGTGGGTGGATGGGTGAGAGCACATGCTCACAGAAATAGGCAGAGGGAGAATGAGTTAAGGGGTTTCTGGAGATATGGAATAGGAGAAGAGGATAACATCTGAAATGTAGATAAATAAGATACCCAATAATAACAAAAATAAAAAGTAAAACAAAGAAACAAACAAAAAAAAAAAACAAACCAATAATGGAACTGGTGATGGCAGTCAAAATACTTGGGACTTTTAAACAGCAATTTAACATTACCCATATTACAAGGATTCCTTATAATATTCAAGGACAAGGAAATGTGGAATGGGTCCATGTTACTTTAAAACAATATCTTCATAAAATAAAAAAGGGGAAGATATACCCCTGTACAACATAAATTTATTTGAATCTTATTCCTTTTTTATTATATAGTTATTTTTTAAAATTTTGGATGTCAAGGAACTTTCTGCTGAGTGTCTATGACACTCTCCAACTAGGCATACTTATGCATAGGTGAAAGAGAAGGATCCACTTACTGGCATAAGGCATGATCCCTATCAGATATTAAATATAGGAAAGATGGCATATTTGTGTTTTATTCTTCAGGATGCTGAAGGTTTTGGTGGCTTCCACATTGATGTGTGAGACATGCTTATGCCAGTACAAAGAATGATGCTGACTTGTGAGCTTGATGAGTGCCCTGACAATGGTGACTGGGAATCTTTATTGGACATAAGTTCCAGACCCACCATTGCTTACCTATACCCCTGATGGGACAAGCTGCCTTGCCTCAAGTTCTTAGACATTATGGAACAGAGAATCAAATAAAGAAGTTATAATGCCTCTTGTATTGTTATTAAATGTGACCAGTTATTCAGACTCAATCATGGACTATTCTAGAAATCAATCCAATTTTAGAAATAACAGTCTTCATTAAGGAAGTCTGGTTCTGGACATTTTGAGAGACATATATGGAAATTAGCTGCAATTCTCTATGATGTTATGTTAGCAAGAGACAAAATAAAGGCAGGATCTGGATTTCAAACAGGTGTTAGCATATGTGTTAAGGTTCTTTTAATTGTCGAGTTAAGAATTTAACTCTTTTTAACAGTTCCATGTTTAGTTGCAGGTTCAAAACATATCTCTTTCTTAATTCTGTATTACTTGTGCTTCAATAAGTGCTAATATCTGACAATTAACATATACTCTTTAGTAGCAGGGAATTAAGTGCAATGATTTATTTCTGGTGTACCTTTCTCTGATCAATCAGACAGAAGCTTGTCTGGCTAAGCTGGTTAACTCCTTATGAACCAGAGAGGAAGAAAAGCAAAAGAGTTAAGATGCTTTATACAGGCAATTATGACAGATACATATACATTCAAATATTCAGTCTACCACAAGTATTTATACAAGCTTACATATATGCACATATGCTTGCCTACATACATACATACATACATACATACATACATACATACATACTACATACAAACAGAGAAACACATTTGCATGTATGGATAGATGGATGCATGGATCAGTATATGTATGTATGGGTGGGTAGATGAATGGATGGAGTAAATCTCCCCAAGACAAACTATTCAACCATTTATTTCTTTACTCTGGACTTTCTGTGTTTTTTATACAAAAAAAATCTATAGAAAATTACATCACAGATTAACCGTAGAACAGGAATTAGAGAAAGATATTGATATTAAGTACAAAGCAGTGTTTCATTATAATATACACATTGTATGTTCAAAGTAACAGTTTCACTTAGACTTGGATTATCACAGGGCAAACCTGTGACTTCATCTTTGGACCTAAATGTTTTTCTTATAACATAAAAATTGTCCCAAGTCCATTTATCTTTTTTGTGTAATTATGAAAGATCATTGGATTTCTTAACATGTAGCTTTTGCTTATTATTATGTGGAGTAGACACATTCTATACTTGACTCTAAATTTTCATCATTGTTGCAAATGAGACTCTAAAAACTTTCTTCCTAAAAATATTTGAGTCAAATCTAGAATTATATAAATAGTAAATCTACAAATAATCTATATTCCTATATAGCATCATTACAAGATAGTACATCACCAAAGCTCTTTAAAAATCTACACAAAAGGGTCTGTCGATACCTAGTGAGATATATGAAATATATGCATACATGTACATGTACATGTACATATACATATATAAATAAAATGAAAGGCATACTGATAGCTGGAATTTTTCCTTAAATGTAATCTCCTTGGTCTTTCATAAAAAAGCTTATCTGTATATATTTTAGTCAATGGCTATACAATCTCAGGAAGATCACTTGCTAGTTTTAGCTTCTCCTAAACAACTCTTGGCAGCTTCCTTAGATCTGTATGAAAGCAAAGTTCTGGCTTATTATAGCACTGTCACTTATGGACAAATGCATAAGAATTCTTAGATTTGTCATCCCCCTACAAAGTTTCCTACACAGCATCATAACCTTCCTATCAAACTCACTGAGTAATCAACTACTGAATTACAGGCTCTGCCAAACTTTATTGAAGCAATTTTAAATAATTAATATTTATTTATCACAGAACTTCCAGATAATTTTAGAGTGAAGAAACACAGAAATCTGAGTATTCCTACATGGCTAGACAGCTTGGTTTAAGAGGTTGCACTTAGATAGTTAGAGATCATGCTAGCAGGGTGTGAATTTGACATAACAGCATATTGGATATGTGAATGACAGTCAACATTGGCCATTCCCAGTTGTGTCTATAAAGAATCTACTATATGTTATGCAAACCACAAATCACATTGATTCTGTGGGCTTCATTCAAAGACATATTCCTCCTGCCAGTTTTATTTGGAAGAAATTGTTAGCTATAAAATATGCAACTTCACAAATAATTAGGATCAGAATGATCATAATTTCTTTACTTCTATTTGAGGTGGAAATGACTCTTGGAACAATTCCTATGAACTATTGTTGTGTCAGTTCTCTCACTCCTAAGCAAACCATAGCAGTATAAGACTGTCATGGCAGCATCTAAGTCTTTTCTTGTGATTGTCAGTCATGTACATTAATATGATAAGAGATCCACTATAATTCTGAATGAGAGTTTTTAAGAATACTATACATCTATTAAGAAAGAGGGCATCCCGAGTTTTGCAGGCAAATGGATGGAACTAGAAAATATGATCCTGAGTGAGTTAACTCAGACTCAAAATGACATACATGGTATGTACTCACTAATAAGTGCATATTAGTCAATAAAAGTACAGAATACCTAAGATACAGTTGACAGAACTCAAAAAGAACTGCACGCTGAAGGATCCAAGAGAGGATGCCTCAGTCCAACTTAGGAGGAAGTAGAAAGCAATCACACACAAGTGGGGAGGGAGAGAGGGACCAGGGAAGGAAAATTGCTGGTGGTGGGGGAGAGGGGAACATGATCTGGTATTGGGTAAGAGAAAAGGACTGAACACCTGAAGGCAGGCCTGCGGAAAAAAAATGAAATCAGTCACCTCGGGAGGTAGGATGTTGGGCGTCCCTCTGGAATGCACCAGAGAACTGGAAGGTAAGAGAGACTCAAGACTCAAAAGGAGGGACTTTGTATTAAATGCCTGACAGAAGGATAGGGAAGTTATAAAGTTCACCTCCAACAGAAAGACATGGCATTAAGTGAAGAAGTGGGTTACAATCCTACAGTCAAAATTCTGACCCATAATTGTTCTTTTCAGAAAAAACTGCAGAGATGAAAATTGAGAGGTGCCTGAGGAAAAGAAGGTTCAGCTAAAGGCCCAAAGAGGGATCCAGCTCAAAGCGAGATCCCAAAGCCTGACACTATTATTGAAGCTACAAAGCACTCACAAAAGGGACCTAACATGTCTGCCCTCCAAAAGAACCAACAAGCAGATGAAAGAGTCAGATGCAGATATTTGTACCCAACCAATAAACAGACGACATTGACTCCAGTGGTTGAATTAAGTTGGAAGAAGCTAAGGAGGAGAGCATCCCAGTAGGAGGACTAGCAGTCTCAATTAACCTAGACCCCTGGGATCTGGATAATTTAAAATACTTCCCTTATCATATTCCAGTAATATTAAATAATCCCTAAGGTTTTATGGCTTATGCAACAGCCATCTTGAATCATCAAAATCAAGCTAGATTGTTTCTTGTGATCTTATAGACCTGAAAATTCATAGATTGTAAGGAAACAAATGAGCAATAGGCAATTATGCAACACATGTACCAAGATGATTTAGATAGTAAAATGCTGTGTGACAGCTAATACAAAAACAAAACAATATTATATACTTCTATTGCACGATGTAACAGAAATCAAAGTATGCTTAGGATGGAAAATAAAGATTATGACATTTCATATATATAGTATATATATATATTATATATACTATATATATATACAATATATATGTATATATACATATAAAACATATATGTATATATATGTATATATTGTATATACATGTATATATACATATTGGGTATAGTCCTAAGGAAAGGTAGGTGAGCTTTACACTGAGCTCTAATACCCTCTTTGCTTCTAGTTGTTAGACTAGAAGCTGGCTTGGTACATAGATCTGAGATGTTTCAAATCAACATAAGCTTATAAGTTAGAGCCATCTTAGAGATATAGACACAAATATGGAGGGATGATTAAAACTATACTAGGCAAATGAAAATAATTGTCATCTTGGATTAATGAGTCTAGATCTTCAGAGACAACTCAGTGCAACCGGTCACCAGTAGAGCATCCTACAACTAAGCCATGTCCATGAGACTAACAATTATTTTCAAACTATTTTTCTTCCTTTCTCATATAAAAACAGAAATAACTCTAGAACCTGGTGCTTTTAGCAAAGCTAGCAGAGGTTTTTGCATACAGTAAAAGGAATAATGGAACATAAACTAGAGAAGTGGAACACACAAATATACAAATATATATATATATATATATATATATATATATATATA
>JANHMN010000003.1:56890184-57041396 GCA_030674055.1 Rhabdomys pumilio
ATATATATATATATATATATATATATATATATATATATATATTCTGCAAGGTTATAGCTGTCATTATTAAGACAGTGCATTCATAGAGACCCTGTTATAATGTACTGTTTCCTTCCCTCAAAAGATACATCATCTCTCATGTGGTGACCATAGGAAAGTAAAGGTGTAGGTCCCAAACTAGCTATAAGAAAGGTGGTGATAAACACTTGAGACAGCATGTTTAGGCCTTTCCTCCTGAGATCTCATAAGAAGTTCAAGAAGTAGCATCTAGAAGCCCTCAACTTCTGACCAAATCTTTAAATCAATCCACACTTTCAAGTCACAATCAAATGTTCCCTACATAGATACAAAACTTTTTTTCTAACTCACTTAAGCAACCTCCCATTGAAATCCAGGTCTTGACCATACTTTGAACTAAACACAAACTTGCTATTGTTTATTTTACTACATCAGAAAACCTGTAGACTATTTCAGTCTTAAGAAATAGAAATGGAAATGTATGACTTGTAATGGAAATATACTTCCTATTCTTAAGTTGCTAAACTTTGTTGTTCATAATTATACGGACCTAGAATTTTAAAAGGCATAAGAAAAAATTAAGCAGTGGTGTTACTGACTACTTTGAGGATTCCCAAGTGTGTATTAGAGGAGTCTGTACACTGCTGTACAATTTAAGTAGAGTAAAATATCCTTTGAACCTTTAAGAAGAAATCTCAAGACAGCTGTACTATATGAAATTTCATAACTTCCTGTGTGAATAGAACCTTCCTCCATTCTTTACTCATGCTGACAGTAGAAATTGTCTGTGAATTCCAATGCAGTTGTGTAAGTTCCCTCACCCAGATGGAGCTATCAACAATCATGATAGTAATGGCCACATTCAAGTCTTTCTCCAAAACTGTCATCAGGTATATAAAATCCTGAATGAGAGTTCCCAAGACAAATGACTTGAAAAATGTTGTTCATAGGTATAATTGCTGAGTCTGTCAAACATTCCATTTTTTACACTTTTGTTCCTATTTAGACACCTATCACTGGGCCTTATATTCTAGTAGTTAGTATTCTTTTCCACATGACAGCAATCTCACTTATGCTCTTCTGCTCTATTTATGTAGCTGCAAGTATGAAGCAGTAGCTGTTGACTCTCCAAGAGACCTCCAACCTGCTTTTCTGGAGATTAGATAAGAATATGATGAATATGATGAGCACCAAACACAATCCTGTGGGAATTTCCAACCTTGCCTGTCAACTGTAGGTAATGATTTAAAATCACTTCTAATGTGGATGTTAGAGGACTTTAAGAAAGTCATAAATAACACTCTCAAAGAATTTGAGGAGAACACAGGAAAACAGGTAGAAGCCCTTAAAGAGGAAACTCAAAAATTCCTTAAAGAGTTGCAAGAGAACACAACCAAACAGGCGAAGGAATTGAACAAAACCATCCAGGACATAAAAATGGAAGTAGAAACAATAAAGAAATCAAAAAGAGAGACTACCCTGTAGATAGAAAACCAAGAAAAGAAATTAGGAGCCATAAACACAAGCATCACCAACAGAATACAAGAGATAGAAGAGAGAATCGCAGGTGCAGAAGATACCATGGAAAATATAGACACAACTGTCAAAGTAAATACAAAATGTAAAAAGTTCTTAACAAAAAACATCCAGGAAATCCAGGACACAATGAGAAGACCAAACCTAAGGATAATAAGTATAGATGAGAGTGAAGATTCCGAACTCAAAAGGCCCATAAATATCTTCAACAAAATTATAGAAGACAACTTCCCTAACCTAAAGAACGAGATGCCCATAAACATACAAAAAGCCTATAGAACTCCAAATAGACTAGACCAGCAAAGAAATACCTACCATCACATAATAATCAAAACACCAATTGCACAAAACAAAACAAAATATTAAATTCAGTGAGGGAAAAAGGCCAAGTAACATATAAAGGCAGATCTATCAGAATTACATCAAACTTCACACCAGATATTATAAAAATGAGAAGACACTGGACAGATGCCATACAGACCCTAAGAGAACACAAATGCCAGCTCAGGCTACTATACTTGGCAAAACTCTCAATTACCATAAATGGAGAAACCAAGATATTCCATGACCAAACCAAATTTCTACAGTATCTTTCCACAACCCCAGCATTACAAAATATAATAGCAGGAAAGCTGCAATACAAAGAGGGAAATTATACCCTAGAAAGAGCAAGAAAGTAATCTTCTTCCAACAAATCCAAAAGAAGGCAGCCACACAAAGATAATTCCATCTCTAATAATAAAAATAACAGGAAGCAGCAATCACTGTTCCTTAATATCTCTTAACATCAATGGACTCAATTCTCCAATTAAAAGACATAGGCTAACAGACTGGATACATAAACAGGACCCAGCATTTTGTTGCATACAGGAAACCCACCTCAGTGACAAAGACAGACTCTACCTTAGAGTAAAAGGCCAGAAAACAATTTTTCAAGCATATGGTCCTAAGAAAAAAGCTGGAGTAGCCATTCTAAAATCTCCATCCTGAGAACACAAAGGGAGGGACTTATGGCTCCACCTGTATAGGTAGTTGAGGGTGGTGTTGCCAGGTATCAGTGGAAGTGGAGGGCCTTGGTGCCTGAAAGTTTGGATTCCCTAGTGTTGGGGAATTAGAGAGCAGGGAGACAAGAATGGGAGGATGATAGGAGCACACCCTCATAGAAACTCCCAGAACTATATGGATTAGACATGACAGAGGCAGGCTGCCAGAAGACTAGATTTCAGAAGTCAAATAAAAAATTATCTTGATACTAAAATTTGTTGTGAGAATTGTATATTGGAGAATACACAGCCTTGGTGTATCTACTCATCAAGCAAGCTGAGCAGACCTGCTCAAAACCTCTGATGTACTGGAATTCCAGCTGGATGCAGTGAATACACAGCGTCAGAGGCTTATCAATTTACTCTTCCCCCTGCCCCTCTTTTAATATTCAATGACCATAATCAACTTGAAGTTAATGAAGAGTCAGCAACCCTATTCCCTGGGCTTGGGGACTAAGGTGGTTAATATTGGGCTGTCTTTCTAAGACAAATAGTGGCTTTGTTGAAACTGGGAGGAATAGCTAGGATTTATTGAATAGACATAAGCTATTGGTATAAATACATATTAATTGTTATTAAGATGAAGTTATAGTTTCTTAAATGGTACAGAATTTGCTTTGATTTCAAATTTAAAGTTTTAATTGGTATGAGTTTCTTATTGATATAAAAGTGAGATTAATATTGTTACTCTCATAGGCATTGTGCCTATATAACACATTTAGGAATACAAGGATTAGACCCAATCCTTCTTTAAATTTTTAAACTGATTTGAGATGGTTAGCCTGTGAGTGAAGGAACTATAGCAAATTCAGGGCTCTGAGTTTATTGTTAAGGTGTGTTCTATATTTTATTTAGTTGAGCGGAGTTAACAGACAACAGTCCAGATTGCCTTACATGTCTAGTTGGTTTTCAAAACATCAGAAGTCCACAGAATTGATGTTACAAACATTTCTGTATTAATGTTCATTTTGATTAGAGACCTGTCTGCTCCTGACAGCTTCCTGACTTGGATTCTAAGAAGAAATTGAGCATCTTTGCAGTTACTCCAGTTGTGGTGAGACCGCCACTAGGCAAGAATTGCCTCTTTTCATTTACAGACAAATCACTGTCCAGAAAAGGACACACTTCCGGAATAGTTGACTGATTTTATCTGCCAAGATAGAGTAATCAGCCCATAATTATTCTGCATCACTAGGTCTGTCAGATGATCCTGGGCCAGAAGGCTAAATATTGGATTCTCCAACATTTTGTAGTATAGGGACTGCCCAGGTGTTCAGTGGTCTCTATAAATTGGCTAAGTTTTAAAAGCTCTGCTTTGTGCTTCACATAATTTCAGTTAACTAAAGTCATTCTGGATTTCTGACAGGGTTGAAGACTTACAGTCTCATAGCCAATCCTGGCTATTTACTTCAAGAAAAAAGATTTGAGAGGATTGTTTTCAGCTGACATTTGTTCAAATGTCAAGAAAAAAGCCAGGTTCAGAACTAAGTCTTTTAGTTAGGAGAGACATGCAGATGTCTAATCCCTTAGTGTATCTGCAAATAAGAAAAGTAGTCTAAGAATACCAACTGTTCCCAACTTCAGAGGCAGGCCGTGTGTTGAAGTCCAGCCTAATCTACAAAGCTCTTTGCAAAGAGCTCGAGCTAAAATGAAAAATGCTCTCTTGAAAAACCACATAAATATATACACAATAAATAAATAAATAAATGCTATAACTTCAAAAGGAATTGCCCCATATTCAGATTTTGAATCCCTTAGAATATCTGCAAATATCAAAGAAATCTAAGAACACCAACTGTTCACAACTCCAGTAGAAATTATTCTAGAAGGTGTTCAAAGGGATTCAATACAGAAAATGAATGCTGGGCACTTTATTTTTATTAATATCTTATGGTTATGGCAAAGAAAATAAGTTGAAAATTTTCTAAAGTATATACCTTTTTTGTATAGAGAACACTAATTATTCAAATTAGTTTTACAGATAGATATAATTTTGCAAAGTTGTAGTAAATAAAAATTAAGCTTTTCCATAGAATTTTATAAGTAGTACTCACAATACAAAAATGAAAGTCATGAAGGAGGTGGTCTTACAATAACATCATATGAGTATTGATGTCAACATTCATAAGGAATGCTTCTCATGATGGTGAGAGGAAGCAGGGTTTCAGAGATTAGTCTGCAGTGTCAGTGTGGAGCACAACAGGACATACATTAGAGAAACAGTGGAATGAATGCACCTATGTACATTATACTTCTAACACAAAAATAATCTGCATATGAATATTCCACAATTAAACTTATCACTTATCACTTTGTAAGAACAATAGTGGAAATTTCTATAGAAATGACAGTCCCCACCTGTTACCCTTAGATTCTCTGACATCTTCATTCTGGAAGATGTGCAAGCACTATGTTTCTTGTTTTTCAAGGCTCTCTATGAGCAATTATATTATTATCCACAGAGATAACATGATTTTCATCTTGTTGACATTGAAAGTCTCAGAGTTTTAGGTTTTTAATTATGATTTAAATTTTCATTGCATTTCGGCAAATAATAGTTCTTCTGCTTGTTGGTCTTTTGTGCCCTAAGTTAATTTAGTTCTCTAAATGTTTCCCTTGTTTTGGAGAGTTTGAGGATGAAATAATTTAGAGTCTTACCAGATGGTCAATTAAAATAGAATTGAGATGATTCAAACAAGCTCAGTAACAATACAATTATTTAAAACTTAAATATATCAGACATGTAGGATTTTACCTTTGAGATGAAGATATGTCGTATTTCACATGATAACTACAGGAATACAAAGGCGTAGGTCCCAAAGTATTCATAAGGAAAGTGGTGATAAACAATTGAGTAAGCATGAATTGGACTCTCCTTCTCAGATCTCTGATGAAATCCAAGATCTAGCATCTAGTATCCCTCAACTTCTGACAAAATTTTTAAATCAATCCAGATTTTCAAGTTCCAATCAAATGTTTTCTACACAGATATAAAACTTTTTATTCTAATTCACTTAAGCAATGTTCTTTTGATTTCCAAGCTCTGGCCACACTTTAAACTCAAAGCAAAGTTGCTATTGTTTATGGTACTAAAACTGGAAAACTTAAGATTATTTCAGTGTGGTGAAACAGAACTGAAAAGTTATCACTTGAACATACTGTCTATCCTTAAATGGCTAAACTTTGTTATTTGTAATTAAAGGACCCTGGAAGTGTAAAGGGAATAGGAAGAAATTGAACAGTGGACTGACTGCCCAATTTGATGATTCCCAAGTATGTAGTAGAGGACTCTATAGACTGTTGTCCAACTTAAGTAGAATACTGTTGGGTTTTTTGGGGGTTATTTTTGGTGGTGGTGGATTCCAAAGCAGGTTTGTAAGTCCATTCTCCCAGAAAGAGCAATCAACAATCATTACAGTAATGGTCAAATCCAAGTTTTCTCCAAAATTGTCAACAGGTATATAAAATTCTGAATGAGAGGCCCCAGACAAATAATTGGAACATGTTGTTTGTGTATATAACTGCTGAGCTTTCTTAAGGAGATCAAAGTATTTAAAGTATAAAAAATACATAAGAAAGTAAAACTAACAAGAATTTTAGATTAGTTAGTGATGGAATGTTCACTAAAGCTATGATTATGCTTAGTGATCTTTAGATTTGATATCCAAAAGGTCTCTCAAAAATTCCATTTACCATTTTTTAGTTGTTTAGAGACCTGTCACTGGGCCTTCAGTTTTAGTAATAAGAAGCTTCTGTCACAAGACAGCATGATTACTGTTGCTCTCCTGCTCTATGTTTGTATCTTCAAGTCTCCATTCTGCCATTGCTGGAATATCTGTTTTATCAGAATACAGAGTGAAAGACATTAGGAACAAGTACCTGGGACGATGTAAGGACAAGAAAATGTGGAAGGGATTGGAAAGATGAATTTGTGAGGCAAACATGACTACTGAACAAAACTCACAGAATAACTTGATAACATGACCAAGGCCTACATAAATTCAAAAAGTTTAAATGTCCAGCAAAGAAGTAAAAGATATATTGGGTTTCTGCTACATGTTAAGAAAATATTTACAGTAAATAGCTACAGGAAATAGTGAAATTTCTTGTGCTCTGGCCAATGTTCTTTATATTGCAGTGTACCAGATAATAATGCAACTCCTTTACTGATCCAGACAGAATTATTTGGAATCATTTGGGTTAAAGTAAATAACAGATATCAAGAAATCAACATTTTAAGAACAGAGGTGTAAATATGATGTCAAATCAGCTAGATATGAATTTACAGATGGTTTTTGAGCCACCTGACACAGGTCTAAGTATAGAAAACAAGGCCTTTATAACAGCAGTAGTGCCCTTAAGTGCTGAGGCAAATTTGTAGCATCACAGAAAGAAATACTTTATATTATCACATAGATATTTTCAGTCTAACAAATAAATCTACTCTGTATCTTGCTTGATATATCAGTATTTCTGAATTAAGTCTTAAATCTATTTTTTTTAAATATACTATACTATGGTTCAAGAAAGGTTTGACATATTAGGAATAAATTAAAAAAAAAAACACCCAAGACTGAGCAACACACAGGTGAATCTGTGGACCAAATGCATCCCTATGATTATTCAAAACTTCATTTATAACACCTAGATTTTCATCCCAGAATTTGTGTTTCATTTTATAATTTGAAAATATTTAGCCAATTGATGATGCCTACATGAAACTATGGTGCCACAAATACCTCCGACCAGTTTTCAAAGAGGTTATGAAGGTGTTGTACTGTAACTAACAGGACAGAAAAAGTGGTGCTCATATGATCATGAGAAAAGGAAGCATTTTTGTTATGCCAGTGCTTAGTGAATTTCACCAGAAAGCAAAATAATCACATATTTTTCTAATCACACATACTTTGACACCATATGGGTAGAGGAAGTAGGCTCCTATTCAGCTCTCAAGTGACATACTCAGATTCACCCACACATGCCCATAAAAAATTGAAAATGCAGTTTGTAAATGTGAGAATGAAAAGGTCCAAATTATCATTAATCTATATTATTGGAGAAATTAACCAGTACTTGAAAAATCTGTAAACAAGATTCTCTATTCTTCCCTCCTACATCAAATACATTATAGCATAAAGTATGTTTGTAACTATTTTTATTTGCAATCAAAACTATCATTGATATATGATTATTTTATTTATGTTCAGCAGTATGGGAACATCACAGTCTTTAATTAATATCATGGAAAATAAACTTGAACTGCACAGAACTATATCACAAAACAAAAGCATGTAGAAGAAATATGCCTGGAGAATTAAATACTGTATAAATATTACAAAGTTTTCTACAAGGCAAAAATTATAGTCCAGTAGAGTGGCATGTTTCTAAATTTAAGCTAGAAGCAAGTACACACATAAGCTTTCTAATACAAAAGTGTCCTTTGCCTCCCTGTGGTCAGAGGTCAAACTCTCATACTTATGCAGTTGGATAATACAGAGCTAAACAATTTCTAAAGAGAAATAAAACCCAAGCATATATTTTAATTTCATAACTGTTGACGCTAATTTAAATTAGTGATAAGTAGAATCTTCCAATTTTGTTTCAATTTAATTTTGTCTTATTTATCCATTTGAGTTGAAAGAGTGAATATTCTTCCTTCATTTCTGACAAATTTCTCTGACTCTTTAATTCTTTTAGGTGGTAGCAAGAGTATTGATTGTTTTTAAAATGTGGTTTTAAAAACATTGGAATACTACTCAGATATTAAGAACAAGGATATCATGAATTATTCGGGCAAATAGATGAGCTAGAAAAATATCATTCTGAGTGTGGTAACTCAAACACAAAAGGATATGCATAGTATGTACTCACTAAGTGGATATTAGGCAAAATGTACAGAATACCTAGGATACAGTCCACAGCACTCAAAAAAGATAACAATCTGAAGGGTCCAAGTGAGGATGCCTTAACCCCCACCTTAAAAGGTAAGGAAAGCAATCACAGGAGGAGGGAGTAAAGGAGGGTACAGGGAAGAAAAAGGGAAAGGGAGTGGAAGAGGGAAACATGATCAGGTATTGGATGAAGGAAAAGGACTGAAGCTTTGAGGGCCCAAAGAAGGAATGGAAACATGCAATTTCAGGAGGTAGGAGGTTTGAGGGACACTCCAGAATGCACCAGAAATCTGAGAGGTGAGAAAATCTCAGGATTCAAAAGAATGGACCTTAGATAAAATGCCCTGCAGTGGAGAGAGGGCACTTATAGGGCCCACCTCTAGCAGTAAGACAGGACATCAAGTGAGATGTGAGGTTGCCATTCCACAGCCAAAACGCTAACCCATAATTGTTCCTGTCTGAAATAACTGCAGGACAAAATAGAGAAGAGCCTAAGGAAAAGGAAGTCCAGCAACAGATCAAGCTCAGGGGGACTGGAGTGGGTAAGAAACCAAGTCCTGACACTACTACTGAGGCTAAGGAGTGCTCAGAAAAAGGGACCTATCCTCACTGTCCTCTGAAAGAGCCAACAAACAGCTGAAACAGTCAGATGCAGATATTTACACTCAACCAATAGACAGAAGCTGGCGATCCCTGTGACTGAAATAGGGAAAACCTGGAAGATGAGGAGGAGGAGGGCAACATATTAGGAGGATCAGCATTCTCAATTACCCAGGACCCTCAAGATCTCTCAGACATTGGACTACCAACCAGGCAGCATACAACAGTTGATATGAGGCCACAATGCATACATAGCAGAGGACTTCCAGGACTGAGCTCATTCAGAGAAGATGTACCTAACCCTCAACAGAATGGAGGCTCCAGGATGTGTGGAGGTCTGTTGGCATGAGAGTTTGAGGAGTGGGGTCATGTTCATGGAGACTGGGATGTGTAGGAAGGAGGAACAGTTAGAGGGTGGATTGGTAGGGAAGTAAAATCTTGAGTGTTAAAAAATGATTGAATAAAATTAAGAAATAAAAGGCTTTCCAGATGGTTAAAAAATCAATTTCAAAACCACCCAGTTTCCAATTCAACCTATCTCCAGACTGCTTTTCCTAGAAGGTACCTGTTTCCAGACTTATCTTTTCACTCATCATTCCTTTCACACTGGTCCTTATATATTACTGCAGTGTATCAAAATCAAGGTTCATAGTTTTTAGGTAACATAATTACATGTATGTATTCTTTCTCTATTACTCTTTATAACTCTAAAAATTTATAACTTTGTAATAGCTCTGAGGTAATGTTAATTTCTGACAGAGCTGCATGTAACATTCTCTGTTGAAAAGCCTGAATACTCATCGGAGTGTCTTTTGACTTTGTTCTTTTATATGGGAATGGAAACAGTCATGAAGCCAAAACAGAGCAGGATAGAAGTCTCTTGGAGAGTCAACAGCCACCAGTACTTATTTCATATCTGTAATTTTGCATGGAGTTAGGAAAAAACAGCTTAAAATAAATATATATTTCACTGATCCTTTCATACATAATAAGATTTCACATACATAAATAACATATACCCATAGTTAATTTGCATATGATTCTTATTTTTCAAACTGATTTGTTATATTAACATACAGTTTTTGTATTATATTCTACTATACAACCATGATAGCAAGAGTACAATCTTGGATCAAGTAGCAACTGGAAAGGAAGCAGTTGTAAAAAAATGGTGAGCTATCTACAAAGAGAGCACTACAGCTTTTTTGGGAGAGACAATGTAACTGGGGAAATGAGATAATAATCACAATGATTATCAAGTTAAAGTGATCCATGGCATGACATGTAGACATTTGTAAGGACACTATTTACCATAAAGGTATATGGATATCTCATATCTGTAGTGACAATATTGTTACCAGTCACACTAGAGTATTGCTAAGTAATGGTGTCTGAATTGAAAATGCTGCTTGAGGAACTGAAGAGAAGTAAATATTAATATAATATATTAACCATAGTTGAGAAAAGCAAAAATCAAAAGGAGAATCACTACAGGTGCTTGGTACAGGGCAGTGTGATTTCACAGCCTAAGTTCATACTCTCTTCTAGTACTTCTTTCTCTATAGGACAGAGTGACAGTACCTACACCTTGTTGATGCTATGAAACTGTTTCCTTAATGCAAGTCCAGGAGTCTTAAATAATTCATAACTTGTTTTGCCTATGTAAGAGCTGAACCACCTATTAAAAATCCCTCAGTAATAGTGCTTTCCTAAAATATTTTACCCAAATTCATAAAATATAGGCAAATACATAAGCAATGTGTCAGTAATTTATCACATGTACAATTCTAAATAACCTTTGGGATAGATGATTCAAATGCACCCTGGAATCTTCTAGTTCCCATACTGATTTTTTTTTACATCTCACTCTGTGTCTTCTCTTCATTTTTGTCTAGAAATGTTTCTAATAATAGAATTGTCCCATATCACAACATTTGCTTCTGCTTTATTTATCCACCTACATCTATGAAAGTATCCTTCACTTTGCTATTGCTGTGATATCTATATATGACAACAAAAAGAAGGGAGAAAAAGTAGAAGTACCAACACAGAGACTATGTTACAGCAAGAACATGAAGAATACAGGAAAGAAATACCTTGGCATTAAAGTTGTGACATAAAATCCTAGGAAATCTTGGATAGAATCTTTGCAAAAACAAGTGGGTTAAGAATTCCAACAAGCCAAGTAGGGAGCAGCATGTAGACAGTTCTTCTTACATGCCTATGGAATATTTTGATATAGAGATGCAGGGAACAGAGTCACAATTCTTGGAGTCCAAACTATTCTTTGTAGGATGCCAATGTACCAGTGAATGATTCCACAACCATGTCTAAAGGAAGAGTACTTATTAGATACCAGGTGTTAATATCAAATTAATGAATTAGTAAATATTAGATCTGAGGCTATTGTTCATGGGAGTATTTTTGATGGTGTCTCCATTCCTTAGAGGTGGATAGAGCTTCAGATGTATATGTTGATGGAAGACTAAAAATGTAGTATATGTGAAAAAACAGGTTCTATACAAATATTAAAAGAATTATTTGGACATGACATTATAGGTGGATCTGATTATAATACACATTAGCACAGTTTTGTTCCTCTAGAAATCCCTAATAAATACACAGTTTATTTTTATGAAAATTGAAGTGGCCAGTGTTTAAAAGCTATTTATAAAATCATTACTATCCACTAATCTTAACACATTCCCTCTAATTTGATCATCTTTACAATTATTTATAATCATTAAATCAAGTAAGAATTTATACCACCTTTATTATGCCTTGATTATAATAAAAATTAATGTCTCCTTGTGTTTAAAATCACATGCCAACTACTCACAGTTTTTTATCCAGGAAATCAGATGTGATTCATGGACAAGGCTGAGGTCTGATTTTCAGTATCTGCAGACAGGTCTCCTTCAAGTTCATTTGTTTGTTCTTTTTGTTTTTGCATTCCTGATCATTCAGAATAAATTATATTAATAAATGGGATAAAGAATTAATACAAGCATATTTATAATGCATGTAAAATAACAATGGTCAAATAATTATTTAAGAAAAATTTCATTTTAACGAGGTAATACAATAGCTTACAAAACAGATATTGATATTTCCATTGGTATATGAATAACATATATGCAAAACACAAAGGGGTTACAGGGATAAAGAAAACAAGCACAGGAGTATTCCAAGATTACTCTGGCATTGGATAGAGTTAGGTTTATTTCAAGTCTTATTGCACAGCTGATCTATACACCTATGAACTGAATTTCAGTTAGAAATTCAGGCAAATAAAAATGAGTATGGAGCTCAACATAATAAGAGTGCTTACATGAACTTTACCTGTGCTTCCAGGGTTCTGCCTCCACATAAAGGTATGTGGACATCACCAAAATACTAGCAGGGCAAAATCTGAGTCAGAGAGCTTTTACATTTGGATAGTGTAAATCCTGCTACATAGCAAACTGTAAAGGGATGGTGGGTTCTGGGATGAATGCTCTATTTTCCATAGCTCCTCTTGAGGTACTTTTTTTTTCCTGTGCATTGAGCATATCCTAACACTTCTACTGAATCTTTATCTGATTTGTCACTAGGCCCCTTACTGCTTCTTTCTACAAATTAACCTTACCATTATTGTTTGTGATTAAAGGTGTATGTTAAAGATTTATCTGCACTCCAGCTAGATCACATTCACCTAGAAAGTCTAGGTATGCTTTCTTATGAGATCAGGCATGTTGAAGGATTAAAATAACTGTAGGGAAAGATATTGAAAAATCGTGATATGTATAAGTACAGATGAATTACAGGAGTATCATTTTTAAACCACATTATGGATGACCTTCTACTGTACAGCATGTGTAATAAACCACTGTAAAGTTATCAGAAGAATATCTTAACTAAAAATAAAATTATATTCATAGCCAGACATCTAATGTAACCCTATAAATATGCAGAAAACATATTTTTAGAAGAATAATCCCTAATAAAATACAAATAGAAACAACCTTGAAACTGACTATTCATATTCACCAGACATACTATATAGTAGAAATATCAGTTCACTGAGAATGCCACAAGATTTGTGCTATGATTAATACTGGTGTTGTGTGAAAAGTATCACAGTAGCAGAGAATATGGAACTCAATGTAGAGTACTGATGGGTTAATAGTAAGATATAATATTTAATCTTTGAAAAATTTAACAGGCAAGTCTCTCTCTCTCTCTCTCTCTCTCTCTCTCTCTCTGTGTGTGTGTGTGTGTGTGTGTGTGTGTTTGTGTGTGTGTGTGTACAGAATCCAACACAAAATTATGCCACCCCATCCTTGCATAAAAGAAATATTGGAGAACACAGGAAATCATTAGACTGCTACTTCAATTCTATCCAATATAAGCATTGAACTAACCTACAATTTAATGGCAAACAACAAGTGTCACAAACCCATTTAATTTATTGAATGCATTTAAAAGTAAAATTTCTGTGAGTAGGTTTGTATATACTTACTAGTATTATTATATTTGAACATTAAAAAATTTACTAACTGTATGCAAATATCCACAATATCAACTGTGTTAAATAAATTATGTATAAATACCCTTTATATCGTGCAGAAAGTGTAGACTTCTAGAAATTCAGAACAGTCTTGTTTGAAGATCTTGCTCTGAATCTTCTGTTTTACCAGATATTTATTTCTTATTATCTCCATCAATCCTGGTGATGATTTTAGGTGAAGGTGACCACCAGAGCAAGTAAAATCCTCCTACTTTGTAATAATAAACACACACTGAAGTTTTCCTTGTGAAAATATTACAAGAGACATTTTGAAAATTTTATTAAATCCTAACTTCCAGTTTATTCCAGTATTACAAAATTCATCACCTAGTCATGGAATCTTCATATAATAGTATTTGTTTATATCTTATATCTTTCTTTACATCAGAACACTCTGAGCCCTGACATGACTTTTTTTCCAATCGTATAACATAATACATTTCTAGAATTTTCTGTAATAGACCTATTTCCTTTTTGTAATAATCACTGTTACCAAAACTAACCTCAAGATTGCTACACTGATTTCACACACACACACACACACACACACACACACACACACACACACACATATATATATATATATATATATATATATATATGCTTTCAAAAAGGAGAGCCATTAAAGAAACATATGGCATGCACCTATGAACAGGAATTAGAATATAGACAGTAGGTAATAATACTCCTTAGTGGCTTGCTGACAGTAGATCAGCAACAATTTTAAATACTATCCAGGTACATTTAACTTGGAGAAAGGATGTTTAAAGTAGGTTGAATCCTCTATTGTAATCGTAAAACAAAATTGATATGATGATTAGTGCATCAAGTTGAAAACTCAAACATAAAGTCACAAATATATAGTTAATTAGTGTTTAATAAAAAAATACTTTTACACATAAGAAAAATGATACAATTTCAAAAAATGTCATTACTTGATGACTTTATACAAAACACAAGAATATAAATAGAATGTTACTCATTACCTTGTATAAAACAGAATGTCAATTAGATTTAAGACCTCAAAATAAAGTAAAATTTGCTGAACTAAACAAAAAAATGACATTAGCACAGGCAATAAGATAAATAATTAATAAAGGGCAACTCATAAAATAGAGGCTGCTCCACAATAAAATATTCCTTCATTCTGAGAAAGTGGAAACCTACAGAATTGGAAAACGTAATTAGATAACTAGAATTCTGACCAACTAGAGTTCTGATAAAGGGCTAATATCTTCAGTATATAAAGAACTCAAAACACCAGATACAAAGGAATAAAGTAACCAAATTTAAAAAGAAAACCAAATCTGAGCTGGAATTCTCAGTACAGGGATATGAAATGATTGAGAAAAAGTTAAATCAATGATCAACATCCTTCCTCATCAGGGAAATCCATATCAAAGCAAATTGACATTTCATTTCCCAGACATCAGTAAGACTAAGATCCATAACACAAGTGACATCTCATTCTAATGTGCAGTTATAGTAAGGAAACACTCATCCACTGCTCAAGTTAATGCAAACTTGTACAGCCCCCTTGGAAATCAGTTTGCTAGTAATTTTGTGAGGGGGTGATAAGAATCAATCTAACTCAAGATACGGCTTACCACCTTTGTGTATACTCAATGGATGCTTCATCATGCTAGAAAGACATTTGCTCAGCTTTCCTCAGTACTGTTCTATCAGTAAAACCTAGAAATTGAAATAATTCTAGATGTCCTTCAACAGAAGAATGGATAAATACGTTTCCAGTAAACAATGGTGTGTTTTCCAGCAATGAAAAAAAATTTGTAGGTAAGTGGGTAAGAGTAGAAAAAGATTAACCTTTGTGAGTTGTCTCAGACCCCAAAAGACAAATATGTTATGTGTTCACTTATATATAGATGTTATCTGTAAAGTCAGTCATAATCACTATAACATCCAGACAAACACAAAGGATATGTGTAGTTCAGCAACTGGACACTAGAGCTATTTAACACTATTTAACACTATGTTAAATAATAAAAATATATTAGATAGCTATGGAGGCATATGGGGCCTGTAATTGAAGGAATAAATGAGAATGGGGAGGGGAGAGGAAGATAATTGACATGTATAGTGAGTTAAACTTAAGGGTTTTTTGAGTAGAATAGAGCCCTATTACAGTATCATTATCAAAAATTATGTGTATATACAAAAATATTTCAAATGGCATCTCTATTATCTAAATGAAGCCTTCGGTCCTGGGACATTGTTGCATTTTATTGACTATTTGTCTAAAGATAAAATAGGTAAAATAAATCTCCAAAGATCAGGAACTAGTACATAAAATTATAAAATCAGCTTCTTAACTCACATGACATAAATATTTTAACTTTGCAATTAGAAATATGAATACATACAGGCATAGAGAGAAGAGAACATACAGGAGAGAGGGTCCCTTGAAGGCTGGACACCCGAGTATTGGAAAATTTGAGGGTGGGGAGGTGAGAGTGTGTGGGTGGTTAGGGACACATCCTTATAGAAGCAGGAGGACTTGGGATGGAATAGTGAGGTCCTGGATTTGTGTTTATATTTTAAATGTAATGTTTCATCTACTTATATAAAATATGGGCTTGTACTAAAAACATACTCTTTTCCATTTTTATTTCATTATACTATCTGTGTTTGTTACTGCAGTGTAGTGCTATTTTATTTAGAACATGAATTGCTTACAAAGATCATTTTCTTGAATTGATCACTCATGCAAATACCTAAGTTACTATTAAAATAGAAAATTCAGTTAAATTTCTTGTGTTAACCTGTTTCAGATAGCATAGAATCATTAGAAATTCTATGCTGTGAAATGAGTAATTACTACTGAGAACATAAATATCAATTACTATATTACACCAGAATTTTTATACCAGTTGGGCTGTTAGAAAGGTGGAACTCAATTTAATATAAGACATTAAATATTTGATGTATTCTTTATGAAATTCTATTGCATATAAGAAATTGTTCTGAAACTAAGTTATACCAAATAACTAAAAGAAACCACAAAACAAAAATTAAAGCTATTGATATGACTTCCAAACATTTGAAATAGTCAAATTCATTGGTTAGAATCTCACTATAATGAAATTCCTACATATCTTTTACATATTAAGTCCATAGAATTCCAACATCTTTATATTTTACTTTTCATGCTATGGTCAAAGTCATCTCCAAATCATAAGGGACTCCAAGATAGCCAACTATGTCACAAGTAACAGAAGCCAACTGTAAAAATTCAAAATTTAGTAAAAACTTTCTGTATACAAAGTATTTATAAGCAGAGTATTCTCTCAATTTTGATAGGTTAAAGCTTATTTTGATGCAATAAAATTTTGTCCTTTGAAAAATAAATAAAAGCCAGGTTTCCTTTAATACGAGCACAGAAGAACTGGACTAAAATGAAGGCAACACAACTGTGGAGAAAGACTCAATCTATTGAAGCCAAAAGAAATAGAATCTGTTGTCAGAACACATAAAGTAATTGCATATCATTGTGTTGAGATGTAGAAATTATATGTATTATGTAATGTGTGCATGGATGAAACTTGTGTACATAGGCATGAAGGGGTAAAAATCTACTTCTATCTTCCTGTAGTGATATGTATACTAAAGCCTTTATGTCTGGTTATAAGTCAAATGTATAGTAAAGCTTTTGTATCTGGCTTTGAGTCAAGTGTTTCAGCAAATGTTTGCTAAGTTTGGGTCAATTAATAGAGCCTGAGAAAATGTTTTGAGACTCTTTGAACATTGAATAATTACTGTCTCTCTCTCTAGAGAATCTGCAGTGGCAGCTCTATGTAAACTTGCAGCTGCACAAATCCTGGTCTTGAAAACTTGAAGTTTTTACTTTTGATTATGACTAACCATGGCCAAAATGTGCTGAAATTTATGTGGGTCGTTGGCTCTCATGACCAGGTAACTTTCGTAATTGGAACCTTCCCAATCCCTCAAATAACCTTGTATAATATTTGAATGAAGCAACTGGAGACAGCTTACAAGCTTATGGGGTGTCAAAATTTTTTAAGTAAGACTAAACCACTCTTACTTATCAAAAAACGAAGGCTTAGCATCTTGATGAGCTCCTGTCTCTACTGTGTCATCTATGACAAACATCAACCAAAATCTTCCTCATCTGATCTCCAACATATTTTGATACAGTTTATCAGTAAACTATATCATATATTATATCAAATATATTTTACAAATCAGTGTAGACTCTTTATTTCATACTGGGCTTACAGATTGACAAGGCCATGTTGATTTATTATTTTACTTATATGTAGATTCAATGCGACTAAACAGTCTTTGTATTTCACAGCATGCAGATTATAGACTAATTTATCTCTCGAGTTTGAACACATGCATATAAAGTAGAGCAATATTACAACTGCATGAATGGTGTAAAAAAAGATTATATATATATATATATATATATATATATATATATATATATATATTCAAGCTATACTTCAATTAATATACAATAAATGTTATTGAAATGTATGCTATAGACCACAAGGGTCTATGATCTTGAGAAAAACTGTAGGATATTTCAATGGTTATATTGAAATGTAAAAAAGTATATTTGTAAAATAAGTTTCTAAATACCAATAGAGCAATAAAGCAATCAATGTATGGTCTGTAGGAAAAATAACTAGTGGCTGTAAAGATACCATAAGATTTTCTAATATATGTAGAATTGTCATGAGGTTACTATGTTTAAGAATATCTGAAGCAAAGCAATACAGTTTTTAAATATCCAGGATATACCACAGATACCAGATATCTAAAGACAGAAAATAAATAACTGGAAAATCTTAGGACTCTAAGTATTCACTAACACAATGTCACAATAAAAATTACTGGGTCAATTTCTTTTTTATACAGTATGTAATACCAAGGTAGCAATCTTCATAAGATGATGTATTGGTTTCCCTAAAGAGCTTATGACTCTTCTGAACAGAATTTAGCAATTGTATGTCATGGAAAACAAAGAAGATAGAAATTCCAGTAAATCCTGAATACATTAATATTATAAACAACGTTTGAATTGTTGAATGTCTTTTGTCATTAATGGCAATAGGCTACTAGCATCAAGGTCCCAAGTGTGCTTGCTTTCTGGGAGTGCTAGGATTTCTATCTGTCAGTTACTTCTGGATTTTTCAGAGACTTCATGTTGGTATGTTGAGGACATTTCCTGCCACAGCTGCTTTCACAGTGGCTGTTCTAAACATATGAAACTGTCAGAAATTTCCTAGTATCTGTCCCAAGCTGAAGCTTGAATCTTGTGTATTTTTTTGCAGAATACACAGTCCATCAAGCCTGTGGCAAGGAATGCACACCACAATCTGATACCTGAATTTCACAGGTGGTGACAGGCCCTGTACAGGAAAAGGGGCCAATGATTCAGAGCACAGAGGCTCTGAAATAAACAATCACAGTCCTTGCAGCTTTTCACTGGCTGTTTCCTGTCAGTTACAGAAACACTTCCTTCTCTTTACCATCATAGATTTTACCTTTGCTTATATACAGGACCAGATAAATTCTGGAATATAGCCAGCAGACTGACTGATCAAACCCAACGCATGCAAACAAATGGATTTGCTCTCTTTGGTTCTGATTAACTGAGTTAGTGCATTAAAATAAAGAATGGATTCAGATATAATCAGGAGAGAGATCTCATATCTTCACAAGGATATCAAATCCTGCTGTAATCTTGGACACCTTCATCAGTTCTACTGATTCAGAACTGACACACTCATCCCTGGGTTCCTTGAATGAAGCAGAAAAATTGAGAGTGAATGGCAGAAAAAAAATGTGTTCACCTTCTTCTCTCTATAGTGACCATCAGAAAAACAAGTCAGTGGAATCATGGAACTATATCTATCTATTTTTGGCTCATTCTGTCTAGACACATGCAAGTTGCCAGAGATGTAATATTTCTTTTTTAACCCACTGAGTGTGCCTCTTATCATGCACTTTGTGCTTCTTGCTGACTACTTGTGATGTAAAAGCATCTCCTTCCCCAATTGCTTCTTTTGGATGCTCTGATTTTAGCCTTTCCTAGTTCAATAATATTTTATGTTTGTTCAAAAAAATATAGGTATACTGCATGCAATATTCAGCCCATGTAATGCTCCATGTATACTGTTTTCATGTGATCCTGGAAAATCTCATAAATATGCAATATACTAAGGGGAATTCAGGGTTGAAAACAAAATTTATATGTGGTAGATATTCCCTACAATACTTGTTGATTGGAAAAATTTAACGTGTGGTTTTAAAGAGGCCAGGACATTTTCTGACCCATACACTGTTATAAGGTGTTTACTACTGTCAGGAATATCTGAATGAAAGTTATACAGTTTTGCAAATATGCAGAATATATTAGAGAAACAAAATCTCTAAAGACAGAATACAAATGACAGGAAAAGCATAGGTGTCTAAGTATATACTAAAAGGTCACAATGAAAATAATTGTGTATAATTTTTTATTCAGTATGTAATACAAAATTGGAAATCTTCATGAGGAGATGTATTGTTCCTTCTAAAGGGCTCATGACACCTCTGAATGGGTAGTTAGCAATGAACTGGCAAGGAAGAAAAATATGATAGAGATTTTAGTATAATAGAAATAAAATAACACTATAAACAGGGTTTTAATTGTTGAATTTTTTTGCAATTATTGATAACATGCTGCCAGCCACACTGGACAAAGAGTGCTTTCTTTCTGTGTAAGGAAGGATCTGTGTTTGTTAATTACATCTGGATTTTTCAGGGAATCTATGAGGGTAGGTTCAGGATTTTGCTTCCACAGCATTTTTCACATTAGATTACATAAGGCTGTGAAAATGTCAAAAACTCCCATTTTATCACAAGCTGAAGCTTGCATATGATACCTTGTTTGAAAAAGATTAAGTCATGTATGACTAAGTGAAAACATGCACACCAAATCTGATACCTGAATTTCATACCTGAATTTTTGCAGCTTTCCACTGGCTTTAGCTCCTGTAAGTTACAGAAGCACTATTCCTTCCCTTTAGCACTATACAATTGGGCTGTGGTTATAACAGGACTGGACAAGTCCTGGAATATAGTAAGGAACTTGACTGATCAAATCCCTCCCTGCAGGCAAATTTATTTGCTCTTCTTTCTTCATATTGACAGATTTTGTGCTTTCAATTAATAATGGAATCAGATACAATCACGAGAGAGGTCTCATATCTAAGCATAGATATCAAAACCTATTGTAACCTTGAAGATCTCCATCATTTGGAGATCCTCAATAGCTATTCATACTTCTGTCTACTTTGGCCAAGATCCAAGCAGTTTACCAGAAAGGTTCTTTTCTTTTTTGAGCCCAAAGATTGTGACACTTATCTTGAAGTTTTTGCTACCTGCTAATTAAAATGTGCCTGTATTTCCTTCTATAATAGCTTCTATTCTATAATTTGATTATATCATTTGCTAGAAAGATAATGTCTAATAGTATAACCTTAGAAGAGATGTTGGAATACTAAATTTAATATACTGTGTACGACCTGCTCATGCATATTCACTTTGCATAAAATACTAGAGTGTCTCATACATCAGCACAATATTAAGTGGAATCCAGTGCTAATAACAATGTTTATATACTGTGAATATTCACAACCAAACACTATGTATGTGCAACATTTAACATGTGGTATTTAACACTTTGGCATTTTCTGATGCATATACAAATATAATGTGATTTCTACTGTCAGATATGTATTAATCAAAATAATACAGTTTCATAAATATACTGGTTGTATGATAGAAACACTATCTACAAAGACAGAACGAAAATAACATAAAATCTTTTGACTATAGGTATCCAAAAGTATAAAGACACAATGAAAATTACTTAGTCCATGTCTTCCTTTTAGATGATATAATGCAAAGGTGGAGATGATCATGGCCTACATATTGATTTCCTGAATGTGCTCATGATTCCACAGAGCTATTAGCAAAGGAATAACCTGGATGAACAAATGCTAGAAAATCTAGTAAAATACAAGGACAATAAGAATGTAAACAAGGTTTGTATTGTTGAATGATTTTTGCCCTTAATGGTAACATGCTACCAACATCTTTCTCCTGAGAGTGATGGTTTATGGTTATTGTAGTATCTGTGTCTGTTAGTTACATCTGATTATTAGACACCAAGGTGGTATATTGAGGTCATTTGCTGCAATAGCAGTTTTGACAGTGGCAAATCTAAGGATACCAAAATGTCATAAAATTGCTAGTCTCTGTCACATGATAAAGATTGAATCTTATAGCTTCTTAGCTGTAGACTCAGCCCTGAATGACTAAGACTTGGAAATAACACTCCAAAGCTAATACCTGAATTTCCTATAGGGTGACTATACAAAATTTCTACATACACTATGTACTGTTAGGACTATCCACATCATATGAACATTGTATTAAACAAGGAATTACAATTAGTATAGTCCAAATGCTGGAAAATATTCCAGAATTTCTTCATGCTAACTGAGTGTAGTACAAGGATGGATAATTGCATTTAGTTGCATTATATCTCTTGGAGAATACTCTATTAAATATAAATATGAGGAAAAACTATTTTTAGGCACACAATACAAGCAATTTGAGAAGCAGATAAAACAGGGAAGCAAAAAATCAGAGCATAGACACTCTGAAACAAACAAGCACAATCTTTGCAGCTTTCCACTGGCTCTGTCTCCTCACAGTTATATAAGCACCCTTTCTTCTCTTTTGCACCATTCGGTCTGGCTCTGGTTATATCCAGGAGCAGATGAGTCCTGGAATAACCAGCAGCCTGACTGATCCAACCTCACCCTGCAGACAAATTTATATGCTCCCCTTGCTTCTGATTGATGGGTTTTGTGCAATGAAATCCAGAATGGAAAAAAGATCCAATCAGGAGAGAGAGCTCATATCTAGCCATAGACATGAAATCCTGCAGTTACCTTGGAGATCTCCAGCAGTGTTGCTGATTCATCTCTCACCCCCCTCCTCCCTGGGATTTCTTATGGAAGCCGAAAATTTCAAAGTGCATGGTAGGAAAAGCTGTTTCTAAATTATTCTGTCTAAAATAACCAACAGAAAACCAAGTCATTTGAATCGTGGGGCTGTTCTTACTTTGGGCTACTTATGCCAAGATCCAAATAATTTTCCAGAATTTGTCTGATGTCTTTTTGAGCCTTACTGAATATCCATTTTATTTTGCAACTGTTACAGCCTGCTCACGTATTGTGATGTGACTGTGTCTACTTCCCCAATTGCTTGTATTGTGTGCTCTCAAAACAGCTTTTCCTCATATATTGATATCTAACAGAGTATTCTCTAAGGGATGTTGGAACACTAAACGAAATTTTCCATCCATATCCTGCCCACATGTACTAAGTTGGCATGAAGAAATTCTGGAGTATCATCCTGAATATGGATAATACCAATAGGAATACATTTTTAAATACATTGTTTATATAATCTGGATAGGCCTGAAATTGCATGGTGTATGTGGAACATTTAATGTGTGGTTGCAAAGAGGCTATGACATTTTCTGAAACATATATAACTTTTAGTTGTTTACTACTGTCAGAAATACTCTAGTCAAAGAAGTAATGTTTCACAAATTTCCATGATCTACCATGAAGACCTGCTTGCTAAAGTCAGAATACAAATAATATGAAAAGACTAAGTCTCTTGGTATCCACTAGGACAGAGACACAATGAAAATCACTGTGTTCATTTCTGTCTTAGCAGTATTCAATACCAAGCTCTAGACTATTAGGACAAGATATATTGATTTCATCAAAAAAAAAAAAAAATCAAACACTTGACCCCAGTTCCTGTACAGGAGTCACAGAATCAGAAACAATCACTATGTTTGTAGGATTCCTCTGACTCCTTCTCCTGTCAGTAACAGAAACACTCTTCCTTATCTTTGTACCATTCAGTCACTGTGGGCTATATCAGGACCAGATAAGTCCTGAAATATAGCCAGCACACTGACTGATCAAATCACTCCAGACAGAGAAATTTATTTGCTCTCCTTGCTTCTGATTGATGGAGGTTTTGTATTCTAATAGAGAATGGTATCAGATCCAATCAGGAGAGAGTTCTGCTGATTCATCCCTCCTCCCCTCCCTTGGTTACCTCACTGAAGCATAAAACTGAAAGTGGATTGCTGGTAATCTGTTTTTACACTCTTTTTTGTCCATATTGACACAGAGCAAATCAGTGACATGTTATTTTTCATCTCATTTATGGCTCATTCTTCTTAGATCTAAGCCATTTGCCCGAGAGCTTGTGGTTCCTGTGTAGATTTTTGACAGTGAAACTTATTTTGCAATTATTTCTCCCTGCTGACTATTAAGGCCGTGCCTGTGTCTGCTTCTCTAATTGAATCCATTGTATGCTCTTATTATAGCACTCACTAGTACATGCAAGTCTAATAGTGTATCCAAAATTAGATGCTGCCATTCTAATGTAAAATATTCTGTTCAGTCCCTGTTCAACATATAATCAATTTGTATAAAATCTCAGGAGTGTCTTCATAAAACACCACATTATTATTACAAATTCAATTTTGAAAAAAAGTTTATATACTGTGGATATTTTACATGTATGGAACATTTTATGTATATTTGCAATGAGACCAATAGATATTCTGAAACATATACTGTTGCAAGGTTTTTACTATTTAAAATAATACCTCACAAAAAGTATTATATTTTCTTAAATATTCATGAAATACCAAGGAGATCTAATTGTTAAAGTGATAATGCTGATAAGAGATATTGGTCAGTCTTTAGGTATTGTATAGTACAAAGTCACAGTGAAAATTGTTCTGTAAACTTCTGTTTTTTTTCAGGATTTAATTCTAAGCTGGACAACATCAGGCCACAATGTACTAATTTCCCCCCAAAAGAACAACAGCATTGAATTGTTAGTAAGAGAATTATACACATGGAAGAATAAACATATAAGACAGGTTTGTAATTGCAAAAGTACAATGGCAGTGTAAAAAGGATTGGATATCTCTATATCTGTGAACATTAATAGCAACAGGCTGCCAGCATCAGTGCCCCAGTGCTTGTTATCTGGGTATGATAGGATGTCTGTCTGTTAGTTACATCTTGAATTTTTAGAGAGTGTAATTTCACTGCTGAGTACATTCACTGCCAAAGCATTGCTCACAGTGGGTGACCTAAGGATATACAATGTCAGAACACACCTAGTCTCTGTCATTAACTAAAGCTTGAAATCAAGAATTTTTGTTTAAGATACAGTTCTGCATGACTGAGACAAAGATGACACAACCCAAATGTGGTACCTGTATTTCTCCTAGGATAACAGTTCCTTTACAAGAATCAGAATGAGAGAAATCAGAGCATGGAGGCTCTGAAACAGTCACTACCTTTGGCAGTTTCCACTGACCCTGTCTCTTCTCAAATTCAGAACCACACTTCCTTCTTGGGCTTTGGTTATACCCAGGAACAGATAAGTCCTGTATATAGCCAGGAGCCTAACTGATCAATTCACTCCTGTGGGGAGCTGACAGAAGGCAGCTATCATCCTTGCAGCCATCTTCAGCCATATACTCTGGCAAGAGACTTGTTTTCAACAGCTGAGCACACTATGATAACATCTTGTTTTATATACCCAGGATTTTCCCTTGGGTATGTGTGACTTAAAGGCATGACTTAAGAAGTGAGACTTAGAAAAGGTGAGAGGAAGACAGAAGAGGGGACTGGAAACTTGGAACTTGGAGGCACTAGGGACTAGAAAATAGGAACTAGGAACTTATGACTTGAGACTTGGTACTAGAAACTTGGGACTGGGAACTAGGAACTGGGAGAGAAGAGAGACTTGAGAATAAACGGACTAATCACATTCTGTCTGGTCTCCATTCTTCATGTCCACCCTCACTCTTTCTCTCTTGCTGAACCCTGACTCGACGACTGGAGCAGCAGCAAGAGCTGGGACAATTTAGCCCCCAAAGCTTGGGGCAGTGTGGGCTCTAACAATTTTTGCCCCCAAGCTTTTGGCAGTGCAGGTTCCAACATTTGGCAGAGCCGTCTCTGACACACTCCTTGTAGGTAAATGTACTTGATCTCTTTGCTTCTGATTGATGAACTTTTAGCATTTAAATAGAGAATGGAATCAGAACTTATCAGGAGATAAATCTCATATCTAGTCATTTACATAAAAGCCTGCTGTAACCCTGGAGATTATGTAATCCATCAGTTCTGCTGAATCATCTGTACCCCTCCTCTCTGGGATTGGAGACAGAAGCAGCAAAATCAAAATGATATGATAGAAAAAACATTCTTTTACCTTCCTCTCTGTCTACTTTAACACAGAGAAAAGCTAATCAGTGTTACCAGGTGGCTAAATTTATTCCTGCATCTTTGTACTTGATACCTTGCCACATAACAACAAGAATATATTTCTATCTGTGCCTTCCAGACTGTTACACTGATCTTTCTAATGCAACTACAATCTGACTCTATGTGAGGTACCTATAGCTAAGGAAATATCTAAGTCTGTTGTACTTTTGAGCTGATTCTATTTCTGTATATTTGGTCCTCCTACATCCTAATGACTTATCTGGGATCCTTTGTTCCTCTTTGAGTCTTTCTGATAGTGTCTCTTATCTTGCAAAAGTTTCCTCCGGCTCTCAATCATGAAGTTCCAATGTCTGTTTCCACATGTATATTTATTAAATGCTTGCATTATTGTGCTTCTGAATATATCAATGTCTATTAGTGAGCTACAATAAAGATGATTGGATGTCTTTTTTGAATATTCCTTCAGGGTATTTTCTGAATACACATAGATTCTTATATTAAATTCAGAGTGTTTATATAATACTAAAATACATAAAGACATTTACTTTGGAAAGGTATTTTTAAACTATTAGTACATTCACAACCATCTCTCATTTGCTATTGCACATGCATTGTTTATTTGCACAAAAGTCTACCAGATATTTGAAATCTAAACAGATGTAAGGGGTTTATTATGAAAAGCACCACAGGAAAATTAATATATTTACAAAATATCAATGACTTATCTCTCAGTACTAGTTTTTAAGGTTATATGTTTCCTTGTTTTTCAGAAAGAAATGGACTAACATGGATGAAGTAACATGCTCCAGAAACTAGTGTTTGCCAATGCACAATAACAATGAAAACCAAAGTTGAATACTGGAATATGTGTGGCTTTTATGGCAAAAGATTGGTAACTTCTCTGTCTAGAAAGAGCTTTCTTTGACAAGCTTATTGGAGTCTGTGACTCTTACAGCTGCAAATTTTCATAGATTACAAGAGTAGCTACTGATAACATTTATTAATGTAGCAATTTGATGACTCAGTAATGTTAAATAATTCTCAACTGTATCTTGTCTGTGTAAGTGCCACAGTTCAGTTACCCTTCTTGAGTAATTCTTTGCACTAATACTCTTTTCCCTAAAATTTATAAACTGTAAGCAATCACATAAGGAATGGTTTCATAACTTACCTCATTACCAAGATTCTATTGATAGTGTAATGTCCAGAAGCTTGTGTTATATTAACTGAACAACAGAAACAAAAGTGTAAAAGCCTAGCATATGTTAAGAAGAGTACAATGCAAGCAGCGTGGAGAAAAAACATAACCCATCTCCTTTAGATTTTGGAAACAATGGAGTGTTGGGATTTGTTAGGAAAAATACATATTAAGATTCCCTCCCTGGTACCAATGTTTCTAACCTTTTATGGAAACAGAGTGATGCTTCCTTTCCTCTGGTTGTTACTGGCAGCAACTTGTCTAACAAGAGGGCTTGGACGACTGAAGATTAAAACATATTTCCAAGCTTCATCTGTGTTATAAATAGGGGACCGAGGCAAAAAAAAAATCCTAAAGTCTTCTTTTGTCAAAATAAACTTATTTTCTTGTGCTGCAGTGTGAACCTAGGTCTTCATATATCCAGTGTATCTTTGTACAATTGAGTTACATTTTTGACACTGTAGTTGTTTTTATTAACATTTTCTTCTTTTATCCCAACATCACAGTGGGAAACTTTTACCTAATGTTTTTCACAAGGCTAGTAGAGTCATCTTCATACACACTATAGAAGGAGGTGGTCTACAGTGGAAAAGGTGCACATCTGCCTGTAGAGGAGGCATCTAGAAGGGCCATCTGCAAGACAGTTTAGCACTTTATGTGCTCAACCTGCTGCCTAGTTTTTCTTCCTCAGAACTCATATTTGACTTCCAAATGGTAACCATAGGAAAAAGAAATGCAGAAATCCCCAATTGTGCTTCATCACTCTGATGATGTGTTGAGTATGTTCATGCCTCTTTCTGCCAGGAGCCTACTCAGCCTGGAATGGGCTTGAAGTACAAAACAGCATCCAATGTGGCATTAAAGACTCATGGTCTCCAGGTGTAGTTTAAAAACTAATGGTCTCTGCCTTCTAGCTATAAAACTATGCTGAATGCTTGCTGATAACTTCTAAAGTTTCTAAAATTTTTCTTGATTATTCTATGGTTAAAAAAATCTGGATGTTTTCTCTTTAACACAGTGCTTTATTAAGCATAATTCATTATGCTTTATTTAATTCATTTTGCTTAAATAAGGACTAGGGAAACTAAACTCTTTCTTACAGTTCCATACTAAGAACTTTTTTTTTTTTTACTGGCCACACCTTATTGATGAGAAATTTACACCACATTCATGGAGCTGGAGAATAGAAAAGTCAGCATTCAAACCTAGGTATGCATTTTGTAATTGAAATTTCAGTAAATGAGTATCTGAGACTGCTGGTAAGAAAGGTTTAAAGGTAATGAGAATTCCTAGTTTTTGAATGCTAGACACATTGAATTTATTATCCTCCATGGACACATGAAATGAAATGTTTATTAAGATTTCTTTAGTGAACATGGAGCCCACCCCAACAATCCTTTTACACATTTTGTATCCTGGATACTTATGAACTACTGACTGATGAGCTGGAAACTTTCTGCTAATTTCTAGAATTTAATGAATGGGAATACAAATTAAGAGTTTCATAATTCCTATCATTCTTTCGCCTAGTACTGTACTGAATGAATTCATCATGTACTGATGAACTGAATATATGACTTGCCATCAAGTACTGTGTGTTAATAGTGTTATAGCCCTCCTCATTTTTTAAAACCATGACATGATGTTTTCACAATGATGAACTCACCAAATGATCCATTTCTTAGACAGTAGCTATGTATTTACACAGCATGCCACTGTATATAATTTACTGATAGTTTGTAGGATTTGTTTTAATTTTCTAATTTAATATTTTATTTATTATAATACAGATGCAATCCCCTCTCTCCATTTCCCCTCCCTGGAACCCCCATACCATCCCCCTCCTCCTTTATGTTTTTAATACCATTTTAATTACATGCATGTATTAAGGTCAGTTATAGGTTAAGGTTCTAGCAATACAATAAATGCAATTAGTTAAGGAAAAAGCAAGACAATAAACACAAATAGCCAAAGACAAAGCAAGGCATTTAATCCAATTACATGAATAGTCCCTTGATCACTGATTCTAAGGGCTTATCAGAATGACCTAAGTATCTGAGCCTAATTCTCTGTCCTAGCCCAAGGTAATTTTCATGTCTGAAGCCTACTTTATTGTTATAGCCTAAACTTTGGATTCCTGTCTGAAATTACTTCTTTGTTCTAGCCTAATAGTTAGGTTCCTGCCTGACATTACTTCTTTATTCTAGCCTAATGTCAGATTCCTGCTTTAAGCCTACTTCCTTTTCCTTAGCCAATGTCATATTCCTGCCAAACAGCCCATTTTCTTGTGCTTAGCCTATGTCAGATTCTTGCCAAGCAGCCCCAAAGGCTCTCTGCCTTTTTCTCTTTTTTATTTTATTAACAAGTATGAGCCTGTCTTAGGTTGTTCTGACAAGAATGCCTTACTTACACATCATGGAATATGCATTATTAAAAGCTTCTGTCTTAGATTAGTAAGGTTCTGTGCAGAATCTTACCTGTCTTTGGCTTGCCAGCCTGTTAATTTAATAATTCTATCTGGGGGTCAATTTTCAGTTTCAAGTCATTTACTTTGGCTGCCAAAATGTTGATGTTGTTAAAGAAAAGCTTTAACATGATGGGCCAAAATAAAAGTATTCCCAGGACAAAACATGACTAGCATGATCAAGCTATATATTCTATTCTACTGATAGGAGCCTAATATATCATCTCCTGAGAGGCACTGCCAGAGCCTGGCAATTACAGATGCAAATGCTCACAGCTAACCATCAAACTGATCACAGGGTTCCCAGTGAAAAAGTCAGAGAGAAAACTGAAGGAGTATAAGGGGCTTGCATCCCCATGGGTAAAGCAAAAATACCAATCAACCAGAGCTCCCTTGGTCTAAACAGCTAGCCTGGAGAGACTCATGTCTCTAGCTGTATTTGTAGGAGAGGATGGACTTGTCAGGCATCAGTGGGAGAGGAGGGCCTTGGTCACTTGAAGGCTGGTTGCCCCAGTGAGAGGGAATTAGAGGAAGGGGAAGTAGGAATGGGTGGATGGGTGGGGGCACACTCTCGTAGAAACAAGAGGATGGAGGATGAGTTAAGGGGTTTCTGGGGACGGGGTATTGGGAAAGCAGATAACATGTGAAATGTAGATGAATAAGGTACCCAATAATAAAAAACAAAAGAAAAACAAACAAACAAGCAAATAGCAGATAATGGAACTGGCTATGACAGTCAAACATTTGAGAGATTTTAGCAGCAATTTAACATTACCCATATGCTGGGAGCCAAACCCAGGAAATTACCTGTTGTTCTTAAAAGCCTAGTCAGTACAAGGTTAAGAAAGAATGTTCGTAGGTCTCAGGCCCTAGGAACTTAAAGAACATGTTGTATTTTATGGGAGCCAGTTATGACAGTAGGGTGGTCTTGAGCAATGAAAATATGACAGTCGGATGGTCTTAGACAATGAGGATTCAATATTGGGATAGCCTTAAGCAATGACCCTTTCCTATACTTCCTGTTTTGCTGTGTCTTTATAACTTGCCCCCCAAAATAAAGTTTCAGAGCTTGATCAGAACCCCAGACTTGCTCTCATTCTTTGTGTGTCTTCATTCTTTCACCCCCTTCCCTAGGGTCTCGTCGAATTCTCGTGTGCCGGGGCAGTTGGCACCTGACATGTGGCCTTTGGGTTGGGGTCCGATTGAACATTGCTCCCATATGAACATCCCTCAGGCATAGCATCGGTGCTTCACCGTAAAGTCGAGTGAAGAGAGAAGATCCTGCACTGTGATCACCACAGAGTCGCCTGCCTGTGAGATTGATTTAGTTAAGGTAAAATAGAGTAAAGCAATTATGGGACAAGCATTAAGCAAACATGATTTGTTCTTAAAGGGTCTCAAAAAATACAAAAAAGGATCTTAAAAAAAATTATTTGATTTCATTGGTAATGTTTGTCTATGGTTTCCCCAAGAGGGGACTATTGATGAGAAAAGATGGGCTAGGTTTGGAGAATGCTTTAAGAAATTTTATGGGACCTTTGGGCCTGAGAGAGTCCCTGTTCAGGCCTTTTCCTATTAGAACCTGGGGAATAATATACTACAGGTCTGTAAACAATGGCCATATATTCAGGAGATATTGAGAGAAGGAGAGAAGGTCTTACAGCAACACTCCCAACCACCCTCTCTGTTTGTGAGTCTGGTTTTATTCCCATGACTGATCCAGACATTCCTGCTGCCCCCCTTTGAGGCTGCTGAGGCCCAGATGGCAACTGCAAAAAATACCTCCTACTAAACTTTCTCCCATCCTTGCAACCTTAAAATTCCTAGCCGAGTATGAGCCTGACAATGGCCTCTCTCCCGAAGAGGCATTGTCCCGAGAGAAGAAGGCAGCAAAATACCATAATCCTGACAGGCTGCTCCTGTTCTCCCTTCTGCCAGAACCACCCCTCTATGCTACCGCCCCTCCATTTTGTGCCCCATTCTTAACTTGGCCGATATTATTGATTATACCACCAAAGCTAAAGCACAACTTTCACCAAAAAAAAAGTTTTATTAGAAAGTTAATAGAGGAAAAATGGGAACATTTGCAGTTAATAAAAAAACTATGAGCTCTCAATTTAGAATTAACTTCCCTCTCCCCGATGCCCACTATCTTCAAGAATAAATTGAAACCCAAATCTCAAAAACCTATATTGGCCTTTCCCATGACCAGGAGCAAAATTGCTATCTCTCTCCATAGTGTGAATAAAAATTCTGCCTCATCCTTTGAAGTGGGGAAGGACCCCCCTGATGGAGAAGATAATGAGGATATAATACCTTTGGGCAATGAGGCTTCTGATAATGAAAATGAAGCCTCGGGAGACCAGAAAGTGAGGAAGATGATGTAAAAGAGCAACAGTATCTCCGTCTAGCGTTCAAACACGTGAAAGATTTAAAAATGGCAGTAACAAATTACGCCCTGATGGCCTCCTTTATCATATCTTTAATTAAAAATTTGAGTGATCAGTGGCTTGTCCCCAATGATTGGTATTTTTTTTATTTTTGGCACATGCCACCTTGGCGGGAGTCGTCTATGTTCTTTAGAAGAGCGATTTTGTTGAAAACTTCAGAGAAATAGCACTTTGCAATTCTGAAAGTAAAACTTCAAAGAACTGGACCAAAGATAAGCTTTAAGAACAGAGCCCTTATGATACTAATGACAAACAGGCTAGGTTCCCTCCTGGCCTTCTAGCTCAAATTCAAAATGCAGGTATTAAGTCTTGGAAATGACTCCCTCCTAAAGGGTCAGCGACCATTTCTCTTGCCCAGGTCCTCCAGGGTCCCAAGGAGACTTACAGTAACTTTATCAGTTGTCCCACTGAAGTGTCGGAGAGGCTTTTCGGACGTGATGAAAACAAAGAGTACCTTTCTCAAACACTTCGAATTTGAGAATGCAAACCCTGCCTGCCAGGCCACCATACGCCCCACTGTAGCAGTGTTGAAATTTCTGATTCTATAAAACTGTGTGCAGGCATTGGCTCAGCCAATGTAATATGACTTGCCAATGGAGTTGCCCTTAAGGACTTCAAGCAGGGCTGACCCCGAAAGCTTGCTTTAATTGCAAACAGCCAGGGCATTTCTCTAGGGAGTACAAAACCTCTAACGCAGAACATACACTCCTGGCCTCCTTGTGTCCACGCTGCAAGCGAGGGAGGCATTGGGCTTCAGAGTGCTGTTCCAAGACAGATGTGCAAGGTAATGCTTTGCCTCTGAAGCAGGGAAACTTCCAGAAGGGCGATTCCCTGGTCCCAAACCTGAGACAAAGCCCTGGGGCTGTCAGGTTTGTCCTCAAACATTAATCCCTCAGACTCAAGAGTTGTCTCCCTCCACCGAGCAACTGCAGGCAGCACTGGACTGGACCTCTGTTCCTCCACTGATACAATATTGACAACTGAGATGGGGACACAAGTCCTATACACTGGGGTCTTTGGCTCCTTGCCCTCTATTACCTTTGGCCTTCTCCTCGGGTGTGTAAGTTCTACTCTCAAGGGTTTAAATATCTCCCCTGGAGTGAAATAAAAATCCTGGGCATGTCCACCTCTGGCCCCTTGGCTGTTAAATCAGGACTGAGGATTGCTCAATTGCTTTTAGTCCCACTTAAACATCCTAATCAAAGATTTCTTCGAGAGTCTAGGAGCTCTAAAACCTAGGTACATCTGATGCCTTTTAGGTCCAGCAAATTACCCAAGATAGACCCCTTCTTAAATTAAAATGAGAGGGAAAAGCCTTTGAAGGACTTATAGAAACTGGAGCCAATGGCATGATTATCTAACAACAAAACTGGTCTCCTTCCTGGCCCCAGAGGGCCTCATTAACACATTTAAAGGGCATCGGGCAAACATCTAATTCCCAACAATGCTCTAAGGTTCTTACATGAGTAAATGAAGAAGGCAATTCTGGTACCGTACAGACTTATGTTGTGCCTGATTTACCTGTTAATTTATTGGGCAGAGACATACTTGGCCAGTTAAATCTTATTATGTGTAGCCCTAATGAGATAGTTACTCATCAAATGTTAAAACAGGGATTTGTCCCAAATATGAGCTAGGAAAATATTCACAAGGAATACAAGAGCCTATCTCAGTGACTGAAAAATGTAACTGCCTGGGGCTTGGTTCTGAAATTTTACCCTAACAGCCATTGACATCCCAATTACATAGAAATCAGATGAAGTCATATGGGTTGATCAATGGCCATTAACCTCAGAAAAACTGGCCGCAGCAACAGTTTTAGTACGGGAACAACTTGCTGCAGGCCATGTGGAACCTACCACCTCCCGTTGGAATACTATGATTTTGTTATTAAGAAAGCATCAGGTGCTGGGCAGTTGTGACTCACATCTTTAATCCCAGCACTTGGGAGGCAGAGGCAGGTGGATTTCTGAGTTCGAGGCCAGCCTGGTAAACAGAGTGATTTCCAGGACAGCCAGGACTACACCAAGAAACCCTGTCTTAAAAAACATACAAACAAAAAAAAAAATCAGGCAAGTGGAGACTGTTACAAGATTTGAGAGAAATTAATAAAACTATGCTTACTATGGGAGCCTTACAACCTGGATTATCCACTCCTGTGGCCATTTCTGATGGATTTTTTAAGATAATATTAGACCTCAAAGATTACTTTTTTACCATTCCCTTACACCCTGAAGATAGACAGCAGTTTGGCATTAGCCTGCCAGTAACCAACTTCAAAGGGCCTATGCCAGTGGCAGGTCCTACCCCAGGACATGTCTAACATCCCAACTATATGTCCAAAATTTGTGGCACAAGTGGTTGATCCCTTTTGTAAAATATGGCCTTCCATTTATATTGTCCATTACATAGATGATATCCTTCTAGCAAGACCTGATCATACCCAATTACTTTACTGCTATTAAGAACTATCACAGAAGCTGGCAGATAGAGAACTTCAGGTTGCCCCTAATAAAATTCAGTTATAAGACCTTTATATTTATTTATGCTTTGATCTTTGCCATCAGAAAATTGTTACACAGAAACTCCAGCTCCAAGTAGGCCATTTGAAAACTCTTAATGATTTTCAAAAATTGTTAGGTGATATAAAATGGATCAGACCTTATCTTAAACTTACTACTGGGGAGCTTATGCCAATTTTTGATGTTCTTAAGGATTTTAATCCCTCCTCCCCCTGTTCTTTGATGCCTGCAGCTACATGTGCCTTGCCGGTGGTAGAAAAAGCCATCCAAGAACAGGGAGTTTCCTTTATCTCTTATTAAACACCACTCTTATTTGCTATTTGTGCCACCTCGAATATACCTCCAGGAGTGTTTTGACAATGTAGCCCTCTTCTCTGAATTCACCTTTCAGCTTTCCCCACCTTAAGTACTTGCCCCTTATACCTCCCTGGTTGCTAAGCTTATTCTTTTAGTACATGAACAGAGTTGCCAGTTTTTTGGGGATAGATCCTGATAAAATTATTATGCCATATTCTAAAAATCAACTAGATTGGCTCATGCAAACCACAGATGATTGGCCCCTAACTTGCTCCTCCTTTTTGGAAATAATTGATAATCATTACCCTGCTGATAAATTGCTTCAATTTGCTAAGATTCTTTCCTTTATTTTCCCAAAGTTTACCTCTGCTCAACCAGTACTAATACTTTAATGGAATGGCAGCTTACATTATAGATGGACAGGCTACCCCTATTTGTTCCCCCTTTAAATAGATCCAACTTGTAGAATATTTTGCAGTAATAAAGGTTTTTCAGTTATTGATAAATCACCCCTTTAATTTGTATACTGACAATGCCTATATTGCTCACTCCATTCCCATTCTCAAGACAATCCCATATATTAGACCCTCCACAAATGCCACCCCTCTTTTTTCTCAGTTTCAAAAATTGATTGCCTCTAGATGACACCCCCTTTTCTAGACATCTCCATGCTTATTCTTATTTGCTTGGTTCCCTTTCTAGAGGAAATGCCTGTGCAGATGCTGCCACCTGCTTGACCTTCCCAGTGATGATAGGCTCTGTAGAACAGGCCCAGAAAAGTCATGCCTTGCATCATGTAAATGCTCAGACCCTTCATTTACTTTTTAAGATCACTCATGGATAGGCATGCCAGATTGTTAAACAATGCCCTGCCTGTGTCACACTTTTGCCTACCCCACATCTGGGAGTTAATCCTAGAGATTTAATTCCAAATGAAATATGAAAAAATGAATGTCAAACATATTCCTGAATTTGGCAATTTTAAATATCTTCATATGACCATAGGCATGTTTAGTAGATTTACTTTACATGCTGGAAAGGCTTCTAAAAATGTTATAGCCCATGGTTTGAACTGTGTTTCTGTGATGGGTAAACCTAAGATTATTAAGACTGATAATGGTCCTGGGTACACTGGGAAAAACTTTCAAAAGTTTTGACATCAATTACAAATTAGACATTTTACTGGCATTACTTATAATCCTCAGGGACAGGGCATTGTTGAACGTGACCACCAAACTATCAGAAATACTCTATGTAAGTTAAATAAGGGGGAGTTATACACCCAGAGGAGGTCTCCTAGAAATACTCTTCATCATGCCTGTTTGTTCTCAATTTTCTAAATCTGGACACTCATAGAAAATCTCGCCTCTGCCACCCTGAGACTAATAAAAATTAAGCCACTGTTATGTGGAAGGACTCTCTTACCTTTAAACTGAATGGCCCGGACCCATTTCTTATATGGGGCTGAGGATCGATATGTCTGTCAATCCCCATCTACCTTTTAATTTGACCTGGCAAGTAATAAATGGAAAGTGTGACACTATATAGAGCACTTCTCAGGTATCACACCCTGGCACTTGGTGGCCCAGTCTTTACCCTAATCTCTGCAAATTTGCCATAGGTGTCCCTGCTAATTGGGACCTAGAAGGGCAAACAGATTTTCAAAATGTCCCCTCCTTTCCCTCTCTGACTGACAGGCACAGCCTAGACCCTTGGGGTGGGTGTGGCACAAAAGATAGAAGGAGCATGTTAAAAGTGCTTCCCTTCTATGTTTGCCCTGGCTATCACTGAGACCACTCCTTGAATCCAGAGTGTAGAGGTAAAAATAATTTTTTCTGTAAAAATTTGGGTTGTGAAACAACAGGAGATACCTATTGGCATCCTTTCTCCCCCTGGGACTTTATCACAATCACTGCTAATCATACACATTGTAAAGCAAGAAACCAGGAAAACCCAGATTGGGTTAATATTCCAGAGTGCTCAGGCTGGTGTCACCCACTTCATTTTACTGATTTACTGATCTAGGAAAATTTACTGATCTAGGAAAAAAGAATAATAAAAGGACCAGTGGCCATTCTTGGGGTCTAAGGATTTACAAGGAGTGCTCTGATGATGACCTACTATTTACTATAAAATTGTTGATACAACCAACTGAGGTTGATAGGCTGTTGCCTATTGGACCAAATCATGTCGTAAATCCCTTGCCCCCACAAAACAGCCTGCTAATCTTGTTCCTACCTCTTACACCACTACTCCCCCTCCTTCTGATGATGCCTTTAAACCTGATACTCAACATTTTATTCTTTAGGTCATTAATAGGACCTTTTTAGTGCTAAATCATTCCTGCCCTGAACTCACTGAATCCTGTTGGTTATGTTATCATTCTACTCCACCCTTTATGAGGAAATTGCTGTGAGTTCTGAAGGCACTAAGACCCAAGCGTCCTCCTTATGCAGGTGTAATCAACAACAAGATGCAAAACTAACACTGAGCATGGTCTCAGGCCAAGGACTGTGTGTTGGTAACAAGATCCTTTCCACCCATGCTCATCTTTGCAATAAGATAATTTCCTATGTCTCCTCTTCCTCTGCCTACCTTCTTCCCACAGATGATACTTGGTGGGCTTGCAGTGATGGTCTTACATTTTGCCTTTATATTCAAAATTTAATGAAAAACAAAACAGCATTTTGCATACTTGTACAATTGATTCCTATCTTAACCTCTTATACTGAAGAAGGTTTTGCTCAGGCTTGGGGCCCTGGCACTGATCAAGCCCTGCTTAAGATAAGGTGTGAGGTCTTAATCAGCCGTTACCTTATCTCTCCTCCTTGACCTCAGTGCTGCTGGGGCTGGAACAGGCATAACTTCTCTAGTTCTTTCAAATAGGCACTACTCAGAACTTTGACAGGCTATCGATAAGGGCATTGAACAGCTAGAGAACAGCATCACTAATCTGGAAAAGTTTGCCATTTCACAGTCTGAAGTGGTCCTCCAAAATCGCAGAGCTCAATCTGCTTTTCCTTCAGCAAGGGGGGGCTCTGTGCCTCCCTCAAGGAGGAATGCTGTTTACTGAACACACCGGGGCAGTTAGATATAGTTGGCCAAGATCAGAGAGATTAGAATGGCAAAAAAACTGTGGGAACAAAAATAAGGGTGACTTGTAAACAGTTTCTTTGCCTCTCCTTGGCTTACCATACTTCTCCCTTCCATTCTGGGTCCAGTGGTCGGTCTCCTTCTCTTTTTGGCTTTCAGCACTTGGGCTTTTAACAAACTCACTTGTTCTGTAAAACAACAAATTGACTCCTTGGCATCTAAACCTCTGCAAGTACATTATCATAGACTTGATCTGGCTGATAGAGGCTTGGCTGAACCTTTCGTTATTATAGCTCCTTTAGGAGCTGCATAGAATTCAGATCTGTGCACTTCAGTTTAGCATGGCATAGACACAACGTGATGACCTGCAAGAGGTGTGTGACGAGGTACCACAGGGGGAGGACCAAAATTGTCCACTTCTGAGTCCCCAGAAAAGCAAACCTGATTACATAGAGGTTGGTGTTGATTTCTTGTGTCTCAAAGCAATGGACTAGGACCCTCAATATCCTATGTGACAAATGAGACAAATAAGCCTCTCATCTCCATAAAGACACCATTACAAATGATACTGGGAGGGTCAGATCAATACTTTCCCCCTCTGGTTAATGCCCACTTGTCTGCCAATGAGATATCTTAAAGTTCTCATTCCCCTGCCTGCCTCATTTAAAATTGTTAAAAGAGAGGGGTTGTGGGGAGCCAAACCTAGGAGATTACCTGCTGTTCTGGAAAGCCTAGTCAGTACAAGGTTAGGAAAGGACATTTGCAGGTCTCAGGCACCAGGAACTTAAAGAACATTTAGTGTTTCCTAGGAGCCAGTTATGACAGTGGGATGGTCTTGAGCAATAAGAATATGAGAGCAGGATAGTCTTGGGTAATGGGGATAGGACAGTGGGATGGTCTTATATAATGATGATTCAATATTGGGATAGTCCTAAGCAATAACCCTTGCCTAATCTTCCCATTTTTCTGTGGCTTTATAACCTACCCCCGAAATTAAAGTTGCAGAGCTTGATCAGAACTCCAGATTTCCTCTCATTCTTTGTGTCTCTTCATTCTTTTACCCCCTTCCCTAGGGTCTCTTCAAATCCCTATGGGCAGGGGCACCCATATTACAGAGATTCCTTATAATTGTCCAGGACAAGAGAATGTGGAACAGGCCAATGGAACTTTAAAACAATATCTTCATAAAAAAAGGGGGGGAGAGATATACCCCTGTACAACACAAATTTATTTAAATCATGTTTGTTTTCTTTTTTACTTTAATTTTTTTTAAATTTTAATGCCAAGGAACTTTCTGCTGAGTGTCTATGGCACTCTCCAACTAGGCATACTTAAGCATAAGTGAAAGGGAAGGATTCACTTACTGGCATAAGGCATGATCCCAATCAGGTATTAAATATGGGAAGACAGCATTTTTGTGTTTTATTCTGCAGGATGCTGAAGGTGATGGTGGCTGCCACAGTGATGGTTGAGACATGCTGATGCCAGAACAAAGAATGATGCTGACCTGTGAGCTTGGTGAGTGCCTTGACAATGGTGACTGGGAAGCTTTATTGGGCATAAGTTCCCGACTCACCATTGCTTACCTATACCCCTGATGGGACAAGCTGCCTTGCCTCAAGTTCTTAAACATTGTGGAACAGAGAATCAAATAAAGAAGTTATAATGCCTCTTGCATTGTTATTAAATGTGACCAGTTATTCAGACTCTATCATGGACTGGTCTAGAAATCAATCCAATATTGGAAATAACAGTCTTCATTTGAAAGTCTTGTTCTGGACATTTTCAGAGACACATATGGAAATTAGCTGCAGTTCTCTATGATGTTATGTTAGCAAGAGACAAAATAAAGGCAGGATCTGGATTTCAAATGGGTGTTAGCATGTGTGTTAAGGCTCTTTTAAATATCAAGGTAAGACCTTAACTCTTTTGAACAGTTCCATGCTACATTACAGGCTCAAAACTTAACTCTTTCTTAGTTCTTTATTACTTGTGCTTTAATAAGTGCTAATATCTGGCACTTAACACACACTGTTTAGTAGCAGGGAATTAAGTGAAAGGATTTATTCCTGTGTGCACCTTTCTCTGGTGAATCAGACAGAAGCTTGTCTGGCAAAGCTGGTTAACTCCCTATGAACCAGAGAGGAAGAAAAGCAAAAGAATTAAGATTCTTTATACAGGTAATTATGCACATACACATAAATATTCAAACATTCAATCTGCCACAGCTATTCATGCCAGCTTACATAGATGCATATGTGTTTGCCTATATACATTCATACACACAAACAGAAACAAATTTTCATGGATGGATAGATAGGTAGATGAGTGAATGGGTTAAATCTCCCCAAGCCAAACTATTCAATCAACAATTTATTTCTATTCCCTGGTCTTTTTTTGTATCTTTTATACCAAAAAAATTCTATAGAAAATCACATCACAGTTAAAATGTTAAATAGAATAGGCATTAGAGAAGGACATTGATATTAAGTACAGAGCAGTGTTTTATTAGAATATACACATTGTATGTTTACAGTAACAGTTTTCACACAGCATTGCATTATCACAGTGCAAACCTGGAGCTTCATGTTTGAACCTAAATATTTTTTTGTAACATAAATGTCTATTTCTCTTTTTAGTGTAATTATGAAAGATCATTGTATTTCTTAATACTTAATAAGCCTTTGCTTATTATTATGAGGAGTAGGTCCATTCTATACTTGACAATTTTTACAGAACTTCCAGACAATTTCAGACTGAAGAAACACAGAAATCTGAGTATTCATACGTGGCTAGACAACTTATTTTAAGTGGTTGCACTTAGATCATCAGAGATCATGCTAACAGGGTGTGAGTTTGAGATAACAACATATTGGATATATAAATGACTGTTAACTTTTGCCTTTCCTAGTTGTGTCTATAAGGATTCTACCATATGTTATGCAACCCAGGAATAGCATTGATTCTATGGGCTCCATTCAAAGACATATTCCTCCAACCAGTTTTATTCAGAAGAAATTGTCAGTCATAAAATATGCAGCTTCACAAATAATTAGGAACAGAATGATCACGATTTCTATACTTCTATGTGAGGTGGAAATGACTCATGAACCAATTTCTATTAACCATGGCTGTGTCAGTTCTCTCACTCATAAGCTGATCATAGAAGTATAAGACTGTCATGGCAGCACCTAAGGCTTTTCTTCTAATTGTCAACCATATATATAATATGAGTAGACATCCACTAAAAATCTGGATGACAGTTTTTAAGAAAGAAAATATTGTTAATACTGGCCCTCCTGATTACTACTGAAAGTAAATTCTGAAAATGACAAAAGTCTGAGCCTCACAGTGAGTCAAATTAATGGGTTGTTAAAATATTATTCAGGAGTAAAAATTTTTCAAGTCTATGTTCTACCATTGGAGCTTAGAATATATATTTTGTGAGCCCATTGATAACTCCTATTTCTTTTGGTTTATGTTTAGATATCTGACCTTGTGTCTTTAATTTATTTCTCCTAGAATTGCCTTTTTGTATAAGAATATCCTATGCCACCAAGATTATTTCTAGTTCATTTATATTCTCATTTTCTCTCTCTCTCTCTCTCTCTCTCTCTCTCTCTCTCTCTCTCTCTCTCCTTCTCTCTCTGTCTCTCTCTCTTTTTCTCTCTCTCCTTCTCTCTCTGTCTCTCTCTGTCTCTCTTTCTCTCTCTCTCCTTCTCTCTCCTTCTCTCTCTCTCTCTCTCTCTCTCTCTCTCTCTATCTGTCTCTCTCTCTCTTTCACACACACACATACTTTTTTCTTTCTCAGGTATAACTGGTATTCGTTAAACATTTTATTTAGCATTTTAATGCTGCATCTTTGGAAAAATTCATACAATTTTTTGCACAAAAATTCTGCTATAACCACTATCACCTCTGCATCCAAACACTTTTTGTTCTTTCTAATATTAACATTATTCATATCATCTGTGTGTGAATGGATATGGCACCATCTACTGGAACATGCATTTTAGAGCATGCATCTCAGAATATATCTTACTCAATTTCATCTATCAGCTAATTAAATGCCAAAAACTACTCTAGTATGAGATTTTTCATAAGTTCTGACAACTGTCATACTGGAATTTTATCTGGCTTAATCTTGTCCAAAAACTGTCCAATCAATTACAGCTTTGGGGAATTCAAAAGTGCAAATGCACAGATTCGAAAAAATCTTCATTAATCCCATATCTGATAGAGGGCTAATATCCAAGATATATAAGGAACTCAAGAATCTAACCAGCAAAAAACCAAACAACCCTATCAAAAATACAGGTATAGAACTAAACCAAGAATTCACAAGGGAGGAATCTCAAATGGCTGAGAATTACCTAAAGAAATGTTCAAAGTCCTTAGTGATCAGATAAAAGCAAATCAAAATGACCCTGAGATTCTACCTTACATCAATCAGAACGGCTAAGATCAAAACCTCAGGTGAGAGCACATATTGGTGAAAATGTAGAGAAAGAGGAACAGTCTCCCATTGCTGATGGGATTGCAAAAAGGTGAAACAACTCTGATAATCAACTTGAAGAACCCTCAGAAAAATGTAAATAGATCTATCTGAACACCCAGCAATACCACTCTTGGGAATACACTCAAAAGATACCAACCAATGCCAGAGAAGCACGTGTTCCACGATGTCCTTAGTGGCTTTCTTTTTGATTTCCAGAAGCTGGAAACAATCCAGATGTCACATAACAGAAGAATGGATACAAAATGTAGTTCATTTATACATCGAAATACTACTTATTTATTAAGAACAAGGACATCCTGAGTTTTTCTGGCAAATAAATAGAACTAGGAAATATAATCCTGAGTGAGGCAACTCAGTCAAAATGACATGCATAGTATGTAGTCATTAATAAGTGGATATTAGCCAATAGAAAAGTACAGAATACCCAATATACAGTCCACAGAACTCAAAAAGAACTACAAGCTGAAGAATCCAAGTGAGGATGCCTCAGTCCAATGAAAGAGGAAATAGAAAGCAATCACAAGTGGGGAGGGAGAAAGGGAACAGGGAAGGAAAGTTGGTGGGAGAAGACGGGAACACGATCTGGTATTGGGTGAGGGAAAAGGACTGAACACCTAAAGGACTGCAGAAAAAAAAAACAGGCAACCTCAGGAGGCAGGATGTTGCAGATCCCTCCAGAACGCACCAGAGAACTAGGAGTTGAAAAACACTCAAGACTAAAAGGGAAGGACTTTAGATTAAATGCCCAACAGTAGAGTAGTGAAGTTATAGTGCCCCCTCCAACAGAAAGACATGGCATCCAGTGAAGAATGGGGTTGCAATCACATAGTCAAAATTCTGACCCATAATTGTTCTTTTCTAAAAAACAAAAAACAAAAAAAAAACAAAAACAAAAACAAAAACAAAACCTGCAGGGATGGAAATGGAGAGGTGCCTGAGGAAAAGAAAGTTCAGCTACAGGCCAAAAGTGGGATCGAGCTCAAGGGGAGGTCCCAAAGCCTGGCTACTACTGAGGTTATGTGGCACTCAGAAAAGGGACCTATCATGTCTGCCCTCTAAAAGAACCAACAAGCAGCTGAAAGAGTCAGATGCAGATATTTGTACCCAGCCAATAAATTGAACATTGATTTCAATGGTAGAATTAAGCTGGAAGAAGCTGAGGATGAGGACATCCCTGTAGGAGGACCAGCAGTCTCAATTAACCTAGACCCCTGGGATATAGATATATTAAAACACTTCCCTTATCATATTCTAGTAATATTAAATAATGTCTAAGGTTCTATGGCCTATGTAAGTGCCATCTTGAACCATTAAAATCAAGTTAGATTCTTTCTTGTGATCTTATAGACCTGTAAATTCATGGATTATAAAGTAGCAAATAAGCAATAGTCAATTTTGCATCTCATGTACCAGTATGATTTAGATAGTAAAATGCTCAGCTTGTTTGCATGATAGCAAATGGAAAATCAAAACAATACTATAAATTTTGTTGCATAATGAAACAAAAATCAAATTATGCTTAGGATGGAGAATAAAGATTATGCCATTTCATATATTTTTTAAATGACATACTGGATAGAGTCCTAAGAAAGGATAAGTAAGCATTACACTGAGGCCTAACTTTTCCAACCTCCTTCACAGGCTACAATACCCTCTTTGCTTCTAATAGTTAGAGTCACAGCTTGCCTAGTACATAGATCTGAGATGTTGCAAATCAACATAGGCTTATGAGTTTTAACCATCTTAGAGACACAGTCACAAATCTGGGGAAATGGTTAAGACTATATTAAACAAATGGAAGTAATTTTCATCTTAGATTGATTAGTCTAGATCTTCAGAGTCAGCTCTCTGCAACAGGTCATCAGTAGAGCATCCTACTGCTAAGCCATGTTCATGATACCCACAATTATTGTTTCACTATTTCCTTCCTTTCTCATACAAATACAGGGGCAACTCTAGAACCTGATGCTTTTAGCAAAGCTAGCAGAGGTTTTTGAATCCCCCTAAAAAAATAAGGCAACACTTAACAGAGAAGAGAAACGTGTGTGTGTGTGTGTGTGTGTGTGTGTGTGTGTGTGTGTGTGTGTATGTGTGTGTGTGTGTATGTGTGTGTGGTGTGTATGTGTCTGTAGGAAATCTGCAATGTGATAGCTGTCATTATTAAGACTGTGCATTCACAGAGACCTGTTATAATGTACTCTTTCCTTCCCTCAGAAGATACATCATATCCCATAGGGTGACCATGAGAAAGTAAAGGTGTATATCCAAAACTATGTATATGGAAAGTGGTGATAAACACTTGAGACAATATGTTTAGACCTTTCCTCCTGAGATCTCATAGGAAGTTCAAGAACTAGCATCTAGAAGCCCTCAACTTCTGACCAAATCCTTAAATCAATCCATGCTTTCAAGTCACAATCAATTGTTCCCTACAAGATACAGACCTTTATTTCTAACTTACTTAAGCAACCTCCCATTGAAATCCAGGCCCTGACATTACTTTGAAATAAAAACAAACTTGCTATTGTTTATTTTACTACTTCAGGAAACCTATAAACTTTCAGTCTTAAGAAACAGAAATGTAAAAGTATGACTTGTGCAGACTTCCTATCCTTAAGTGGCTAAACTTTGTTGTTTATAATTAAAGGGACCTAGAACTGTAAAGGGCATAAAAAGGAATTGAGCAGTGGAGTTACTGACTACTTTGAGGGTTCCTAAGTGTGTATTAGAGGAGTCTGTAGACTGCTGTACAATTTAAGTAGAGTATTATACCCTTTGACCTTTAAGGAGAAATCTCCAGACAGCTGTACTGTATGAAACCTCAAAACTTCCTGTGAATAGAATCTTCTTCCATCCTTTATTCATGCTGACAGTAGAAATTATCTGTGAATTCCAATGTAGGCGTGTAGGTCCTCTCACTAAGAAGGAGCTATCATCAATCATGACAGCAATTGCCACATATATGTCTTTCTCCAAAACTGTCATCAGGTATACAAAATCCTAGTTGAGAGTCCCCAAGACAAGTAACTTGAAAAATGTTGTTCATGGGTATAATTGCTGAGTCTCTCAAACATTTCATTTAACCTTCTTTTCCTGTTTAGACACCAGTCACTGGGGCTTATATTCTAGTAATTAGAATTCTGTTCCACATGACAGCAATCTCACTTTTTCTCTCCTGCTCTATTTATGTATCTGCAAGTCTTCATTCTTCAATTGCCAGGATATCTGTTTTATCACAATACAGAGTGAAAAAAAAAACTAGTAGCAAGAACCTTGGAGGATGCAAGGGCAAGAAAATGTGGAAGAACTTGGAAAGACTATTTTTTGAAGTAGGCATAAATATTGAACACAATTCCATTGGTAATATGATCAAGGCCTTCACAAATCCATCTAATGGATCCATACACCAGAAAAACAAGAGGCTCACAGGACGCAATAGGGATGACTTTAGATTAAATTTGCAGATAAGGGGAGACCAAATCAGTAGTGACCACCTCCAGTAGATAGTGATGGCCCCCAGTTGAAGGAAGAGGCCTCCCACCCATCACAATGTTTTTATCCCAGAAATTGTTCCCATACAAAGGAAGAACAGGGACATCCAAAGACTCCCCACCTGGGGGAATAATCCTGTCTGCAGACACCTGCACTGTTACTATTGCAAAAAGGTGCTTTCTGACAGTAACTGGGTACTGACTCTTCCTTGGGAAGTTTGGAAAGCAGCTGATGAACGCAGATGTGGATTCTTGAAGCCAACCATCAGAATGAGCTTGAGGATCCTGGAAGCTAGTGGAAGAATTTGAAGAGCAGAGGAGGATTGCAACCCTATAGGAAGAACAATGTTAGCTGATCAGACCACCCAGAGTTCCCAGGGACTAGACCAAAAACCAAGGTGTACACAGGAAAGGATCCATTGCTCTAGATACATATGTAGCAGACGATAGCCTCTTCTGACAACAAGTAAATTTTCTAACACAAAGAATGTCTTGTGCCTCCAGAGGGTCAGAGGTCAAGCTCCAATTCTAATGCAGAGCTAAGCAATTTCTAAAAAGAAATAAAACCCAAGAATTTGTTTATTTTCATTAATTGTGGACCCTAGAATAATCTAAATTTCTAACAAGTGAATTTCTTAAAAATTTTTAATGGAATTTTGTTATATTTAAAATTTGAATAGAAAGAGTGATGATTCTTACATGTCTGAAAGCTTTCTCTGACTCTCCAAGTCATTGTATGTTGCATCAAGCGTAAGGATCATTTTTAAAAGGTATTCCAGGGGTTAAAAATTAGATAGAAAATCAGCCAGTTGCCAAGAAACCCTTTCTCCAGACTGCTTTTCCTTGAGGGTACCTGTTTTCAGACTTATTTTTCTGCTCATCACCTGTTTGACAATTACCATTCTAGATTACAGAAATGTATCAAACACAAGTCATAGTTGTTCAGTATAACACATCTACATTTATGTATCCTTTCTCAGTTAATCTTTATAATTATATAACTTTATACCTTTGTAACATCCTTGGGGATAGAGATGCATGTAACAATCTGTGGGGAAGAGCCTGGATACAGAATATCTTTTTTTTATTTGTTCATCTGTGTGGGAATGGAAACAGTTATGAAGTCAGGATAGGATGATCTTTTACATGCTGCCTCATCTACACTCCCCAAGATATTAGTTGTATGCCTGAGAGTACTGAGAGCTCAAGTGTAATACAGTATAAAAATTGCCATTTGTTGAAATCCCAAAGATACCATTAGAATCATTACCTACAGCTGACAAGCAAGGTTGGAAATTCCCACAGGATTGTGTTTGGTGCTCATCATATTCATCATATTCCTATCTAATCTCCATCCAGAAGAGTAGATTGGAGGTCTCTTGGAGAGTCAACAGCTACTGCTTCATACTTCATATGTGTAACTTTGCATTGATATAAGAACAGTAAACAAAAAATAGATGTATAGCTCATTGATCCTTTCATACTTAGTAAGCTTTCACATACATACCTGACATGTGTTCATAATTAACCTGCTCATTACAGTTATTTTTCAAATGATTTGTTATATTAGCATCCACTTTACTATTACATTCTACTACGTAATCGTGAGAGCAAGAGTAATATTTTGGATCAAGTAGTAACTGTACAGGAAGCAGTCCTTAAGATGATACATTATCCACAAGAAGAACTTTACAGCCATGATGGGAGGGAAAATCTGACTGGAAAAAAGTGGGAATAGTCCCAAAAATTATCAAGATAAAATAATCCATGGCTTGACAAGTAGATGTTTGTAAGGACACTATTTACCATAATGGTAAAAGTGCTTTCTCACAACTGTAGTGGCAATATTGGTACCAATCACACTAGAGTTTTGCGAATTGATGTTGTCTGAATGAAAAATCTGCTTGTGGAACTGAACAGAAGTAAAAGTAGATATTATGCATAAACCAAAGTTAAAGAAAACAAGACTTAAAACAAGAATCACTCCAGGTCTTTGGTAAGATCACACAGACCTAGTTCTTAAACTCTTCTAGTACTCCTGTCTCTGCAGAACTGAGTGACAGTCACTATACCTACTACACTATTCTGTTTCTTGTAGTTGATGCTATGAAATGGTTTCCTTAATTTAAGTCCAGTATTCTTAAATAAATCATAATTTGTCTTATCTATGTAAGAGCCACCATTGGAAAATCTCTTAGAAATAGTGTTTTCCTAAACTAATTTCTCCAAATCCATAAAATATATGCAAGAAAATAAGCAAGGAGTAAGTAATTCACCTCATGTACAATTCTAAGTGATCTTTGGGATAAATGTTTCAGAGAAACCCTGGAATCTCCTAGTTTGTATACTGATACTCCTTTTTACTTCTGATTCTGTGTCTTCTCTTAATTTTTCTCTAGAAATAATATACAATAATAGAATTGTCCCATATCACAACATTCACTTAAACACACTAAAAAAAGATACCATTTCAACAGATATTAATATGGAATGACTTCATGTAAAGCAAAATAATACAAATAGAACTATACTCATCGCTATGTAAAACACAAAACTCCAATTTGGTTTAAGCCATAAAAATGAAGCCAGATTTGCTGAACTGAACAAAGGAGAATGCCATTAGCACATTCACTAAGATCAAAAATTAATAAAAGAGACCTCATGAAACCATGAGGCTCCTTCACAATAAAGGATGCCTTCATTCTGAGAAAGTGGACACCTACAGAATTACCAACTATAGTTCTGATAAAGGGCTAATATCATAAGTATATAAAGAACTCAAAATACCAGATACAAAGGAATAAATGACCAAATTTAAAAAGAAATCCATATCTAAGCTGGAATTCTTACTATAGAAACAAGAAATGAGTCAAAATAAGTTAATGAAAAGAACAAAATCCTTAGTCATCATGGAAATCCAAATCAAAACTACTTGAAATTTCATCTTCCTCACATCATAATGACTAAGATCTATAACACAAGTGACATCTCATTCTGCTGAAGATGTGGAGTAACATCCACTGCTAGAGGGAGATCAAACTTGTATAGCTTCTATGGATATCAGTATGGTGGTTACTTTGGAGGGAGGGATGTTCAGAAACAATCTACCTCAAGATATAGCTGTACCACTTTTGTGTATATATACAATGGATGCTTGATCATTCCAGAGAGACACATGCTCAGCCTTGATCATTTCTGTTCTATCAATAAAATCAGAAATTGAAAAAATCTTGATGTACCTCAACAAAAGAATGGATAAATACAATAACGTAAATGCGTAGAAATAGAAGAAAAATCCTCTGTGAGTTATTTCAGACGCAAAAAGACAAATGCTATATATATTCACTTATATGTGGATATTGTCTGTAAATTCAAGTATAATCACTAGACCACCCAGAAAAACCCAAATGATAAGTACAGTTAAATGAGTAGACACTAGATAGAGATTATGTTGGAGAATGAAATAAAATATTAGATAGTTATAAAGGCACGTGGGGCTTGTAAAAGGAAGAATAAATGAGAATAGGGAGGAGAGAGAAAGATAATTAAGGAAATAAAAAGAGTTAAAATTTAGGAACATTTGAGTAGTATAGAATTCTATAACAGTATAAGCATCATAGATTATATTTATAAATGAAAGTGTTCCAAATATTTCAAAGGGGCATCACTAGCAACCAAATGAAGCCTTCAATACTGGGACTTTGTTGCATCTCATTGGAATTTTCCTAATGATAAAATAAGTAAAATACATCTTCAAAGTTCACAAAGTAGTACATAACATAATAAAACCAGCTTCTAAACTCACATGACATACATATTTTACTTTTGCAAATAGAAATATGTTTACATAAAGCACACACAAAAATTACATGTGCATCTATATGTTTGTACGTGTATGTGTATATATGTATGTGTATGTATGTATGTATGTATGTATGTATGTATGTAATAAGTATATAAAAAGAATCCATGCAATTGAAAGAGAATCACTAGGGTATAAAAAAGTTTTTACATTTAAAAGAAGGGGAACTGTGTAATTAAACACTAAGTTTAAAGACAACAAAAAATAGAGTTGAATAGACAACATATCATGTACCAAAATAAATGTATAACTAAAAATAATGATTAAATTTCCTAAGGATACATGTACTAGAGGATAGAAAAAGCCAGCCTGCTGTAATATGTAACTGAGTAATTTAATTGTAGAAGATTAAAAATCTCACTGATTTTGGGGTCTACAGTAATTATGGAAGCAGAAGTTTCTATATAAATGCTCAAGAGTCTGAAATATTTTACTCAAGGTGAACAATACAATACTGGTATAAACATTTTGAGAGATAAATTCTCTCTTCTTACATAAACTAAAGTTTCTTGCCAGGAATGGGCTAATTTGTTGAGTCATTTGCTAAAGTTGTACTGTATTACCTGACTAAAGCACCACAAACCATGTACAAATCCATTATTAAACCTCAACTACCTGATGGTAATGTACAATTACTGAGGAAACTATGTACTTATATCATAGAACAAGGAAAACCAGTCTGGTGTCCAAACAGAATTTTTCTCATTACAGACAACACTTGCAGATATACTGTATATTACTACACATGATCTTGGTTAAAATGCCAAGAAGCAGCTGTATGTAAAGGGAGAAGAGAAAAATATCAAGATCAAAAGCTACAAACTGGCACAAATATTAAGGGATTATTAATTTACATTTTTATTGGACATATGATTCCCTCCATAGGATTGAAGCCATACTTGACTCTTCTAATGTAAATAAGAACTATAGAGTAGTTAGATCATGGGCTAAAAACAAACTTCTCATTGTTAAGGCTACATATAAATAAAAAGACCCCTGATGACAGAATAATATAACCATATATCAGTGAATTGTGGAAACCATAACAAAGATGCTTATTTTCTAGTTCCATCCATTTACATAAGAATTTCTTGAATTCAATATTTTTAATAGCTGAAAAATACTCCATTGTGTAAATGTACCACATCTTTTGTATTCATTCCTTTGTTGAAGGACGTTGGGGTTCTTTCAAGCTTCTGGTTATTATAAACAAAGCTACTATGAACACAGTGGAACATTTGTCCTGGTTATATGTTGGAGCATCTTCTAGGTATATGCACTGGAGTGGTATAGCTGGATCCTCAGGTAATGCTATGTCCAATTTTCTGAGGAACCACCAGACTGATTTCCAGAGTGGTTGTAATCACACCAACAATGGAGGAGTGCTCCTCTTTCTCTAATTCCTCACTGGCATCTACTATCATCTGAGTTTTTGATCTTAGGTATTCTGACTAGTGTGAGGTGGTATCTCAGGGTTGTTTTTATTTGCATTTCCCTGATGGAACTAGAAATATCATCCTGATTGAGGTAACTCAATCACAAAAGAACACACATGGTATTTATTCACTGATAAGTGGATATTAGCCCAAAAGCTTGAAATAGCCAAGATTCAACTCACAGACCACATGAAGCTCATGAAGAAGAAAGATCAAGTGTGGGTGCCTCCGTCCTACTTAGGAGGTCTAACAAAATACTCAAGGGAGCAAATATGGAGACAAAGTATGGGACAAAAACTGAAGGAGGAGCTATCTGGAGACCATTCCACCTGGGTATCCATCCCATGTGCAGTCCTCAAAGGTAGACTCTGATATGGAGGTCAGGAAGTGCATGCTGACAAGAGCCAGATATAGCTGTCTCCTTGGGGGTCTGCCAGAGTCTGATATATTCAGAGGTAGATGCTCACAGCTAACCATTGATCTGATCAAGGGGTTCCCAATGGAGGAGTTAGAGAGAAGTCTGAAGGAATTGAAAAGGTTTAAGGCCCCATGAGGAGAGCATCAATACCAACCAACCAGAGCTCTCCAGCACCTAAAAACATCAGCCTGGGAGTACATAGGGAGGGACTCATGACTCCAGCTGTATATCTAGTGGAAGATTGCCTTGTTGGGCATAGGTCAGAAAGGAGATCCTTGGTCCCATGAAGGCTGGAAACTGAATGGGGGGGGGATTCAAGGGTGGGGAGGTAGGAGCAGGGAGTAAGTGGGAGCACATCCTCATAGAAAAAGAAGGAGGGGGATGGAATAGGGGGTTGCTGGGTGTGGGGGGGGGAATGGGATAAGGAGGTAAAATCTGAAAGGTAAATAATAATATCCAATAAAAACTGCCTATTGCACTTCATGTGAAATAACAGAAGAATACTCAATGGGCTGCATGTACTGAAAGAGAGACTTTGGAGTACTAGGTCCTAAGTGGGATGCCATTATCAAAGGTCTCCCCTCAAGTCTAACGGATTGGTGTAAAAATCAAGGCAGAAAGATAGTAAAGGTCTGAGGTAAGGAATAACTCAAAGAAAGCAATATTTTCTATACAAAACATTAGAGGCACATATAGGTAATCACAGAGACTGATGAAGTCCATATAAGATTTGCATAGGTTCAAACTAATTAATTTCAATAAGAGAAAGCCACAAGTGTGCATTTAAAATTTAAAAAACAAACAAAAAATTGTTTCATTATACACATGTCATGAAGTGGTTATCTTAAAAAAATTAAAAAGATTTTCAGATTCAATATTAATCTATAACACAACATGGAGAGAACTATGTAGAGAAATGAATATACTAATCCTAATAACAAAAAAAATCACACATTTAATCTGCAAATGGTGAGTCATCAAGATTTGAAAAAATAGTTATGAATTCCCTACACATTTCTATTCAATATTTCTTCTAAGGCTATAGTCAGGTGTGTTAGGTGAGAAAAAATTACATAAAATAATTCTTTATTTATGGGAGGCTTTTAGCTAATGATAAATATATTATAGTACTGCTTTTTGTAAATGAGATAACTGTATAGATATAAAAATCCTAAAGAACTCAAAATATGTACTCAGAATTACTTTTACACAAAAGGTATTGCAAATACGAACTTTCAAAAACAAATATATTAAAGGAAGCATTTCCCAGGCTTGGGGATGTCCTGTCTTTACAACTTAGTGCAACAGAAGTGTTTGATATGAAGACCTTTCTGTTCAACACAGAGTGCTCCAGTGACACATGAAGATTTTTTTTATTGGATATTTTATTTACATTTCAGATGCCAATCCCTTTCCCCATTTCCCTTCCCCAGAAAACCCCTATCCCGTGCACCCACCCTTTCCATTTGGCCTTTACACAATTTTTAATTGTTAGTCAAGGGCTTTGTAAGTATGGTAATGCTCAATCAGAAGGGTAACCTAGTACCCAACCTAGCTATGTAAACTATCTTTGACTGGTGGAGACATGTGAACTTCTGCCTCCATGCCCCCTCTCTCTTTCTCTCTCTTTTTCTCTCTCATTACCGAGCTTCTCATCTACTTCATCTTCTCCTCTCCTTACTCCATCTTTTCCTCTCGGTGCTCCTTCCCCCTTAGCTCCTCCTACATATGACCCTTCCTGTTAAAATAAAGCTTTTCTCTCAGAATACAATTAGTGCACAATTATTCCTATTTGTACCAGTGAGGTACAAGATAGTCTGAATACCCAGTCCATCCTTTTGTTGACTAGCCAGAACCTTTGCCATCTCTCTTGACTAGAACACTTAGTTTTGAACCTGGCTTTTTCTTGGCTTTAGAATGAATGTCAGCTGAGAACCCTCCACTCAGATCTTTTCTCTCAAGGTAAATAGCCTGGATTGGCTATGAGTCTATAGGTCTTCAATGCCGTCAGAAATCCAGAATGACTAAATTAACTGAATTTATGGGAAGCAATAAGCATAGCTTCTAAAACTTAGCTAATTTATAGAGACTGCTGAACACCTGGACAACCCCTATACTACTGAACGTTGGAGCATCAAATCTTCAGCCTTCTGGCCCAAACTCATCTGACATACTTTAGTGCTGCAGAATTAGACACATGAAGAATTTAAGAAACTTTAATGTAATACAATTTAAAAATTCATAAACCACTGGTAAATGACAATTCTTAAACTATGCATAGATAAACATTCCTGTTATTTGTCTATTCTGAAAGATTCAAAGGAGGAGTCTAATTAGTCTAGATCGGATGTGTACATCAGATCAGAAAATTAAAATATCACACATTGTCCATGTTGGTGAAAAAATTGGTTTATAGGGTTACTTATTGAACCATGAGTAAGAGTGTATGACACAAAGGCAGCTGGATTATTTAAAAGCCTACAGCAATACTGGAAAAAATCATCCTGACAAATGCAGACTTATACCTCCCTAACAATTTGTGAAGATATCTAACTTCTCTACATTTTCTCTCATTAATTAATTAATTAATGATTTACTAATTTCAAGAAATGAAGAGGATTAAAAACTAAGCCTACAAACATAGCAATTAGCTGATGTGACTTTAGCAAAGTTACTGATCTCCAATACATTCTACTATAATAGACCCTCTGTGACTTGTGATATGGAAACTGTATGGTTCTAATAGAAAGTTTTAATACAAATAAATAGTGGTATATTTAAAAATATATACATTGATACTACTATCTAAGTAATATAGAATAACCATTAATGAAAACTTAAAGGCTCATTAATAGAACCCAATATTATTCTACATGATATACAATTTCTCATGCAAAATTAAGAATATTCACCTATAATCTTGTTGAAATATATATCAATAACTTAAGAAAACTGACTTGCCTGCTGTTAAGTGGTAGATATGCTAACTAAATTTATCAGACTATCACAGTACAAATTGTGAATGACATGGTTTTTTGCCATCTGATATTTTGAGTGCAGTTATTTTGATATGAATTTAACAATGATACATGAATAACAATACACTCAGCCCTACTGTTTCCTGACTCCTGTAACTTCCTTAAAGATGATCACTCAGCCATTCCGGCTATTCAACATTTGCCTCATGATAAGCAACTTGAAAAGTATAAAACATAAGATTTGGGTCATTTCTCTTAGCAAACCCCTCCATGAATAAATTTACATTAATCAGTTTCTTCTTAGTTACAGAGTAAAGTCCTATAATCTTGTTATTTCTTCAAACCCATGTTTAATACAAGGGCTAAGTACCCTCAAAAAAGCTCTAATATGCAGCCAGTACAGAAACTGTCGCTGTGTTCTCGACAGCTTTATTGATGTTGCCGTAAAGTACTAAGAAACAGAAACTTGAGTAGTATAGTTTAAATTTTTTCAAAGTTTTCATACATGAAAAGCAAACTTTTAACTCAAGACATTTGTCTGGGGGCAGAAAGTGAAGTAGAGACCATGGCATCTTTCTTTTAGCTTACTTTATTATAAAACCTATAATAACATCCTCAAGGGGAGCACCACACACATGGCTGTCCCTCCACCATGGATCATCAATCTGAAATGCAACAGTTATTACATGAGATAAGCAGACAGAGGCTGTTCATTAATTTAGGGACCATCTATTCTGTTCCCCCCCCCCCGTGGTCATGAAGTTGAGAATACCAAACCAACATTTCTTCCAGCTACATTCAATTTTCACTTCCATTTCCTTCGATCTTAACTCTTTCATCTACATTATGTCACACATTCCCCTCATTACATTTCCACATACACAGGTAAGCACACACACACACACACACACACACATACACACACACACACACACACACACACACAGAGAGAGAGAGAGAGAGAGAGGGGACAGGAGATGAGGGAGGGAGAGAGAGAGATGTACACATAACTCCACCCACTAAACCCTACCAAACAAAGTTTCTGCTATAGCATGGATTATATTAATACTGAATTCCTATTATAGCGGGGATAGCTGACACCTATTTTTAAAAATCTACCCAAGTTCCATCTAAATCAAACCACTGTCATGGATGCTATGAATAATATACTAACATATCTGGTTTGTGTGTGATTTTTTTCATTTTTTATTGGATATTTTATTTATTTACATTTATGATGTCATCCCCTTTACCTATTTCTCCATCCTTGAACCCCCTTTATGACATCCAACTCCTCATTTTTGCTTTTCTACCATTTCAATTATATGCAGGCAATAAGATCAGTACTAAAATTGGGGGTCTAGCAATAAAATAGTTGAAAATAGTCAAGGAATAATGAAAACAATAAGCACAAATAGTCAAAGAACAAGCAAGTCATTAAACTCAATTATGTAATCACTTCCATGATTACTGTTTCTAAGGAATTATCAGGATAACCAAAATACCTGAGCTTACTTCCCTGTCCTAGCCCAAAGTCATTTTCATGTCTGAAGTCTACTTCATTGTTCTAGCCTAAAATTTATATCCCTTTCTAAAATCACTTCTTTGTTCTAGCCTAAGATTTAGATGCTTACCTGAAATTCCTTCTTTGTTCTAGACTAATGTTAGATTCCTGCCAGAAGCCTAGTTCCTTGTCATTGGCCCAAGTCAGATTCTTGCCAAGCAGCCCCCAAAGCTCTCTGCCTCTCCCCACTTTTTATTTTATTAACAGGAATGAGCCTGTCTTAGGTTGTTCTGACAAGAATGCCTTCCTTACCAGTCATGGAATATGCATTATCCAAAGCAAAGCATTTCTGTCTTAACGTTGGTAACGCTCTGTGAAGTATCTTACCTGTCCTTGGCTTGCCAGCCTGTTAATTTAATAACTCTTTTTGGGTGTCCATTTTCAGCTTCAAGCCATGTACTTTGGCTGCCAAATTATTAATGTTGTTAAAGAAAAGCTTTAACATGATAGGCAGGAATAAATGTATTCCCAGAACAAAAAATGGCTATATATGCCATTCTTGAAGCTTGACCAAAATAGAAATACTGACCTCAGGCTATGGGTGATTTTTATCTGAATTGTCTATGGAATCAATGCTCAGCAGAGCAACATTCTTGAAATTCATAAGCTCACCATGTAACCTTAAACCATCCAGAGAAGTGTTAGAAATATGCCAAATAAAGTGCAAGTATCTTTAAACCTCTTCTTAATTATAATGACATCATTCAGAATGGCTAAGAATAAAAACTCAGATGACAGCAGGTTGTGGTGAAGATGTGAAGAAAGAGGAACACTCCTCCATTATTGGTGGGATTGTAAGCTGGTACAACCACTCTGGAAATCAGTCTGTCACTTTCTCAGAAAATTGGACATAGTAATACCTATGGATCCAGCAATAACACTCATTGGCATATAACCTAAAGATGCTCCAACATATTACAAGGACACATACTCCACTCTGTTCATAAGAGCCTTATTTATAAGAGCCAGAATCTCGAAAGAACCCAGATGTTCTTCAACAGAGCAATGGAAACAGAAAATGTGGTACATTTACACTACAATGTACTACTCATTTATTAAAAACAATGACATCATGAAATTCTTAGGCAAATGGATGGAACTAGAAAATATAATCCTGAATGAGGCAACCCAATCACAAAAGAACACACAAGGTATGCATTCATTGATAAGTGGATATTAGCCCAAAATCTCACAAAACCAAGACATATCTCACAGACCACATAAAGCCCAAAAATATGAAATACCAAAAGTGTGGGAACAGTGGTCCTTCTTAGAAGGAGTAACAAAATACACACAGGAGAAAATATGAGACAATATATGGAACAGAAACTGGCGGAGAGATCATCCAGAGACTGCCCCACCCCAAGATCCCTCCCAAATGCACTCCCCATATAAAAACACTATTCTGGATGTCCAGAAGTACATGATAACAGGAGCCTGATATACCTGCCTCATGAGGGTCACTGCCAGTGTCTGACATATACAGAGGCAGATGCTCAGAGCTAACCATCAAATTGATCACAGGGTTCTCAGTGGAGGAGTTAGAGAGAAGACGAAAAGAGTTGAAGGGGCTTGCAGCCACATTGGAAGAGCAAGAATACCAACCAACCAGAGCTCCCAGCATCTAAACAGATAGCCTGATAACACACATGAAGGGACCTATGTCACTAGCTGTATATGTATAGAAGGATGGGCTTTTTGGGGGGCATCAGTAGGAGAGGAACTCTTGTTCCCCTGAAGGCTAGATGTCCCAGAGAGAAGAAATTCAAAAGATAGTAGGTGGGAGTGGGTGGAAAAGTGGGGGGAAACCCTCATAGAAATAGGAGGAAAGAGAATGGGTTAAGGGATTTCTCAGGAAAATGGTGAAAGGGGATTACACGTGAAGTGTAGATAAATGAAGTACTCAATAATATAAAAAAACCCAAAAAAGAAAAACAAACAAACAAACAAACAAAATCAGATAATTGAACTTGCTATGGCAGTCAAATATTTGAGAATTTTTTGGCAGCAATTTAATATTACCCATAATACAAAGATTCCTTAAAATTGTCAAGGACAAGAGACTACGGACCAGGCTCAAGGAACTTTAAAACAATGTCTTCATAAACTAAAAAGGTGGGAGATATACCTCAGTACACCACAAATATATTTAAATTATGTTTTTTATTTTTTTATTTTAAATGAAATAAGGAGTTCTTGGGTGGTGGGAGAAATAGAGTAAGGGGATAAAATCTGAAATGTAAGTATAATATCCAATAAAAAAGGGGGGGGGAAGAAAAATTGTTAGAACCAACATCTTTAATAAAATGTCAGCCCTCTAAAAAAATTTATCTTGATACTAAAATTTGCTTTGAAAATTGTATATTGCAGAATACACAGCCTTGGCATATCTACTCATCAAGCAAGCTGAGCAGACCTGCTCAAACATCTGATGTCCTGGAAATCCAGCTGGATGCAGTGAAGACACAGCATCAGAAGCTTATCGATTTACTTTTCTTCCTGCCCCTTTTCTAATATCTCAACACCCATAATCAGCTTGAAGAAGTTAATGAGGAATCAGTGCCCCTATTCCCTGGGCTTTGGGACTAAGGTGGTTAATATTGGGCTGTCTTTCTAGGGAAAAGTAGTGGTTTTGTTGGAACAGGGAGGATTAGCTAGGATTTATTTCATAGCCATAACCTATTGGTAGAAATCTGTATAATTGTTATCAAGATGAAGTTATAATTTCTTAAATGGTACAAAATTTACTTTGATTTCTAATTTAAGGTTTTCATTGGTATGAGCTCCTTATTGATATAAAAGTGAGATTTATATTGTTACTCTCGTAGGCATTTTGCCTGTATAACACATCTAGGAATACAAGGCTTAGACCCAGTCTTTCTTTAACTTTTTAAAATGATTTGAGATGGTTAGCCTGTGAGTTAAGGGCCTATAGCAAATTTATGGCTTTGAGTTTATTGTTAGGATGTTCTCTATATTTTATTTAGAAATAGCTGAGATGAGTTAACAGACAACAGTCCAGGTTACCTTACATGGATAGTTGGATTTCAAAACGTCAGAAGTCCATAGAATTGACATCACAAATATTTCTATATTCATGTTCATTTTGATTAGAGGCCTGTCTGCTCCTGACAGCTTCCTGTCTTGGATTCTAAGAAGAAATTGAGCATCTTTGGAGTTACTCCAGTTGTGGTGAGACAGCCATTAGGCAAGAATTGCCTCTTTCCATCTACAGACAAATTACTGTCCAGAAAAGGACATACTTGCAGAATAGTCGACTGATTATATCTTCCTAGACAGAGTAATCAGCCCTTAATAATTCTGCATCATTTAGGTCTGTCAGATAATCCTGGGCCAGGAGGCTGAAGATCAGATGCTCCAATGTTTTGTAGTATAGGGACTGTCCAGGTGTTCAGCAGTCTCTATAAATTGGCTAAGTTTTAGAAGCTATGCTTTGTGCTTCCCATAATTTCAGTTAACTCCGTCATTCTGGATATCTGAGGGGGCTGAAAACTAATAGTCTCATAGCCAATCCCGGCTATTTAATTTGAGAGAAAAGATTTGAGTGGATGCTTTTCAGCTGACATTCATTCTAAAGCCAAAAAAAAAAAGCCAGGTTCAGAACTAAGTGTTTTACTTAGGAGAGATGACAGAGGTTCTTGTTAGTCAACAAAATGATGGACTGGGTATTAGGAGTATCTTGTACCCCACTGGTACAAATTGGTATAATTATGCTCTAATTTTATTTTGAGAGAAAAGTTTTATTTTAATGGGAAGAGTGATATGTAGGAGGAGCTAAGATGGGAGGAGTATGGAGAGGATGAGAAGGAGTAAGAAGAGGAGGAGAAGAAGAAGAGGAGAAGCTACATGATGAGAGAGAGAAAGAAGGGGGGACGTGGAGGTAGATGTTCACGTGCCTCCACCAGTCAAATATAGTTTATATGTCTACGCTGGGTATTGGGTTACACTTCTGATTGAGCATTACCAAACTTATAAGGCCTTTGATTAACTTTTTAAAAAAATTATATAAAAGCAAAAAGGAAAAGGGGGCATGGAATAGAAGCTTTCTAGGGAGGGGAAATGAGGAAAGGGGATGGCATCTGAAATGTAAATAAAATAGCCAATTAAAAAAATAAATAAAAGAGTAGGGAACCAATACATCTTTGAAAACACTGTTCTCAGTGACAGAAGTCAGGCACAAAGCACAACATTTAAGGTTCTTTTTACATGAAATTTCCAGAATGTGTGAAGCTATGGAGGCAGGAAATAGAGTGGTAGTCATTGAGGCTGGGCAGGCAGAGGTTGTCTGTGACTGCCAAAGGGTTCAGAGTTCAGAGTTGATGGAAGTAGTCTTAATTTATAAATGTTAACTCTCAGGAGTTTTATTTACATAAAAAAACTGCATGGTGTGTGCATTGTACATTATTAAAGTGATTCCTAAAAGTAAAAAAAAATTGATAAACTATTTTTGTATACAAAGTATTTATAAGCAAGGTATTCTCTCACTTTTGTAATGTTAAAGCATACTTTGATAAAACAAAATTTTGTGCTTAAAATAAATAAAGACAAGCTTCCTTTAATTCCAGCACAGAAGGGCCAGAATCAACTGAGTGAACCATTCTATAGGTAAAGTATCAGCCATTGAAGCCAAAAGAAATAGGGCTTTGTATCAAAAACATAGAGTAACTGCAAATCATTATGTTGGGATGGATAAATTTTATGTTTTATTTATTGTGTGTATGTATGAAACTTGTGTCCACAGACATGAAGGGGCAAAGATCAGCTTCTCCTATCTTCCTGTAGTGATATGTGTAGTAAAGCCTTTATGCCTGGCAATATGTCAAATGTATAGTAAAGCTTTTGTATCTGTCTTTGAGTGAAATATTTCAGCAAATGTTTGCTATGTTTGGGTCAATTAGTAGAGGCTGAGAAAATGCTTTGAGACTCTTTGAACATTGAAGAATTATTGTCCCTCTCTAGAGTGTATGCACTGTGTGCACTATAAACAATGTTTAAATTCTTAAATATCGTTTGCCATTAATGACAACAAGCTACTAGCATCACAGTCCCAAGAGGGCTTGGTTTCTGGGTGTGCTAGCAACTCTGTCAGTTACATCTGGATTTTTCAGAGACTCCTTGGTGGTATAATGAGGATATTTGCTGCCACAGCTGCTTCGCAGTGGCTGATCTAAACATGTGAAGATGTCACAAATTCCCAAGCCTATGTCACAAGCTAAAGCTTCAATCATGTAAGTTCTTTACAGAAGACACAGCCCAGCATGACTTTCGGAAGGAATGCAAACCAAAATTTGGTACGTGAATTTCACATGTGATAACAGACCCTGTGCAGGAAATAGGAGTCAAATATTCAGACCATTGAGGTTCTGAAATAAGCAATTAGTGTCCTTGCAACTTTTCACTGGCTCTGCTTCCTGTCAGTTACAGAAACACTATTCCTTCTTTTTGGCACCATACATTCTGGCTTTGTTTATATAGGACCAGATAAGTTCTGATATAGTTCTAATATAGCCAGGAGCCTGACTGATCAAATCCCCTGCCCTACAAATAATTTTATTTGCTCTGCTTTGTTCTGATTAACCAAGATTTTGAATTCAAATAGACAATGGATTCTGGTCCAATCAGGAGAGAGATCTCATATGTTGATATGGACATCAAATCATGCTATAACATTGGAGATCTCCATCAGTGTACTGGTTCAGACCTGACCTGAGTTCCTTGCCTGATGCCGAAAAAATTTGAGACTAGATGAAAGAATAATAAAACTTAAATTCTCCTCTCTACAGTGACCAACAGAAAAACAAGTCAGTGGAAGCATGGTACTATATCAATCTATTCCTGGCTCATTCTGCCTAGATAAATGAAAGTTGTCAGAGATGTGATATTTCTTTTTGAACCCACCGACTGTGACTCTTATCATGCACTTTGTGCTTCTTGCAAACTACTTGTGATGTCCATGCATCTCTTTCCCTAATTGCTTCTGTTGTATGCTCTGATTATATCATTACCTAGTACAATAATATTTTATCATGTATGCTCAAAGAGATATAGGAATGCTATGTGCAATATTCTGCCCATGATGTGCTCCATCTGTACTGAATTTGCAGGTGATGCTGGAATGTTTCATAAATATGCACAGTGCTAACTGAATTCAGTATTGAAAACAAAAATTATATGCTATGGATATTCCATACAATATACGAAGTGTGGAAAAATTAATGTGTGGTTGTAAAGAGTCTTGGTATTCTCTGACTCATATACAGACATAATGTGTTTACAGCTGTCAGAAATATCTGAATCTATGTCATACAGTTTCATAAATATCCAGAATACACCACAGGATATACACCACAGACACCAAAATGACAGGAAAATTGTAGCTACGTAGGTATCCACTAGTAAAAGTTTTCAATGAAAATTACTATGTATATTTATTTTCATACAGTATGTAATACCAAGGTGGAAATCTTCATGAGAAGATTTATTGATTCACAAAAGGGCTCATGACTATACTGAACAGATAGTTAGCCATTAACTGACATGGAAGAAAAAATATGCTATGAGATTCTAGTAAATTATTTATAAAAAAATATAAACAATATTTGCATTATATAACATCTTTTGTCATTAATTGAAACATTCTGCCATTATTTCTGGTGCAATAATAGTTGTTTAAGGGTAAGGAAGTATATGTGTCTGTTAGTTACATCTGGGTTTTTCAGAGATCCATGATGTTATGTAGACAATTTTTGCTCCCACAGGATTTCTCACAGTAGATGAATAAGGTTCTTGAAGTGTCAAAAATACCTTTGTAACAAGCTGAAGATTGAATCTTGGTTTTTGTTTGCAGAAGACAAAGCCCTGAAATACTAAGGGAAAAAATGCATAACAAAAGCTGTTAACTGAATTTCACATGTAGTGGCAGTCCCTGTCCAGGAACTAGGACACAAAGAATCAGAGCATTGGGGTCTCTGAAATGAACAAACACTGTCTTTAGAGCTTTACACTTGCTCTGTCTACTGATAGATACAGAAGCACTCTTCCTTCTCTTTAGCACCAAACAGTCAGGTTAAACCAGGACTAGATATGTCCTGGAATATAGCCAGAAGCCTAACTGATCAAATCTCCCCATGCAGACAAATTTAAGTGCTTTCCTGACTTCAAATAGATGGAGTTTGAGAATTCAAATAGAGATTGGCATGAGATTCAATCAGGACAGAGATCTCATATCTAGACATGTACATAAACACCTGTTGTAGTCTTAGAGATCCCCGTCAGTGCTGTGGATTTATCTCTCCACACCTTCTGTGTTACCTGGATGAAGGAGAAAAATCGATAGAGCATGGTAGTAAAAATTGTTTTTGCTCTCTTCTCTCCACAATGAACAACAAGAAATACTGGTCTCATTTCTGACTACTTTTGCATAGCCAAGAAGTTTGCCAGAAATGGTTATTTTCATTTTGAGTGCAATGTAAATATTATAACCAATTTTAAAAAAAAGGGAAAAAAGAAAAGTTGTTAGAACCAACATCTTTTAAAAAAATTGTCAGCCCTCTAGGAAAATAAAAATTTTCTTGATACTAAAACTTGTTCTGAGAATTGTATATTGCAGAATACACAATCTTGGTGTATCTACTCGTCAAGCAAAATGAGCAGACCTGCTCGAACCTCTGATGTTCTGGAATTCCAGCTGGATGCAGTAAAGATGCAATATCAGAGGCTTATCAATTTACTCTCCCCCCTACCCTTCTTCTAATATCTCAATGTCCTAATCAGTTTGAAGAAGTTAAAGAAGAGTCAGCACCCCTATTCCCTGGGCTTTGGGACTAAGGTGGTTAATATTGGACTGTCTTTCTGGGGAAAAGTATTGGTTTTGTTAAAACAGGGAAGATTAGCTAGGATTTATGGCATAGCCATAACCTATTGGTAGAAATTTGTATAATTAGTATCAAGATGAGGATTGTGTTTTCTATATTTTATTTAAAAATATCTGAGAGGAGTTAACAGACAACAGTCCAGGTTACCTTACATGGATAGTTGGATTTCAAAACGTCAGAAGTCCATAGAATTGACGTCACAAATATTTCTATATTCATGTTCATTTTGATTAGAAACCTGTCTGCTCCTGTCAGCTTCCTCTCTTGGATTCTAAGAAGAAATTTAGCATCTTTGGAGTTACTCCAGTTGTAGTGAGACAGCCACTAGGCAAGAATTGCCCCTTTCCATCTACAGACAAATTACTGTCCAGAAAAGGGCACACTTGCAGAATAGTCAACTGATTATATCTGCCTAGACAGAGTAATCAGCCCTTATTAATTCTGCATCACTAAGGTCTGTCAGATGATTCCGGGCCAGAAGGCTGAAGATTTGATGTTCCAACGTTCAGTAGTATAGAGGCTGTCCAGGTGTTCAGCGGTCTCTATAAATTGGCTAAGTTTTAGAAGCTATGCTTAGTGCTTTCCATAACTTCAGTTAACTCACTCATTCTGGATTACTGACGGGGTTGAAGACCTATAGTCTCATAGCCAATCCTGGCTATTTACTTTGAGAGAAAAGATCTGAGTGGATGGTTTTCAGCTGACATTCATTCTAAAGCCAAGAAAAAGCCAGGTTCAAAACTAAGTGTTTTAGTGAAGAGAAACGATAGAGGTTCTGGTTAGTCAACAAAATGATGGACTGGGTATTAAGACTATCTTGTACCTCACTGGTACAAATAGGAATAATTATGCTCTTATTGTATTTTGAGAGAAAAGTTTTATTTTAACAAGAAGGGTGATATTCAGGAGGAGTTATGGGGGAAGGAGCACCGAAAGGAAGAGATGGAGTAAGGAGAGAAGAAGATGAAGTAGAGGAGAAGCTAGGTGATAAGAGAGAGAAAGAGAGAGAAAGAGAGGGGGGCATGGAGGCAAAAGTTCACGTGTCTTCACCAGTCAAATATAGTTTATATATCTAGGTTGGGTGTTGGGTTACACTTCTGATTGAGCATTACCATACTTATAAAGCCTTTGATTAACATTTAAAAAAATTGTATAAAAGCAAAAAGGAAAAGGGGGCACAGGATAGGGGTTTTCTAAGGAGGGGAAATGGGGAAGGAGGATGGCATATGAAATGTAAATAAAATATCCAATTAAAAAAAACAATGACAATAACAGAAAAAATAAGGGTTCTATTGTTGAATGTCTTCTGTCATTATTAGTAGCATGCTTCCATCATCACTCTCCCAAAAGTTTTGAATTCTGGGTATAGTAGTATCTGTGTCTATTAGTTACATCTGAATTTTAGACTTCAAGGTGATATGTTGAAGACATTTGCTGCCTTAACAGTTCTCACAGTGGCTGATCTAAGGATATAAAAATGTCAGAACATCCCTAGTCTCTGTCATAAGCTAAAGTTTGAATCTTGTATATTCTTTACAGAAGTCATAGTCTTTATGACTGAGACAAGGAAATCACATTCCAAAGCTGATACCTGATTTCCCATAGGGTGATCGTTACTATACAAAAGAGGGAGGCAAGGAATCAGAGCATGGAGACTCAGAAACAAAAAAGCACAGTTTGCAGCCTTCCACTGGCTCTGTCTCCTCACAGTTACATAAGCACTCTCCCTTTTCTTTAGCACCATTCAGTCTGGCTCTGGTTATATCCAGGAGCAGATAAGTCCTGGAATATAGCCAGCAGCCTGACTGATCCAATCTCCCCCTACAGACAAATTTATATGCTCTCCTTGCTTGTGATTGATGGAAAATATGCATTTAAATAGATATTCAAATCAGATCCAATCAGGAGAGAGATCTCATATCTAGCCATAGACATCAAATCCTGTGGTTACCTAGGAGATTTCCAGCAGTGCTGCTGACTCATTCTCTCACCCCATCCTTCCTGGGTTTCTTTATGGAAGCAGAAAAATCTGAAGTGAACAGCAGGATAAGCTGTTTTTACATTCTTTTCTCTACATTAATGAACAGAAAAACAAGTCTGTGGGACCTCACAGCTGTTCCTATTTCCAGCAACTTCTACATATATTCAAGCAGTTTGCCAGAGTTCCTCTGATACTTTTTGTGCCTTTCTGACTGTGACTATTATCTTGAAATTTTGCAGCCTCATAATTGTGATGTTCTACTGCCTCCTTCCCCAATTGCTTATGTTGTATGCTCCGATTATAGACTTTTGTAGAACAGTAATTTCTATTTGTGTATTCTCACTGAGATGATGAAACACTAAGTTTAAAATTCTGCCCATGCCATTTTACACACATACTCAGTTTCATGAAACACTGGAGTTTCCAATAAATCTGTAAACCTTAAGTGTAATTCATTGTCAAATAAGATAATAATATACTGTGGGTATTCCCAAAATTACATGCTGTATGTGGAATATTTAAAATGATTTTCAGATAAATCACTATATTATCTGAAGCATATATAAATTCAAGATGTTTACTACTGTGAAGAATACATTAATCAATGTAGTAGTGTTTCATAAATATGCGTAATAAGTAATAGAGTCCTTTTAACTAACTATAGAATGCAAATAATGCAAAAAAATTGTCAGTCACTAGTTAATCACTAGTACAAAGACACCATGAACATTATTGTATCTAATTGTTTTTTCTTCTCAATGTATAAAAATAAGATGGGGGCCAACAGGAGAGGATTATTGAATTTCCTATATGGCTCATTACCCCCCTGATCACTTAGCAAAGGACTGCCATTAAAGAACAAACATACTACAGAATCTAGTCATGGCTAAAAGACAATGACTGAATAAACACAGTTTTTGTGTTGAATGTCTTTTGCCATAAATGGCAGAAGACTACTAGTATCAATGTTCCAAAAGTGCTTGGTGTCTGGGTCTGTCAGTTACATCTGGATTTTTTCAGACTCCAAGTCTGTAAGTTGGGGATATTTGCTACCATAGTATATCTAAGGGAGTGAATATGTCAGAACATCCGTTGTCTCTGAGACAAGCTGAAGACTGAATCTTGTATCTTCTTTACAGAAGACACAGTCCACCATGGCTGAGGCAAGGCAAGCACACCAAAAACCTGAACCTAGATTTTACATGTCTTGACTTCACTGTACAGGAACTAGGAACCAAGGAATTAGAGCATGCAGGCTCTGAAATAATTACTTTCTTTGCTTCTTTGCACGGACTCTGTCTCCTGTCAGTTACTGAAGCACTCTTCCTTCTCTTTATCACCATACGGTCATGCTTTGTTTATATCCAGGACCATATAAGTCCTGGAAATTAGCCAGCAGCCTGACTGATAAAATCCTTCCCTGAAAACAAATTTATTTCCTCTTCTTGTTTCTGATTGATGGAGTTTGTGCATTCAGATAAAGAACAAAATCAGATCCAATCAGGAGAGAGAGATCTCATATCTAAGCATTGACATCAAAGCCTGCTGTAACCTTGGAAATCTCCAGTGGTGATGCTGATTCATCTCCCATGCCCTCCTCCCTGAGTTCCCTGACTGAAGCAGAAAAATTGAACCCAAAGATAGCAACCGCTGTTTTCACTTTCTTTTATGCCTACATTGACCAACAGAAAAACAAGTAATTGGAACTCAGGGGTTGTTCTTATTCCAGGTATTTATGCCTAGATCCAAATAATATTTCAGAGATGTTCTCTTCCTTCCTGGACCTTTCTTACTGTGAATCTTTTCTTGATAACTTTGCTGCCTCCTGAGTAATTGTGATGTCCCTGTGTCTGCTTTCCAAACTGCTTCTGTTGTCTGTGTTGTCTGCTCTGATTATAGCATTTGTTTTACATTTATTTCTTGCACTGTATCCTCACAGTTATATTGCAGTAATAAGTGAAATATTCTGGCCATGCCCTGCTCCACATGTACTCATTTTGAACTGCTTGCCAAAACCAGAATGCAAATAACAAGAAAGGACTAAGTCTTTTGGTATCCACTAGTACACAGACACAATGAAAATTACTGTGTCCATTTCTTTCTTATCAGTATGCAATATCAAGCTGTAGACAATCATAACAAGATGCATTAATTTCCCCCAAAAGAATCAAACATCGACCCCAGTTCCTTTATAGGAGTCGAGGAATCAGAAGCAAACAATCACTGTGCTTCCAGGATTCCTCTGAATCTGTTCCGTGCCAGTAACAGAAGCACCCTTCTTTCTTTTTTGCACCATACAGTCAAGCTGGACTATACCAGGAGCAGATAAGTCCTGGAATATAGCCAGCAGCCTGACTGATCAAATCACTCCCTACAGAGAAATTTATTTGCTCTCCTTGCTTCTGATTGATGGAGGTTTTGTATTCAAATAGAGAATGGAATCAGATCCAATCAGGAGAGATCTCACATCTAAGCATAAAAATAAAACTCTGTTGCAACCTTTAAAATCTCCATTAGAGCTGCTGATTCATTCCTCCTTCCCTCCCTCCCTGGGTTCCCTGCCAGAAGCAAAAAACCAAAAGCGGATTTCAGGTAAACTGTTTTACCTTTATTTCCATCTGTATTGACCAACAGAAAAACAAATAAGTGACATATTATATATGATACTATTTATGGCTCCTTCTGCCTAGATATAAGCCTTCTGCCTAAGAGCTTCTGATTTTTTGTGTGCCTTTCTGATAGTGGATCCTATCATGCAATTATCATCCCTGCTGAATAATAGTGAGAGAGCTACTGACACGGAAGAATAAACATGCTAGAAAACTTGTAACTTCCAAATGATAATGAAAGTGCAAACAAAGGTAAGATTGTTGAACATTTGTGCCCATTAATAATCACAGGCTGCCAGCATCAATATCCCAAGAGTAATTGTTTTCTGAGTAATAGGACTTCTCTGTTTGTTAGATTTTGAATTTTTAGAGAGTTCAAGACTGAATGCTGAGCATAGCATTCCCTACAGTGGGTAACCTAAGGATGTAAAGTGTCAGAATCCAACTAGTATCTGTCACTAAATGAACCTTGAAATCCAGAATCTTTGCATAAGACACAAGGAAAGCACAACCCCAATGTGATACCTGTATTTCTCATAATATGACAGTTCCTTTATAGGAATGAGGAGGAGAGGAATCAGAGAATGGAGGCTCTAAAACAATCACTACAATTGACAGTTTCCACTGACTCTGTATCCTCTCTAATCCAGAACTATACTTCCTTCTTTTTTGTTCCATACAGTCGGGCTTTGGTTATACCCAGGAACAGATAAGTCCTGGACTATAGCCAGAAGCCTGACTGACAAATTCCCTCTGAGCAGACAAATTTATTTGCTCTCCTCGCTTCTGATTGATGGAGTTTGAGTATTCAAATAGAGAATGTAATCATAACCAATCAGGAGAGATCTCATATCTAGTGACGAATATCAAAGACTGCTGTATCCTTGGAGATCTCCCTCAGAGCTGCTGATTCATTCCTACCCATTCTCCTTGGGTTTGGAGGCAGAAACAGCAAAATCAAAAGGGTATAATAGGAAAAATATTCTTTTACCTTCCCCTCTGTTTAATTTGACCAACAGAAAAGCAAATCAGTGTTACTTAGTGGCTGAATCTATTCCTGGAACTCTGTACTTGGTACCTTGCCACTTAACATCAAGCCACTATTTCTCTCTGTGCCTTTCAGACTGTGACACTGATCTTTCAAATGCAGCTACATTCTGTTTGCAAGTTACCTATGTCTACATTGACACAGAGCAAAGAAAGTCTGTGGCACTTTTGAGCTGACCCTATTTCTGGCTCTTTGGTCCTATATCCTAAATACTTATCTGGGAACGTCTATTTCTGTCTGAGTCTTTCTGATTGAGACTCTTATATTGCAAATGCTTCTTCCTACTCCCTGTTCGTGATGTTCATGATGTTCCTTTGTGTGTTTCCACATATGTATTTATTGAATGCTTGCATTGTAGTGCTTCTGAGTATATCAATGTCTATGAGTGCGCTCCAATAAAGATAATTGAAATGGAGGCCAAATACAATATTCTTTCAGAACTTTTTCTGAATATATCTATATTCTTATACAAAATTCAGAATCTTTGCCTAATACTAAAAAACTATTTAGAGACTTATTTTTAAAGGGATTATTAGACTATATGCACATCCTCAAAAACCCCTCATTTGTATGTGTGATTGCTATATTTGCACATGCATTGTGTGTTTTCACAAAAAAACCACCAGAAGTTTGAAATCCAAAAATATGCAAGTGGTTTGTTATGCAGGTTACCTTGGACAAATTGGTATATTTACATAAATATCAACGACATACCTCTCAGTACTTGTTTTTAAACACAGCATACTAGTAAAGAGATAATGATAATTTACTGATCATCCACTACTAAAATGAGAAATACAAAATTATTGTGCAAATTCCTCTTTTTTTTGATCCCCAAGTTCACACCATCATCTGATGACATACTGATATCTCTAACAGGGTCATGTCTCCTTTTATTTTACAGAAAGGAATGGACTGACATGCCTGAACAACCCAGCTCCAGAATCTAGTATTTGCCAAAGCACAATAACAATGTAAACCACAGATGGATAGTGAACCATGTGTGACATTTATGGAAACAGAATGGTAACTTCTCTGTCCAGAAAGAGCTTTGTTTTCCAGGTTCATTGGCAACTTTGACTATTAGAGGTGCGAATTTTAATAGATTACAAGGGTGGCTGCTGATAACATTATATACAGAGCAATTTGATGACCCAATTTTGAGATTGGATGAGCACATCCCCAGCCTTTGTCTCAAGATGGAACTTGGAATCAAGTATCTTTCTTGTAGAAGACCCAGTACTACATGTCAAAGACAATGGCGGCCCACTTTAAAAATAATGCCTGAGCTTCACATACGGACAGAATCGTTTAATCTTATCAATTTGTACTCCAGGAAATACGTAATGCTACCCTGGGCTTTTGTCTCAAAAATATATTTTGCTGTATGCTCTTTAAGGATAGATCCTGGCTACCTCAAAGAAAAAATTCATTCTTCCCTGGACCTTATATATTATAACTGTCAGCTTCTACACACACCTTGCTGCTGACTTTGCTGACTCTGTGTCATCAGCTTTTAATTTTCTTCAGGGGCTTTGATTTTCTGATAGAAATGTACATGTATTAGTTTCCACAAAGATGTTGAATTTTAAAATGATTTTAAAATGTATTTCAAGTCATAATACGAATTTACACAACTTAACTACAGATTTTCATAATAATAATGAAATAATGTAATATGTATTTATTTAAAAATGTAATGCCTAAAGAAGTCATATATTATCACAATTTCTTCTTAGCTTGTTTGATCTCTTGTATGCTTGCTGAAGCATTTGCATGTTTTTAGCATCATTTTTGGTTTCTCATGTACAATATATAATTATATTTGTTTAGTATTAATACATTGCTATTGAATGTATGGACAAATCCACCTCTCTTTTATCCTATTTTCCCTCACTTCTCTACTTCTATCTAGTCCAATTATAAGTTTATTTACATTATCTCTGCTGGCATTAGAAGAGGATTTACTTTCAGCCTCCAAATCCAGAAATAATATCACTCCTAGGTGACAAGAACCCACTCATGTCTATGGCCATAGCAAACCCCACACACACCCAGTGTGTGCCATACCAGTGTGTGGTGCTGCAAGTGATTACCTGACATCTATGTCACAGACCAAATAAAAGACAGAGAATCCCAACTTCTCATTATTTTTCTTTCTTCCCTTCCTTGTTTTTTCCCAATAAAACTTCTTCTTGTGGGTCTGTGTTGGTCTCACATGATCTACCTAACCTTCTATGAGCCACCTTCTAACACAACATTGATGCCAAGACTCAAGAATTGTTAGCTACAACCCAGGTGTGCCCACAGAGACCACAGCTGTTTCATATGCAGACCTCCAACACATATGCCTCGGCAGATGTCAAGGACCACTGCAGCTGCTGCTGTCAACCACTGACACTGTAAGGCACACAGACTTCCACCATGTGGGCTACCTGTGGCCAAATGGGTTAAGCCCCATGGGCTGAACTTCATTCAGACAGGTTCAGCAGCAGCACAGATCTACTATTTCTGTTTCCAGATTCTCAGACTTTCTCACAAGCATCTGAGGATTGGTAAGGTTTTTTTTTTTTTTCCAGATGGCAGGGAAGACCTTTTCCCCAAGAGAGGTCTGACCAACATCTATGGCTTATTGGTGGGCATCTCATGGCACAACGAAGGGATTCCCAGGGTACATACTAAGTAGGACTTCAAACATTGGTTGACTCCCCTCTCGATAGTTGTTTTTCTAACATCTCCCTTGGGTTTTTGCAGCCTTAAAACAAATCCCCAAGATTAGGTGGGCTGCTTTCTTTGATGATTGCAGAACACATCTTAGCCTGAACTATCTACATGAAACCTGGTTCATGTAGCCCCCGTCTACCACAAAAAAAAAAAAATCATTCTTGTAACCATTAATTTCAATTTAGTAACAATTAGTTCTTTTAAGTTCTATGTACATAGATATTGAACCAACTATTAAAGTATAGATAGACTTTTAAGGAATACATACCTGCAATAGTCTCTGTCTTCTTTTCCCTCAGCTCACTAATATTATATTAGCCATTATGAAATAAGATGGGATTCATAAATCTTACCTCAGGATATAGTAGAACTTTTGCTCTCTTAATATAGTTTTAAAATTGTCTTTGCAATCTCAACTTGTAATACAAGTTTTGATAGTGTGTAATTAACCACCATTACTGGTTCCATGCAGATGTATATTATAACTTGAAATAAACAATGTTTCTCACATGCATGGAATTTTTCAAACATGTATACAAGCTAGCTACTAAATCCATGTAATCTTATTGTTACAAACTCTCCCATATGTTCTATGATGCTCTGCTAATAGCTTTGTTTAAATATGGAAATTCTAGAAATGAATCCCACATACTTAAGTTTCAAAGCCAACATGGGGTAACTGAGCCAACTTCCTGGCTATACATATTACAATCATGTAAGAAAATCAACATAATTAATATAACTCAAGGGCTATAGTTTTGCTCATTCTTCATAACAATATATTCTACTTCCTCCCTAGTGCTGATTCTATACTGAGTTTCTTCATATTCAAAATTTGTTTTCTGTATAGTGGATTGAAGTCCAAGGAAATATGCATGTGCTGGTGCTTCTCAATTTTGATTCCCACATGCATATATTGGGACAATAGTAACACAGAGAATTCTTTCTTTATGAAGTCCCCTGAATTTTGTCAAAAAATTAGCTTTCTACATTTTACTTTACAATGAAGTTTAATTAATGATTTTTATCAATACTAAAGTATTAAAGAAAATCCCCATACATCATTTCTATTAGTAATTTACCACAGATTACTACCATTTGTATAAATACTATAGCAAGCATAAAATGGACAGACACATTATAAATTCCTACATAATAGGACATCTCTTCTAAGGAAAGTATTTGCTAAAAAACATGAATACCAAAAAATAGCACAATGACACCACAAATGAACACAATGATATCACAAAAATAGGGAGAACCAGCCTTCTTCTGGAGTATTCCAAATGGTAAGTTATTCAATACAAAATGAGCCCTATCCAGTGTTATTAATGATCAACAGACAATTTATAAATACTAGATTATTTACATATAGATCTATATTTAAGAAAGAATAATGTTTAATAAGTAGTACATAATTCCTCAGTATCATGTTATAAAACCTGGAACATAAAATAGTAATCAATCTTAATGCTACACAGTTGCAAAAATCACATAAGTATGTGACTGGCAGATTACTTATTATAATTAGGATTAACTTTATAAGATGGTAGCCATACCTTACACTGCTAAAATAGTCATGAACCCAGAACTAGCTAGGTCAATAACCTATATAAATTTCTTGGTCTCTTAGTCTGCTAGAGAATTATCAATATAGAGTAAATACTAATTAAACATTTGTCTCCACTGACATGTGTATCATTTGTACCAAATTATGTTGTGTGATCATTATTATTTTGGAGAGAGAGCCTGACAGAGGCAGAGAGGGACATGGTGTATGAGGAGACATTCATTATACTATGGTGGTGAAAATGTGACTTAAATATGCAGGACTAGTTTAACATACATAAAGAGCTCATGTCAAGTAGTACATTAATTAAATGGATAACCAAAATTATAAAATCTTTGAGAATTTCTACCCATTTTCATGAATTGAAGAAAAACATTCAAATGTTACTTACAAAGGTTAAATTCCACTGGGCATAATAAGGCATAACTTTAGTCCCCATACTTGGGAGGCAGAGGCTGGCTGTGTGTTGAAGCTAATCTACAAAGCTTTTTCCAGAAGAGCTAGAGCTAAACAGAGAAATACTGTCTTCAATAATCCACATAAGTAGATATATAATAAATAAATAAATAAATAAATAAATAAATAAATAAATGCTATAACTTTAAAAGGAATTGTCACATGTGCAGATGTCAAATCCCTTAAAGTATATGCAAATATAAAAGTAGTCTAAGAATACAAACTGTTTCCAACTTCAGTAGAAATTATTCTAGAAGGCATTCAAAGGGATTCAATACAAAAAATAAATACTAGGCACTCTACTTTTACTAATATCTTGTGCTTAAGGCAAAGAAAATAGTTTGAATTTTTCTAAAGGATACACCTCTTTTGTATAGAGAGTGCTAATTATTCAAATTAGTTTTACAGATAAATATAATTTTAGCAAAGCTGTAGTAAATGAGAAATTAAACTTTTCCATTGAATTTTATAAGTAGTACTCACAATATAAAAATGGAAGTCATGAAGGAGGTGGTCTTACAATACCATCATATGAGTATTGATGTCTTCATTCATAAGGACTGCTTCTCATGATGGTGAGAGGAAGCAAGGTTTCAGAGATTAGTCTGCACTGTCAGTGTGGAGCACAACAGGACATACATTATAGAAACAATGGAATGAATGCACCTATGTATATTATACTACTAACACAAAAATTATGCATATAAATATTCCACATTTAAACTTATCACTTACCACTTTGGAAGAACAATAGTAGCAATTTCTATGGAAAGGACAGTTCTCACCTGTTACCCTTAGATTCTCTGACATCTTCAACCTGCAAAATATGCAAGCACTAGGTTACTTGTTACTCAATACTCTCTATGGACAATGATATTATTATCCACAGAGATATTATTGTTTTCACCTTGTTGACACTGGAAGTCTCAGGGTTCAATTTTTTTATCATGGTTTATATTTTCATTGCTCTTTGTCAAATAATAATTCTTGTACTTGCTGTTCTTTTGTGCCCTAAGTTAATTTAGTTTTCTAAGTGTTTCCCTTCTTGTGGAGCATTTAAGAATGAAATAATTTAGGGTCTTACCAGATGGTCAATTTAAACAGAACTGAGATCATTCAAACAAGCTAAGTAGCAATACAATTATTTAAAACTTAGATGTATCAGATGCATAAGATTTTAATCTTTGAGATTAAGATACATCATAACTCAAATGGTGACTACAGGAAAACAAAGGTGTAGATCCCAAACTATGCATAAAGAAAGTGGTGATTAAACACTTGAGTAAGCATGATTTAGACTTTCCTTCACAGATCTCTAATGAAACCCAAGATCTAGCATCTAGTTTCCCACAACTTTTGACCAAATCTTTAAATCAACCCAGATTTTCAAGTCCCAATCAAATATTACCTACACAGACAGAACTTTTTATTCTAACTCACTCAAGCAATATCCAGTTGAATTCCAGGCTCTTGCCAGACTTTGAACTCAAAGCAAACTTGTTATTGTTTATTTTATTACTTCCGGAAACCTCAAGACTATTTCAGTCTGGTGAGACAGAACTGGAAACTTATCACTTGAATAGACTGTTTATCCTTAAATGAAACATTGTTATTTATGATTAAAGAGCCTTGGAAGTGTAAAGGGCACAAGACAGAATTGAGCAGTGGACTGACTTTCCACTTTGATGATTCCCAAGTGTGTAGTAGAGGACTCTATAAATTGTTATCCAACTTAAGTAGAATAATGTTTCCTTTGACAGTGAATTCCAAAGCAGGTTTGTAAGTCCCTTCACCCAGAAGGAGCAATCAACAATCATTATAGTAATGGACAAATCCAAGTTTTCTCCAATATTGTCATCAGGTATCTAAAATTTTGGATGAGAAGTCCCTACACAAATAATTGGAACATGTGTTTTGTGTGTGTAATTGCCAAGCTTGTTTATTAATGAGATCAAAACTCTTAAAGTACAACAATATTTAAGGAAATAAAATTAACAAGGATTTCAGTATTAGTTAGTGGTAGAATGCATCCTAAATCTAGGATTATGCTTAGTGAACTTTGGATTTGATATCCAAAAGGTCTCTCAAGAATTCCATTTACCATTTTGTACCTGTTTAGAGACCTGTCATTGGGCCTTCAGTTTTAGTAATAAGAAGCTTCTGTCACAAGACAGCAAGATTACTGCTGCTCTCCTGCTCTACCTTTGTATCTTCAAGTCTCCATTTGGCCATTGCTGGAATATCTGTTTTATCAGAATACAGAGTGAAAGACATCAGGAACAAATACCTAGGAGGATATAAGGACAAGAAAATGTGGAAGAGGTTGGAAAGATAAATTTATGAGGCAAGCATGACTACTGAACAAAACTCACAGAAAAAAAACTGATAATATGACCAAGGCCTACACAAATTCAAAATGTTTAAATGTCCAGAAAAGAAGTAAAAAATATATTGGGTTTTTGCTACATGTTAAGAAAATATTTTCAGTAAATAATAGCTACAGGAAATAGTGCAATTTCTTGTGCCCTGTCCAATGTCTTTTATATTGCGATTATACCAGATAATAATGCAACTCCTTTACTGATCTGGACAGAATTAACTGAATCTTTTGCCTTAATATAAATAAAAGATATCAAGAAATCAATCTTCTAAGAATGGATGTATAAATATGATGTCAAGTCAGCTAGATATGAATTTATAGATGGTTTGTAAGCCACCTGACAAAGGTCTAAGTATAGAAGACAAAGCCTTTACAACAGCAGTAGTGCCCATAAGTGCTGAGCCAAAATTCTAGCATCAAAGAGAGAAATTCTTTACATTATCACACAAATATTTTCAGTCAAAAAAATAAATTTACTCTGTATCTTGCTTGATATATCAGTATTTCTGAATTAAGACTTAAATCTATTTTTTGAAATATGCTATGCTAAATATGCTAGCCTAAGGAAAAGGATGTCCAGCAACAGGCCCAAAGAGGGAACCAGCTCAGGGGGCTGGGGGCAGGGAAGGGCCTAAGTCCTGACACTACTATTGAGGCTATGAAGTGCTCACAAAAAGGGACCTATCCTCACTGCCTTCTGAAAGAGCCAACAAACAGCTGAAACAGTAAGTTGCTGATATTTAAACCCAACCAATGGATGGAAACTGGTGACTTTTGTGACTGAAATAGGGAAAAGCTAGAAGAAGATAAGGAGGAAGGCAACAGAGTAGGAGGACCAGCATTCTCAATTAACCAGGACCCTCAAGATCTCTCAGACACTGGACCACCAACCAGGCAGCATACACCAGCTTATATGAGACCCATAACACATATATAGCAGAGGACTTCCAGGACTGAGCTCAGTCAGAGAAAATGCACCTAACCCTCAACAGAATGGAGGCTCCAGGATGTGGGGAGGTCTGTTGGCATGGGAGTTTGGGGGGTGGAGTCATGCTCATGGAGACCAGGTGTGAAGGAGGGTGGACTGGGAGAGGAATAAAATCTGGAGTGTAAAAAATAAGATTGAATGAAATTAAAAAATAAAAAGCTTACCATGGGGGTTAAAAATCAATTTCAAAACCACCCAGTTTCCAATTCAACCTATCTCCAGACTTCTTTTCCAGGAAGGTACCTGTTTCCAGACTTATCTTTTCCCTCATCACTCCTACACTTGTCCTTATACATTACTGGAATGTGTCAAAATCAGGGTTGATAGTTTTTTAGTAACATAATTTCATGTATGTATCCTTCCTCTATTACTCTTTACAACTCTAAAAATTTATAACTTTATAACAGCTCTGAGGTAATGTTAATTTCTGGCAGAGCTGCATGTAACATTCTGTGTGGAAAACCCTAGATACTCATCTGAGTGTCTTTTGACTTTGTTCTTTTATATGGGAATGGAAACAGTCATGAAGCCACAATAGGATAATCTTTTACAAGCTCTTACAACTACATTCCCCATGATATTAGTTGTATGGCTGAGAGTATAGTTCAAGTATAGTTCAGTATAAAACAATGTCATTTGCTAAATTACCAAAGAAATCATTAGAATCATTAGCTACAGCTGAGGGGCAAGTTTTTACCTTCCCACAGAACTGCATTTGATGCTCATCATATTTCTATCTGATCTCTAGAAGGGCAGGCTAGAGGTCTCTTGGAGAGTCAACAGCTACTGCTTCTTAATTCATATCTATAATTTTGCAAGGAGTTAGGAAAAGACAACTTAAAATAAATATATAACTCACTTATCCTTTCATACTTAGTAAGATTTCACAAACATAGTTAACATATATTCATAGTTAATTTGTACATGGTTCTTACTTTTCAAAGTGATTTGTTATATTAACATCCACTTTTTGTATTCAATTCTACTATATAACCATGAGAGCAAGAGGAAAATCTTGGATCAAGTAGCAAGTGCACAGGAAGCAGTTGTAAAAATGGTGCATTGTCTACAAAGAGAGCACTACAGCTTTTATGGGAGGGAGAATGTAACGGGAAATGAGGGAATAGTCACAGTGATTATCAAGTTAAAATGATTCATGGCACAACATGTAGACGTTTGTAAGGACATTATTTACCATAATGGTAATATGGATATATCATAACTGTAGTAGCAATATTGTTACCAATCACACTACTGTATTGTTAAGTTATGGTGTCTGAATTGAAAATGCTGCTTGAGGATCTGAAGAGAAATAAATATAGATATGACATATCTATAAATATAGATATGACATATTAACCATAGTTGAACAAAAGCAAGAGTTAAAAGAACCATTCCAGGTGCTTGGTGCAGGGCAGTGTGATTTCATGCCCAAGTTCTTACCCTCTTTTAGTACTCTTCTCTCTGAAGGACTGAGTGATAGTCCTTACACCTTGTAGTTGATGCTATGAAATTGTTTCCTTAATGCAAGTCCAGGAGTCTTAAATAATTCATAACTTGCCTATGTAAATGCTAAACCATTATTCAAAAATCCCTCAATAATAGTGTTTTCTTAAAATAATTTCCCCAAATTCATAAAATATAGGAAAATTCATAAGCAATGAGTCAGTAATTCATCTCATGTACAATTCTAAGTAACCTTTGGGATATATGGTTCAAAGGCACCCTGGAATCTCCTTGTTTCCATACTGATATTTTTTTTTACATCTCACTCTGTGTCTTCTCTTCATTTTTGTCTAGAAATGTTTCTAATAATAGAATTGTCCCATAACACAACATTTGCTTCTGCTTTATTTATCCACCTAAGTTTATGAAAGTCTCCTTCACTTTGCTATTGCTGTGATATCTATATATGACAACAAAAGGGAGGGAGAAAAAGTAGAAGTACAAACATAGGAACTATGTTACAGCAAGAACATAATGAATACAGGAAGAGAATACTTTGGCATGAATGTTGTAACATAAAATCCTAGGAAATCTTGGATAGAATCTTTGCAAAAGCAAGTGGGTTAAGAATTCCAACAAGCCAAGTCAGGGGCAGCATGTAGACAGTTTTTCTTACATGTTGATGGAATATTTTAATATAGAGATGCAGGGAACAGAGTCACATTTCTTGGAGTCCAAACTATTCTTTGTAGGATGCCAATGTACCAGTGAATGATTCCACAACCATGTCTATAGGAAGAGTACTTATTAGATACTAGGTGTTAAAAATCAAATTAATGAATAAGTAAATATTAGATCTGAGGCTATTGTTCATGGGAGTATTTTCAATGGTGTCTCCATTCCTTCGAGGTGGATAGAGCTTCAGATATATAAGTTGAAGGAACACTAAAAATGTAGTATATGTGAAAAAACAGGTTCTATACAAACATTAAAAGAATGATTTAGACATGACATTATAGGTGGATCTGATTATAATACACATCAGCACAGTTTTGTTCCTCTAGAGAACCCTGATAAATACACAGTGTATTTTTATGAAAATTGAAGTGGCCAGTGTTTAAAAGCTATTTATAAAATTATTACCATCCACTAACCTTAACACATTCCCTCTAGTTTGATCATCTTTACAATTATTTATAAACATTAAATCAAGTAAGAATTTCTACCACCTTTATTACACCTTGATTGTACATAAAAATAAATGTCTCCTTGTGTTTAAAATCACATGCCAACTACTCACAGTCTTTTTATCCAGGAAAGCAGATGTGATTCATGGACAAGGCTGAGGTCTGATTTTTCAGTATCTGCAGACAGGTCTCCTTCAAGTTCATGTGTTTGCTCTTTTTTGCATTCCTGATCATTCAGAATACATTTTATTAATACATGAAATAAAGAATTAATATAAACACATTTATAATACATGTAAAATAACAAGGCTCAAATAATTCTATAAAATTTTTCATTTTAAAGAGGTAATACAGTAGCTTACAAAACAGATATTGATGTTTCCATTGGTATTTGAATAACATATAAGCAAAATGCAAAGGGGTTACAGGGATAAATAAATCAAGCACAGGAGAATTCTAAGATTACTCTGACACTGGAAAAAGTTAGGTTTTACTTTATGTGTTATTGCATAGCTTATCTATACGCCTATGAGCTGAATTTCAGTTAGAAATTGAGGCAAATAAAAATGAGTATGGAGATCAATATAGGAAAGCGTTTACATGACATTTAACTGTGGGTCAAGGGTTCTTCTGCTATACAGGTGTGTTTGGACACCACCAAAACACTAGCAGGGCAAAATCTGAGGAGTGTTAATCCTGCTACATAGCAAACTGTAAAGGGATGGTTGGTTCTGGGATGAATGCTGTATTTTCCATAGCTCTTCTTGAGGTACTTTTTTTCTGTGCATTGAGCATATCCTAACACTCCTACTGAATCTTTATCTGATTTGTCACTAGGCCCCTTGCTGCTTCTTTCTACAAATTATTATTAATTTATTATTAATTAATTACTGTTATTATCTGGAATTAAAAGTGTAAGTTAAAGATTTATCTACATTCCAGCTGAATCACATAGACCTAGAGAATCTTAGTATACTTTCTTACGGAAGCAGGCATGTTGCAGGATTAAAATAACTGTAGGGAAAGACATTGAGAAATCATGATATGTATGAGTACAGATGAATCACAGGAATAACATTTTTTAAACCACATTATGGATAATTTTTTAATCTTCAACATATGCAATAAACCACTGTAAAGTTATCAGAAGAATGTCTTAAATATAAATAAAATTACGTTCACCGAGAGCCATCCAATGTAACTCTATCAATATGCAGAAAACATAATTTTCACAATTTTAAGCCATAATAAAATACAAGTAGAAACACCCTTGAAACTGACTATTCATATCCACCAGACATACTATAGAGTAAAATTATCAGTTCACTGAGAATGCCACCAGACTTGTGCTATGATTTATACTGGTATTGTATGAAAAGTATCACAGTAGCAAAGAATGTGGAATTCAATGTAGGGAATTGATGGATTAATAGTAAGACATACTATTTAATCTTTGAAAATTTTAAATCTCTCTCTCTCTCTCTCTCTCTCTCTCTCTCTCTCTCTCTCTCTGTGTGTGTGTGTGTGTGTGTGTGTGTGAGTATGTGTGTGTGTGTGTGTGTGTGTCTGTAGGGAATCCAACACAAAAATATAAAAATATTCCACTCCATCCTTGCATAAAAGAAATATCGGAGAAATGTAAGCATTGAACTAACCTACAATTAACTGGCAAATAATGAGTGTTGCAATCCAATTAATTTATTGAATACATTTAAAAGTAAAAGTTCTATGAGTGAGTGTTGTATATACTTACTAGTATTATTATATCTGGTCAATGAAAAGTTCACTAACTGTATATAGATACCCACGAGATCGACTGTGTTAAATGAATTATGTATAAATGCCCTCTATATAATACAGGAAGTGTAGACTTCTGAAAATCCAGAACAGTCTTGTTTGAAGATCTTGCTCTGAATCTTCTGTTTTACCAGATATTTATTTCTTATTATCTCTGTCAATTTTAACTGGTGATGATTTTATGTAAGGGTGACCACCAGAGCAAGCAAAATCCTCCTACTTAGTAATAATAAACACACACTGAAGTTTTCCTAGTGAAAATATTACGCCGGGCGGTGGTGGCGCACGCCTTTAATCCCAGCACTTGGGAGGAGCAGAGGCAGGCGGATTTCTGAGTTCAAGGCTGGCCTGGTCTACAGAGTGAGTTCCAGGACAGCCAGGGCTACACAGACAAACTCTGTCTCGAAAAACAAAACACAAAAAAAACCAAAACAACAACAACAAAAAAAAAAAAACAAAAAAGAAAAGAAAAGAAAAGAAAAGAAAAGAAAAGAAAAGAAAAGAAAAGAATACAAGAGACATTTTGAAAATTTTATTAAATCCTGACTTCCAGTTTATTCCAGTATTACAAAATTCATCACCTGGTCTTGAGATCCTCATATACAAGTATTTGTTTATATCTTCTATCCTTCTTTAAACCAGTACACTCTGAGCCCTGACGTGATTTTTTTCCATTTGTACCACATGATACATTTCTAGGATTTTCTGTACTAGTCCTATTTCCTTTTTGTAATAATCACTATGACCAAAACTAACTAACCTCAAGACTGCTATACTTATTTCATATATATATATATATATATATATATATATATATATATATATACTTATTTCATATATATACTTATTTCATATATATATACATATATACATATATACATATATATGTATGTATATGTATCTATGTATCTATGTATCTATATATCTATGTATCATCTATGTATCTATGTATATATGTATATATGCTTTCAAAAAGGAGAGTCATTAGAGAAACATATGACATGCACCTATGAGCAGAAACAAGAACATAGGCAGTAGGTACTAATGCTCCTTAGTGGCTTCCTGACAGAAGATCAGCAACAATTTTAAATACTATCCAGGTACATTTATTTTGGGGAAAGGCTGCATAAAGTGGGTTGAATCCTCTATTTTAATCATAAAACAGAATAGATATGCTGATCAGTGCATCAAGTTGAAAGCTCGGACATAAGGCCACAAATATAGTTACCTAGTGTTTATTAACAAAAATACTTATACACATAAGAAAAATGATATAATTTCAAAATATGTTAATACTTAATGACTTCATACAAAACAAGAATATAAGTAGAAATTTCCTCATTACCTTGTATAAAACAGAATGTCAATTGATTTTAAGACCTCAAAATAAAGTCAGATTTGCTGAACTAAACAAAAGAGAATGCCATTATCACAGGCAGTAAGAAAAATAATTAATAAAGATAACCTCACAAAACAGAGGCTGCTCCACAACAAATGATCCCTTCACTCTGAGAAAGTGGAAACCTACATAATTGGGAAACATAATTATATAACTATATTTCTGACCAACTAGCATTCTGATAAATGGCTAACATCTTCAGTATATAAAAAACTCAAAACACCAGATACAAAGGAATAAAGTAACCAAATTTGGAAAAAAAACACAAAAAATATCAGTTGGAATTCTCAGTACAGGAATATGGAACGAATGAGAAAAACTTAAATCAATGATCAACATCCTTATTCATCAGGAAAATCTAAATCAAAACTACTTGATACTTCATCTTCCACACATCATCAAGACTAAGTTCCATAACTCAAGTGACATCATATTCTGATGTGCATTTTTAGTAAGGGAACACTCATCCACTGCTCGAGGGAATGCAAAGTTGTACAGCTCCTATGAAAATCTGTTTGCTAGTAAATTTATGAGGGGGTGAAAGGAATCAATCTAACTCAAGATATGGCTTACCACCTTTGTGTATATTCAATGGATGCTTCATCATGATAGACAGACATTTGCTCAGCCTTGTTCAGTACTATTCTATCAGTAAAAAATAGAAATTGAAATAATTCTAGATGTCTTTCAACAGAAGAATGGATAAATACATTTCCAGTAAAGAATGGTGTGTTTTCCAGCAATGAAAATAAAATCATGAAATATGTAGGTAAATGAGTAAGAGTAGAAAAAGATTAACCTCTGTGAGTTGTCTCAGACCCCAAAAGACAAATATGTTATGTATTCACTTATATATAGATATTATCTGTAAAGTCAGGCATAATCACTATACTATCTAGACAAACAAAAGGGACAGGTGAATTTCAGCAACTAGACACTAGAGCTATCTTATGTTAAAGAATAAAAATATATTAGATAGCTATGGAGGCATATGAGGCATGTAATTGATGGAATAAATGAGAGGGGAGGGGAGAGGAAGATAACTGACAGCATGTATAGTAAGTTAAAGTGAATGGATATTTGATTAAATAGAGTCCTAATACAGTATATTCATCAAAAATTATGTTTATATACAAAAATATTCCAAAGAGGTGCAAATGGCATCTCTGTTAACCAAATGAAGCCTTCATTCCTGGGACTTTGCTGCATTTTATTAACTATTTACCTAAAGATAAAATAGGTAAAATATGTGTCCAAAGATCAGGAAGTAGTCCATAACATAATAAAATCAGCTTCTTAACTCACATGACATACACATTTTACTTTTGTAATCAGGATTGTGCATATATATGGACACACATACAAATTATATGTGCATTTATATGTATATTTGTGTGTGTCCTTGTGTGTGTGTGTGTAAGTGTGTATGTACATATGCATGTAATGAGCATTTAAGTAAAAAGAATCCATGCTGCTGAAGGAAAATAGATGAGGTATAAAGAAGTTATTACATTGAGCAAAAGAGAAATTTTGTAATTAAACTCTAATTTGAAAAACCAAAAAAAAAAAAATAGAGTTGAAAAGAAAATAGATCATGTACCAAAATACATGTATAATTAATAAAACTGACTAAATTTCCTAAAGATTCAGGCAGAAAATGATTAAAAAAAAAACCAGAAAGCCTGCTATAATATTTAACTGAGAAATGTTATTGTAGAAGACAAAGGATCTTAGTGGTTGCTTGGACTCTACAGAAACTTTGGAAGCAGAAGAGACTATACAAATCCTATAGAGAATGAAATATTTGACCCAAGGTGAACAATAGAATACTGGTTTTAAAATATTGAGAGATAAAATACCTTTTTTAAACAAACTTAAGTCTCTTGCCAGGAAAGGACTAATTTGTTGAGTCATTTGTTAAAGTTGTATTGTATTACCTGCATGAAGCACCACAAATCATATAAAAACCTATCATTAAATCTCAACTACCTGATGGTACACTAGAACAACTGAAGAAAATACGTACTTATATTATAGAAAAAGTAAAAACAGTCTGGTTTCCAAACAGAAATTTTCCCATTACAGACTACACTTGAAGGTATGCTGTATGTTACTGGGTATGGAAAAATAGCAAGATCAAAGGCTATAAACTGGCATGAATATTATAGGATTATCCATGTAAAATTGTATTGAATATATGATTTCCTACATGAGATTGAGGCACTACTGGACTCTACTAACAACTAAGAACAATAGACTAGTTAGGCCATAGGCTAAAAACAGTCTTCTCTCATTGTTAAGGCTACATAAAAATAAAATTACTCCTGATGACAAAATAATGTACCCATATATCAGTGAAATCCTTAAACCATATCAAAGATTCTTCTTGCACTACATGTTAAATAACAGAACAATATTCAAGGGCTGTATGTACTGAAAGAGAGACTTTGGAGTACTAGGTCTTAAGTGGGATGCCTTTATCAAATGTCTTCCCTTAAGTTCCAGTTATTGGTATGAAAATAGAGGCAGAAAGATTATAAAGGTTCTGAGGTGGAGGATAACTACAAGGAAGCAATGTTTTCTACACACAACATTAGAGGCACATATAGGCAATCAAGAGATTGAGGCAGCATACATAAGATTTGCATAGGTTCAAAACAAATTATTTTCAAGAAGAGATTCCAGAAGTGTGCACTCAAGTTTTAAAAAAGCAAAAAAAGCAAAAAAAAAAATGTTTGATTATATACATGTCATAAACTGGTTATATTAAAGGAAAAATTAAAAAGATTTTCAGATTCAATATTAATCTATAATAAACCACTGAAAAAAATAAGTGGAGAAATGAATATGTTAATCCTTATAACAAAAATTCTAACACATCATATTATCTGCAAATGGTCAATATTTAAGACTGAAGAAATAAACTTAAGAATTCCCTTCACATTTCCATTCAATATTTTTTCTAAAGCAATTGTCAGGTCTATTAAGTGAGGAAACAATATAAGAAATCCTTTACTTATAGTAAGTTTTAGTTAATGATGAATATATTGTGGTACTGCTTTGTGAAAATAAGATAACCTCATAAATATAAAAACCCAAAGAAACTCAGAGTATTTATTCAGATGTATTTCTACGCAAAAGTTATTGCAAATATTAACTTTTAAAAGTACATATATTTAAAAAAAAAATCATTCCCCGTGCTTGGTGATGTCTTGTGTTTACAATTTAGTGCAGCAGAAGAATTTGATATGAAGACCTCCCTGTTCAACACAGAGAGCTTCAAGGACAAGTGAAGAATTTTAAACAAAATTTAATTGAACAAAATTTAACATTTCACAGACTACTGATAGGTGACAGTTCTTAAAACTGTGCATAGATATAAATTCTGACTGTTAATGTTGTTTGTTTTATATGTATCTTGTGAGTTAATCAACAATGGCAATGCTTTTACAAAGCATAGAATGATATAACTGTCATTATGCTTTTAAGTGCATTCAAGTATCAAGCAGAAAAAAAAGTGATGGTATAACTATTTCTGTTTAACTATTTTTGTATATTTCATAGGCATAATAATATTCATAATGTCTTTATATATTGAATGCTGTTTTGTATGTTTGATGACTGTGAGTGCAGTGTGAAGGATTTCAGAAAAAAGAGGGCTTCTATGTACGTTTTCAATCAAAAGTTTTTGATATTGAATTTTGGATGTTCTCTTTCTGTATGCTACTTAAATATGTATTTAAAAAGCAGATGGTTTTTTTTATGAAAGGCATCAGTTGCTCTGTAAAATTAAAAAACAGTATTTTAATTTGCTTGGGATATTTTCAGTTGATTTAATGAGAGGGGCAGATACACAGCAAATAGGCTTATTGCAATCAGCATAAAAACTTTAAGATTATTCTTACTTATTTGACCAAGCCTTGGGAACAGGATTGATATGTAACAGAAATCACCATTCTTACATACGTCTTGCTATACATTTCTGAAATTTATGTGATTGTCAATAAACACATGAAATCAAGAAAATAAATGTGGCTTAAGGGGCAAATTTAATAATTCCATTGAACTTTTCAGTGTTATATTTGAAGGGACAATTTCAACAAGTTTGCACATCCCTGAAAATATAAGTAAACATACAACCTTTCTTTTAATTTGGAGTTCAATTATGATAAAATATTTTGGAACTTTATGCTAACCTGTACACTTTCATGCACTTCTATAAAGGATACATCTCAAGGGATATTACACAAATACTATAAATAAATCATATTTGTTTATCAGATTCAAACTTTGCTCATTTTTGGATATTACGTGAAAAACATTATGACAATATTTTTTTTAAATTACAATGATATTCAAGAATGGAGGAAAGTTTTGGTTGTTGTTGGTTATGCAATTCCCATTAAAAATATAACAGATGGATATAGGGAAGAAATGAAAGGAGAGATTTTTAATTACATTATAATTTTAAAATTTATGAAATGATTAAAAAATATATTTTACAAGTAGATGTGGAAACACTGTTATCCTCTTTACTTCCTTCTTAAACAACACACAATTGAGCTGACACTGAATTCGAGCAGGGTTTTTCCTCCCCTAATAAACCAATTGGATTATTGGCTTAATTTAAGACCACTGGAGATTGGCTTTGACACAGTTACTCTGTGTTTTATGTTCTCTGAACAAAGGCTACATCAGAAAGTTGTTAGCCTGCAAAGAAGTTGGATATTACAAAATTGCTCAAGTGATGGAGCCTGCCCCTTCTATACTTCCTTGGCCTATATTTTACAGTCTACTCTCTAATGGCTACGTTCAGATTTACATACAATATGTTTTAAGGTAATATGTATATTCAAGGGAGGGCTTCCTGATGTTTCTTGTCACTTAGTAAGAAGACATAAACAATCTCCTAACTTAATTAGTATAACAGTTTCCAAGCTAGAATAGATAATTGTCCAAAGATCAGAGTTATGTAACTTGGAAGATAGGACTCTACAACACCTGAATCCATCTCTTAATGCTTGTCCATTTGTCAACATCCATCTTTCTCAAGAGTCCCTGAGCTCTGAAGGGTGTTTCATATTTTTTAAAATTTTCTATCTGTAGTAGTTGTTGAAATGTAAAGCACTTTTTATATAAGTCAATGTCTACATGACAGCTTCCTGTCTTGGATTCTAAGAAGAAATTGAGCATACTTGGAGTTACTCCAGCTGTGGTAAGACAGCCACTAGGCAAGAATTGCCTCTTTCCATCTACAGACAAATTACTGGCCAGAAAAGGACACACTTGCAGAATAGTCGACTGATTATATCTGCCTAAACAGAGAAATCAGCCCTTAATAATTCTGCAGCACTAAGGTCTGTCAGATGATTCTGGGCCAGAAGGCTGAAGATTTGATGCTCCAATGTTTGGTAGTATAGGAGCTGTCCAGGTGTTCAGCAGTCTCTATAAATTGGCTAAGTTTTAGAAGCTATGCTTAGTGCTTCCCATAACTTCAGTTAACTCAGTCATTCTGGATTTCTGACGGGGTTGAAGACCTATAGTCTCATAGCCAATCCTGGCTATTTACTTTGAGAGAAAAGATCTGAGTGGATGGTTTTCAGCTGACATTCATTCTAAAGCCAAGAAAAAGCCAGGTTCAAAACTAAGTGTTTTAGTCAAGAGAAACGATAGAGGTTCTGGTTAGTCAACAAAATGATGGACTGGGTATTAAGACTATCTTGTACCTCACTGGTACAAATAAGAATACTTATGCTCTAATTGTATTTTGAGAGAAAAGTTTTATTTTAACAGAAAGGGTGATATGTAGGAGGAGCTAAGGGGGAAGGAGTACCAAGAGGAAGAGATGGAGTAAGGAGAGAAAAAGGTGAAGTAGAGGAGAAGCTAGGTGATAAGAGAGAGAAAGAGAGAGAGGGCATGGAGACAGATGTTCACATGTCTCCACCAGTCAAAGATAGTTTATATTTCTAGGTTAGGTGTTGGGTTACACTTCTGATTGAGCATTACCATGCTTATAAAGCCTTTGATTAACATTTAAAAAATGTATAAAAGCAAAAAGGAAAAGGGGGCATGGGATAGGGGCTTTCTTTTCTTTATTTCTTTTTTGTATTGGATATTTTATTTACATTTTACCCCAGGATAGGGGTTTTCTAGGGAGAGAAAATGGGGAAAGAGGATGGCATCTGAAATGTAAATAAAGTATCCAATAAAAAAATTCTGAATAATTAGGATTATGCTATATACATAGACCCTAAAATCTTTTAACAGCAGATGGACAAAATGAGGCAAATACATTATCTAGCACACTATAATTTACAATAGAATTTCAGAAAAGATAAACTTTGTGTAGTATTTTGAAAGTCCATTTGAAAGTGTCAGAAACTAATGAGATACTAGCAACCAATATGAGCACTATATACTAGAACTTTTGTTATTTAATCTATTTGTATTACTCTACATATTTGTTTTATCTACATATAACTTTTAATACAATAAAACGCATATGGCATGCTAAGTTATTTAAAATCACAAATCACCCTTTATTCTCCCTGAGCCTTGCATATTTCATCCCTCAGAGGTCTGTAGTGAAGCTCTTTCTCATGTTCCCACACTAATTGCATTGATGGCCATGCTCCTTCTCCTTTTCCTCGCTCTACTTTCTACCTTGGCAGCTTCCCTTCATGAACTTCTTCTTATGCCTGTAGGGTGTGGTTTCTCCAAGGTTAAACATCATTGCTATCCTAATGCAGAGAGTGTCCTTGCATATATCTATATATAGACAACTAACCTATTTTTTGGATGATATTTGGAACTACTGTCATTCTTTGTAGGAATTAGATTTAACTTCCTACTAAGGATGCATTAAAGCCTCTACTCATATATGGTACATTAGTTTTCTCTACCAGTCTTACTTGTCAAAGCCTGAACACTGTATCTTATGTTTCAGTGATGGGGAAGGTATAAAATAATTGATATTTCATGTTGAAAAATTAGTAGCATAGTGAGCAAATAGCATTGGCTAATTTTTTAAAATAGGGATAGACTATATTCATGTATATTGATTATCATGAATTTCTACTAAAAACTTCTTGTCATCCTTTAGTTGTAAAAAATCTTCAAAAAATGATTTGAAAATACAAGAGGTGCAGTTTCTAAATGCTTAGACTAACTGCAGTTATAATGATAATCCAATAATAACTTCTATTAGTACTTCCACTGGGAGTTGTAGTGAATAGCATACTTGGGGAAGTCATAGAGAATATGAATACAGAGCAATGATTTTCTTACATATGTAGTGCTTAAGTCTAGGAAAATCATTTCCAAGTCTTTTGAGGAACATAAATTTCTGTATAAAAACTTATAAGGGTATAGCTAGACTTAAACATGATTTAACACGCATGTAGTAAATGAGAAAATATAATTTTAACTGAATTTTATACAAAAGACATGCAAGTGATACTTAATGTCAAAAATCAGGTGGTTTTCAATACACCAGCAGAACATGGTTATCTGAGTCTGTTGCATGTTTCACATGACGTGGGGAAGCATTGTGGTTCCAGTGATGAATCTGAGACCCCAGCGAGCAGCACAGTGACACTCTGTATCAGAAGTACAGGGCATATATTAAATGAACAATACAATAAATGCAACCCAACATCTGTTTTAAACCACAAACACAACATTAATATGCTTAGAAATATTGAAGAATTGAACTAAGCATTAACTGCATAAGAATACCAGAAGAAAGCAAGGCAAACCTTGGAAAAATATATAAGACATATGAAAAACAGGAAAATGCCATTGTCTATGTGAAAAAAAAAACAACAAAGTTTTGAACTACTCTCTTGCTGACTAGCAGAAGTATCAAATTCCAAACAAATTTATAATATTTGAGATAAAATCAAACTTGTCATATATGACTTCTTAAAAACATATGTTATTCCAAATGAATTTGCAATATTCTCTTTCTATCTCTAAGAAGAAATACTGACAGGAGCCTGATATATGTGTCTCCTTAGAGTTCTACTAGAGCCTGACATATACAGAGGTGAATGCTCACAGCTAACCACTGAACTGATCAAGGGGTTCCCAATGGAGCAGTGACACAGAAATCTGAAGAAGCTCAAATAGTTTGCTGCCCCATGGGAGGGCATGGATACCAACCAACCAGAGCTCCAAGGGTCTAAACGACCAGCCTGGGAGCACATAGGGAAGAGACTCATGGCTCCAGCTGAATACGTAGGGGAGGATGACCTTGTTGGGCATAGGTGGAAGAGAAGGTCCTTGCCATCTTGAAGGCTGGATGCCTGAATATCAGAAAAATTGAGGGTGGGAAGGTGAAAGTGTGTGTGTGTGTGTGTGTGATTAGTAGCACACCCTTATAGAAGCAGGAGGACTTGGGATGGAATTTTGGGGTCCTGGGTTGTGCTTATATTTTAAATTTAATGTTTCATCTACTTCTATAAAATATTTAAAATATTGGCCTATACTAAAAACATATTCTTTTCCATTTTTTCTTTCATTATACTCTCTGTGTTTGTTACTGCACTGTAGTGCTGCTTTAGTTGGAACATGAATTCCTTACAAAGATCCTTTTCTTGAATTGATCACTCACATAAATAAATAAGTTACTATTAAAATAGAAAATTCAGTTTAATTTCTTGTGCTAACTTGATTGAGATAGCATAGAACCATTAGGAATTCTATGCTGTGAAATCAGTAATTACTACTGAGAACATAAATATCAATTACTATATTACACCAGAATTTTTGTCAGTTGAGCTGTTAGAAAGCTGGAATTCAGTTTACTATAAGTCATTAAATATTTGATGTATTCTTTATGAAATTCTATTGCATATAAGAAATTGTTCTGGAAATAAATTATACCAAATCACTAAAAGAAGCCACAACCAAAAAATTAAAGCTATTGATATAACTCCCAAACATTTGAAATATTCAAATTCATTGGTTAGAATCTCACTATAATGAAATTCCTAAATTTCGAAATTTTTACATATTATGTCCATACAACTCCAACATCTTTATATTTTACTTTTGGTGCTATGGTCAAAGTCATCTTCAAATCATAAGGGACTACAAGATAGCCAACAGTGCCACAACTAACAAAAGCCAACTGTAAAAATTCAGTTAGTAAAAACTTTCTGTAGACAAAGAATTTATAAGCAAAGTACTTTCTCAATTTTGTAAGGTTAAAGCATACTTTGATACAATAAAATTTTATCCTTTAAAAAATAAATGAAAGTCGAGCGTTCTTTAATCTCAGCACAGAACTAAACTCACCTGAAGGCAACACAACTATAGAGAAAGAGTCAATCTATTGAAGCCAAAAGAAATAGGATCTCGTATCAAAACACTTAGAGTAACTGCATATCATTGTGTTGAGATGTAGAAATTATATGTATTATGTAATGTGTGCATGGATGAAACTTGTGTACATAGGCATGAAGGGGTAAAAATCTACTTCTATCTTCCTGTACTGATATGTATACTAAAGCCTTTATGTCTGGTTATAAGTCAAATGTATAGTAAAGCTTTTGTATCTGGCTTTGAGTCAAGTGTTTCAGCAAATGTTTGCTAAGTTTGGGTCAATTAGTAGAGGCTGAGAAAATGTTTTGAGACTCTTTGAACATTGAATAATTACTGTCTGTCTCTCTAGAGAATCTGCAGTGGCAGCTCTATGTAAACTTGCAGCTGCACAAATCCTGGTCTTGAAAAACTTGAAGTTTTCGCTTTTGACTATGACTAGCTATGATCAAAAAGAGCTGAGATTTATATGGGTTGTTGGCTCTCATGGCCAGGTAATATTCTTATTTGGAACCTTCCCAATCTTTCAAATAACCTTGTATAATATTTCAGTGAAGCAACTGGAGACAGCTTTCAAGCTTATGGGGTTACTAGGTTTAAGAATAGCTGAAGCAAAGCAATACAGTTTTTAAATATCCAGGATATACCACAGAGACCAGATGTCTAAAGATAGAAAACAAATAACTGGAAAACCTTAGGACTCTATGTATTCACTAATACAATGTCACAATAAAAATTACTGGGTCAATTTCTTTTTTATACAGTATGTAATACCAAGGTAGCAATCTTCATAAGATGATGTATTGGTTTCCCTAAAGAGCTCATGACTCTTCTGAACAGGATTTAGTAATGATCTGTCAGGGAAGAACAAAGAAGACAGAGGTTCCAGTAAATTCTGAATACATTAATATTATAAACAATGTTTGAATTGTTGAATGTCTTTGCCATTAATGTCAATAGGCTACTAGCATCATGGTCCCAAGTGAGCATGCTTTCTGGGAGTGCTAGGATTTCTATCTGTCAGTTACTTCTGGATTTTTCAGAGACTCCATGTTGTTATGTTGAGGACATTTCCTGACATAGCTGCTTTCACAGTGTCTGTTCTAAACATGTGAAAATGCCAGAAATTTCCTAGTGTCTCTCCCAAGCTGAAGCTTGAATCTTGTATATTCTTTGCAGAATATACAGCCCATCAAGACTGTGGCAAGGAATGCACACCACAATCTGATACCTGAATTTCACAGGTGGTGACAGCCCCTGTACAGGAAAAGGGGCCAACGATTCAGAGCACAGAGGCTCTGAAATAAACAATCACGGTCCTTGCAGCTTTTCACTGGCTCTGTTTCCTGTCAGTTATAGAAACACTTCCTTCTCTTTACCATCATAGATTTTGGCATTGTTTATATACAGGGCCAGATAAATTCTGGAATATAGCCATCATCCTGACTAATCCAATCCAACCCATGCAGACAAATGAATTTTCTTTCTTTGGTTCTGATTAACTGAGTTTGTGCATTCAAATAAAGAATGGATTCAGATATAATCAGGAGAGAGATATCATATCTTCACAAGGACATCAAACCCTACTGTAATCTTGGAGACCTCCATCAGTTCTACTGATTCAGAACTGACACACTCATCCCTGAATGAAGAACTGACACACATTCTTGAATGAAGCAGAAAAATTGAGAGTGGATGGCAGAAAAAAAATATGTTCACCTTCTTCTCTCTATAGTGACCATAAGAAAAACAAGTCAGTGGAATCATGGGACTATATCTATGTATTTTTGACTCATTCTGTCTAGACACATGCAAGTTGCCCGAGATGTGATATTTCTTTTGGAACCCACTGACTGTGACTCTTATCATGCACCTTGTGATTCTTTCTGACTACTTGTCATGTGAAAGCATCTTCTTGCCCAATTGCTTTTGTTGTATGTAAATGGAATTCAGGGTTGAAAACAAAATTTATATGCAGTAGATATTCCCTGCAATACTTGTTGTGTGGAAAAATTTAACGTGTGGCTGTAAAGAGGCCAGGACATTTTCTGACCCATATTTTGTTATAAGGTGTTTACTACTGTCAGAAATATCTGAATAAAAGTTATATAGTTTTGCAAATATGCGGAATATATTAGAGAAACAAAATCTCTAAAGACAGAATGCAAATGACAGGAAAAGCATAGATGTCTAAGTATCTACTACTACAAGGTCACAATGAAAATAATTGTGTATATTCCTTTTTTATACAGTATGTAATACAAAAGTGGAAATCTTCATGAGAAGATGTACTATTTTTCTAAAGGGCTCACTATTCCTCTGAACAGTAGTAAGCAATGAACTGACAAAAAAGAAAAATATGCTAGAGATTTTAGTAAAATAGAAAAAAATAACACTGTAAACAGGGATTTAATTGTTGAATATTTTTTTGCAATTATTCATAACATGCTACCAGCAACACTGGACACGTTCTTGGTTTCTGGGAAGAAAAGATCTGTGTTTGTTAGTTACATCTGGGTTTTTCAGACAATCTTTGAGGGTAGGTTCAGAACTTTTGTTTCCACAGAATTTCTCACAGTAGATGACATAAGGTTGTGAAAATGTCAAAAACTCCCTATTTTTTGTCACAAGCTGAAGCTTGCATATGGTATCTTGTTTGAAAATGATAAAGCCCTGTATGACTAAAGGAAAACATGCACACCAAATCTGATACCTGAATTTCACATGTGTTGACAATCTCTGTCCAGGAACTAGGAACAATGAATCAGAATATGAAGGCTCTAAAACAAACAAGCCCTTTTTTGCAGCTTTCCACTGGCTTTAGCTCCTGTAAGTTACAGAAGCACTATTCCTTCTCTTTAGCACCATACAGTTGGGCTGTGGTTATAACAGGACTGGACAAGTCCTGGAATATAGCAAGGAACTTGACTTATAAAATCCCTCCCTGCAGGCAAATTTATTTGCTCTTCTTTCTTCATATTGACAGATTTTGTGCTTTCAAATAGATAATGGAATCAGATCCAATCATGAGAGAGGTCTTATATCTAGGCATGGATATCAAAACCTATTGTAACCTTGACGATCTCCGTCATTTGGAGATCGTCAATAGCTATTTATATTTCTGTCTACTTTGGCTAAGATCTAAGTAGTTTGCCAAAAGGGTTCTTTTTTTTTTTGAGCCCAGAGATTGTGACACTTATCTTGCAGGTTTGCTGCCTCCTGACTAATTAAAATGTGCCTGTATCTCCTTCCACAATTGCTTCTATTCTATTGTTTGATTATATTATTTCCTAGAAAGATAATATCTAATAATATAACCTTAGAAGAGATGTTGGAATACTAAATTCAATATACTGTGTATTATGTGCTCATGCATATTCAGTTTGCATAAAATACTAGAGTGTTTCATACAGCAAAATCAGGAATCCAGTGCTAATAACAATGTTTATATGCTGTGAATATTCACAACCAAACATCGTGTATGTGCACCATTTAACATTTGGTATTAAAGACTATGGCATTTTCTGATACATATACAAATATAATGTGATTTCTACATATATAAATGTATTAAGCAAAATTATACAGTTTCATAAATATACTGGTTATATTATAGAAACCCTATCTACAAAGACAGAAAAAATATATGAAATCTTTTGACTATAGGTATCCAAAAGTATAAAGACACAATGAAAATTACTTAGTCCATGTCTTCCTTTTGCATGATATAATACAAAGTTAGACATGATCATGACCTATGTATTGATTTCCTGAAAGGGCTCATGATTCTTCAGAGCTTTTAGTTAGCAAAGGAATAACCTGAAAAAACAAATTGTAGAAAATCTAGTAAAATACATGACAATAACAAAATAAACAAGGTTTGTATTGTTGAATGTTTTTTGTCCTTAATGGTAACATGCTACCAACATCTTTGTCCTGAGAGTGATGGTTTATGGTTATTGTAGTATCTGTGTCTGTTAGTTACATCTGATTATTAGACACCAAGGTGGTATATTGAGACCATTTGCTGCCATAGCAATTCTGACAGTGGTAAATCTAAGGATACAAAAATGTCAGAAAATTGCTAGTCTCTGTCACATGATAAAGATTGAGTCTTATAGCTTCTTAGATGAAGACTCAGTACTGCATGACTGAGACTAGGAAATAACACTCCAAAGCTGATACTGAATTTCCTATTGGGTGACTATACAAACTTTCTACATACACTATGTACTGTTAGGACTATCCAGATTATATCAAAATTGTATTAAACAATGAATTACAATTAGTATAGTCCAAATGCTGGAAGATACTCCAGATTTTCTTCATGCTAACTGAGGGCAGGACATAGATGGATAATTGCATTTAACTTTCCAACAACTGTTGTAGGATAATCTATTAAATATAAATATGAGGAAAAACTATTTTGTGGGCACATAATACAAGCAATTTGGGCAGCAGATAAAAGAAGGAAGCAGGGAATCAGAAAACAGACACTATGAAATAAACAAGCACAATCTTTGCTTTCCACTGGCTCTGTCCCATCACAGTTCTACAGGCACTCTCCATTCTCTTTAGCACTATTCAGTCTGTCTCTGGTTATATCCAGGAGCAGATAAGTCCTGGAATATAGCCAGCAGCCTGACTGATCCAACCTCACCCTTCAGACAAATTTATATGCTCTCCTTGCTTCTGACTGATGGATTTTGTGCACTGAAATCCGGAATGGAAAAAGAGCCAATCAGGAGAGAGCTCATATCGAGCCATAGACATGACGTCTTGCAGTTACCTTGGAGATCTACAGCAGTGTTGCTGATTCATCTCTCACCCCCCTCCTCCCTGGGTTTCCTTATGGAAGCCGAAAATTTCAAAGTGCGTAGCAGGAAAAGCTGTTTCTAAATTATTCTGTCTACAATAACCAACAGAAAAACAAGTCATTAGAATCCTGAGGCTGTTCCTACTTTGGGCTACTTATGCCAAGATCCAAATAATTTTCCAGAATTTGTCTGATGTTTTTCTGAGCCTTTCTGAATATCCATTTTATTTTGCAATTGTTACAGCCTGCTCACGTATTGTGACATGACTGTCTACTTCCCCAATTGCTTGTATTGTGTGCTCTCAAAACAGCTTTTCCTCATATATTGATATCTAATAGAGTATCCGCTAAGAGATGTTGGAACACTAAACGAAATTTTCCATCCACATCCTGCCCACACGTACTCAGTTGGCATGAAGAAATTCTAGAGTATCACCCTGAATCTGGACAATACTAATAAGAATTCATTGTTTAATACATTGGTTATATAATCTGGAGAGGCCTAAAATAACATGGTGTATGAAGAACAGTTAATATGTGGTTGCAAAGAGGCTATGACATTTTCTGAAACATATAGAACCTTACGTTGTTGAATACTGTCAGGAATAATATAGTCAAAGAAATAATATTTCACAAATTTCCATGATCTACCAGTAAGACCTGCTTGCTAAAGTCAGAATGCAAATAATATAAAAAGACTAAGTCTCTTGATATCCACTGGGATACAGACACAATAAAAATCACTGTGTACATTTCTGTCTTATCAGTATTCAATACCAAGCTGTAGACTATTAGGACAAGATACACTGATTTTATCAAATAAATCTTTGACCCCACCTTGACCCCAGTTCCTGTACAGAAATCAAGGAATCAGAAACACTCCTCTGAATTCTCTGGATCCTCTGTAGTATTCCTTTGAATCTGTTTCCTGTAAGTAACGGAAACAGTCTTCCTTATCTTTAGTACCATTCAGTCACTGTGGGCTATATCAGGACCAGATAAGTCCTGAAATATAGCCAGCACACTGACTGATCAAATCACTCCCAGCAGAGAAATTTATTTGCTCTCCTTGCTTCTGATTGATGGAGGTTTTGTATTCAAATAGAGAATGGAATCAGATCCAATCAGGAGAGAGTTCTCACATATAGGCAGGGACATTAGAGCTGCTGATTCATCCCTCCTCCCCTCCCTTGGTTACCTCACTGAAGCACAAAACTGAAAGTGGATAGCAGATAATCTGTTTTTACACTCTTTTCTGTACATATTGGCCGAGAGCAAATCAGTGACATGTAATTTTGATCTCATTTATGACTCATTCTTCTTAGATATAAGCCATTTGCCTGAGAGCTTGGGGTTCCTGTGAAGATTTTGACAGTGAATCTTATTTTGCAATTATTTCTCCCTGCTGACTAACAGGGCCGTGCCTGTGTTTGTGTCTCTAAGTGAATTCGTTGTATGCTCTTAGTACAGAGCTCCCTATTACATGCACGTCTAGTAGTGTATCCAAAATTAAATGCTGGCATTCCAGTGTAAAATATTCTGTTTAGTCCCTGATCAACATATAATTAGTTTGTATAAAAATCTCAGAAGTGTCTTCATAAAACACCACACTATTATTACAAATTCAATTTGAAAAAAAAATGTTCATACACTCTGGACATTTTATATGTATGGAACATTTTATGTATATTTGCAAGGAGACCCAGAGATACCCTGAAACATATACTGTTGCAGGGTTTTTACTATTTAAATTATACCTCAGGAAAAGTATTATATTTTCTTAACTATTCATGCAACACCGTGGAGACCTTATTGTTAAAGTCATAGTGCTCCTAAAGAGATATTGGTCAGTCTCTAGGTATTATATAGTACAAAGACACAATGAAAATCACTCTGTACACTTCTCTCTTTTTCCAGATTTAATTCTAAGCTGGCCACAATGTACTAATGTCCCCTAACAGATCAACAGCATTGAACTGTTAGTAAGAGAATTATTCACATGGAAGAATAAACATGTAAGACGAGCTTGTAATTGCAAAAGTAAATGGAATGTAAAAAGGAGTGGATGTTTCTACATCTGTGAACATTAATTGCAACAGGCTGCCAGCATCAGTGTCCCAGTGCTTGTTATCTGGGTATGATAGGATCTCTGGCTCTTAGATACATCTTGAAATTTTAGAGAGTGTAATTTTCACCGCTGAGTACATTCACTGCCAAAGCATTGATCACAGTGGGTGACCTAAGAATATACAATGTTAGAACACACCTAGTTTTTGTCAATAACTAAAGCTTGAAATCAAGAATCTTTGTATAAGACACAGTTCTGCATGACTGAGACAAAGATGACACAACCCTAATGTGATACCTGTATTTCTCCTAGGATAACAGTTTCTTTACAGGAATCAGGAGAAGAAGAATCAGAGCATGGAGGCTCTGAAACAGTCACTACCTTTGACAGTTTCCACTGACCCTGTCTCTTCTCAAATCCAGAACCACACTTCCTTCTCTTTTGTACCATAGAGTTGGGCTTTAGTTATACCCAGGAACAGGTAAGTCCTGGAATATAGCCAGGAGCCTAAGTGATCAATTTACTCCCTGAAGGTAAATTTACTTGATCTCCTTGCTTCTGATTGATGAACTTTTAGCATTCAAATATAGAATGGAATCAGAACTTATCAGGAGAGAAATCTCATATCTAGTCATTTACATCAAAGCCTGCTGTAACCCTGGAGATATCCATCAGTTCTGTTGAATCATCCATACCCATCCTCCCTGGGTTTGGATGCAGAAGCAGCAAAATCAAAATGATATGATAGGAAAAACATTCTTTTACCTTCCTCTCTGTCTACTTTGACCAAAACAAAAGCAAATCAATGTTACCAGGTGGCTAAATTTATTCCTGAATCTTTGTACTTAGTACCTTGCCACATAACAAGAATAATATATTTCTCTCTGTGCCTTCCAGACTGTTACACTGATCTTTCAAATGCAGCTACAATCTGACCCTTTGTGAGGTGTAATTAATATATATATATATATATATATATATATATATATATATATATATATAGAGAGAGAGAGAGAGAGAGAGAGAGAGAGAGAGAGAGAGAAACAGCAAAGCAAGTCTGTACCTTTGAGCTGATCCTATTTCTGGCTCTTTGGTCCTATATCCTAATATCTTAATTGGGAATCTGTTTTTCTCTGAGTCTTTCTAATTGTGTCTCTTATCTTATAAATATTTCCTTCTGCTCACAATCATGATGTTCATATGTCTGTATTCTCATGTGTATTTATTGAATGCTTGCATTATAGTGCTTTTGAATAAATCAGTGTCAATTAGTGAGCTACAATAAAGATGATTGGATTTCGTTTTTTAATATTTCTTCAGGACATTTTCTGAATACACATAGATTCTTATACTAAATTCAGAGTGTTTACATAATGCTAAAATATATAAAGACATTTACATTGGAAAGGTATTTTTAGACATATATGTATATATATTTATGTATATTTATGCACATTTAACAGGAAGGGTGATATGTAGGAGGAGCTAAGGTGGAAGGAGAACCGAGAGGAAGAGATGGAGTAAGAAGATGAGAAGATGAAGTAGAGGAGATGCTAGGTGATGAGAGAGAGAAAAAAAGAGAGGGGACATGGAGGCAGATGTTCACATGTCTCCATCAGTCAAAGATAGTTTATATATCTAGGATGGGTATTGGGTTACACTTCTGATTGAGCATTACCATACTTATAAAGCCTTTGATTAACATTTTAAAAAAATTGTATAAAAGCAAAAAGGAAAAGGGGGCACAGGATAGGGGTTTTCTAGGGAGGGGAAATGGGGAAAGGGGATGGCATCTGAAATGTAAATAAAGTATCCAATAAAAAATAAAAAAGGAAAGGTATTTTTAGATGATATGCACATTCACAACCATCCCTCATTTGTATGGGTGATTGCTGCTTTTGCATATGCATTGTGCTTTGCCCAAAACTCCACCAGATTTTTGAAATCAAAATACATGCAAAGGTTTTATTATGCAGGGTACCACTGGCAAATTAATATATTTACAAATCACCAATGACTTATCTCTCAGTACTAGATTTTACACACAGCATGCAAGTAAAGAGATAATGATACCTTACTAACCATCCACTACTAAACTGAGAAATAGAAAATTACTGTGCAAATTTACATTTTCTGAGTCTATATGCCCAAGCTGACATGATCATCTGATGACATATTGATATCATGAACAAGGTCATATTTCCCCTTATTTTACAGAAAGTAATGGACAGCCATGGATGAAGTACCATGCTCTAGAAACTAGTGTTTGCCAATTCACAATAACAACGAAAATCAAAATTGGATAGTGGAACATATGTGACTTTTATGGCAACAGAAATGTAACTTCTCTGTCTAAAAATAGCTTTGGTTGCCAGTTTCATTAACTCTGTGACTCTTACAGCTGCAAATTTTCATAGACTACAAGGGTGGCTGCTGATAACATTTATTAACATAGCAATCTGATGACCCAATTTTGAGAATAGATGAGCATATCCCTAGCTTGTCTCAAGATGAAACTTGAAAGCAAGTATCTTCCTTGTAGAAGACCCAGTACTACATGTCAAAGACAACAACCAGACTTTTTAATGACTGAGCTTCACATAGGGACAGAATCTTTTATTCATATAGGTAGCAGGTATCTGAGAGCAGGAAAATTCAGCTGCTGGTTGAACTATCAATTCCCTCTCCCTCATTCTTACTTTATAAGCAATGAAGCTGAATGCGTACTCCAGGAAATACATGCTGCCAACCTGGGCTCTTGTCTTACATGTATAGTGACCCTGTATCTGTCGTTTTGTGGATAAATCCTAGCTACCTTGAAGTAGTCCTGCCTGGACTTACTAATTATGGCTCTCAGTTTTCATGTACACCTTGCTGCTGACTTTGATGACTCTGTGTGATCTGTTTTTAATTTTCTTCAACTGCATTTATTTTATGCTTGAAATATACACACATATTTGTATACATATACAATATATATATACATATATATATATTTATATTTATATAAATAATTATATATTAAGTATTTATATAAATATATGTATGTATATATGTATATTAGTTTACCACAAAGAAGATGTTAGTTTTTAAAATGAAATATACCTTCCAAGTCCTGATAAGCATTTACACAAATTAAATACAGAGTTTCATCATAATAAGGAAATAATATACTAGGTATTTATTTAAGAATATAATGCTTAAAATATTTATATATTATCTCAGTTTCTTATTAGTTTTTGTGATCTATTGTATACTTGCTAAAGCATTTGCTTGCTGGTAGTATTTTTTGTTTCTCGTGTAAAATATATGTTCATATTTGTTTAATATTAATATATTAATATTGAATGTATGGATAAATCCAACTCTTTTTAACACTAGATTTTCCTGTGACTTCTCACCTTCTATCTTGTCCAATTATAAGTTTGTGTATATAATCTCTATTGGTGTTAGAAGCATTTTCACTGTCAGCCTCCAAATTTAGCAATGAAATCACACTTAGAGGACAAGAACCCTCTTGTGTCTGGGACCATGGCCAACCCCATTCTGTTCCAATGTGTGCCTCACCAGTGTGTGGTGGTGCAAGGGATTACCTGACATCTATATCACAGAACAAATAAAGAACAGAGAACTCAGACTGCTTGTCCATTTTTCCACTTTCTTCTCTTCCTTGCTTCCCCACAGTGGGTATGTGTTGGTCTAGCATGTTAAGTCAAGATTTGAGCTGCCTTCTAAGACAATATTGATGCCAAAAGTCAGGAATTGCTACCGTCCACCCAGGTGTGCCCACAGCAACTGAGCTGTGGCATGTGCAGACCTCCACCACTTGTGCCACTGCAGCTGCCATGAACCACTGCCACCGCTGCTGCTGACCACTGCTGCTGCAGAACACAGAGACCTACACCACATGGGCTATGTGAAATAGATTAAGCTGCGCCTCATTCAGAAAGGTCCATTAGCAGCACAGGTCCTCTCTTCCTGCTACCAGATCCTCTGACTTTTGCAAAAGATACAAATGATTGCTAAGTTTTCTGATTCAGTTACCAGGGATGGCTGCTTACCCACGATCAATCTGACCAACTTCTAAGGGCCTACTGGTGGGCTTCTTATGGTCCCTTTGTCCAGCCTCCCAGCCTATGTACAATATAGGACTTCGAACCTTGGGTGAGTACCTTTATAACCCCTCACTTGGACTTTTGCAGCCATAGAAAAAATCCCAAGTCTTAGGTGGTCTGCTTTCTTTGGTGAGTCCAGGAAACATCATTCAAATGTTACTTACAAAAGCTAAATTCCAGTTGTTATAATTGGGCACATTTTTAGTCTCCATACTTGTGAGTCAGAGGCAGCCTGTGTGTTGAAACCAGTCTAATCTACAAAGCTCTTTCCAGAAAAGAAACCCTGTCTTGAAAAATCAACATAAATAAATAAATAAACAAATAAATAAATACCACAACTACAAAAGGAATTGTCATATGTACAGATCTTAAGTACCTTAGTGTGTCTGCAATTTCAAAAGTAGTCTAAGAAAACCAAATGTTTCCCACTCCAGTGGAAATTATCCTAAAAGTTGTCCACTGGGATTAAATACAGAAAATAAACACTGGGCACTTTAGTCTTATTAATATTTTTTTTATTTAAGGAAAAGAAAATAATTTGAATTTGATAAGGAAAGCAGTGAATTCTTTGGGAGAAGGATTGGGGGAAATGCTATGGCAATGACAGTTCTCACCTTTTAACCTTAGATTCTCTGAAACCTTCAAGCTGCAACATATGTAGGCACTATGTTACTTGTTACCCAGACTCACTATGGACAATGATATGATTGTCAACAAAGGCAACATTGTTTCCATCTTGATGACATTAAAATCTCAGAGGTTTACATTTTTAATCATGGTTTACATTTTCATTGCTCTTTGGCAAATAATAGTTCTTGTATTTGCTGGTTGATCTTTTACACCATAGGTTAATTTAGTTGTCTAAATGTTTACCTTGTTTTGGAGCATTTGAGGATGAAATAATTTCTGCTCTTCCCTGATGGTCAATTATGATAGAGTTGTCATGATTCCACCAAGCAATGCAATTATTTTTCACTTAAATTTATCATATTTGTGGCCCGTGCAATCATCTCGCCGGCAAGAACGCACGCGGGCACCAGGATCCTTCTGCAGCAAGCGTTTATTGCGAAGAACGGAGGAAGAGAGAGAGAGAGAGACCCAAGATGGCACTGCTTTATATACACCCTAGGGTGGGGTGGACATATCTGATTGACTGCTTGCTCAAAACCCCGTATGACGCCCCGGGTTGTGTGGTGACTTGGCGCGCTTTCACCACTTACACATGCGCAATTTACTTGTTTACCCACGGAAGTGGATGCCAGTGCCATCTTGTAATGGCGAATGCTGTCACCGCTCACCGCGGCTTTCTACACATATTTATATGATTGTGGCCTTCCAGATGCACTTCATGACTGATGCAAAATGAGTTATCTTAAAGTAGAAACAGGAGCTTCTGAGTCAACATTATATTTAAGTCACAGAAATCAGATATAGGTGACATAGAGCAGAAATAACTTGAATCAAACAATCAGTAACCTTGTAACCTTCCATGGCATCAGTCTCTCATTTCCATGAGCAATCTTCTTTCTCTGTGAAAGCTTATAGTCAGCCTTTGGGTATACTCAGGACCAGTTGATTTCTATACTAGAGCAAATAGTCTGAATGCCAAATCCCTTGGTACAGACAATTTTATTATGTCCCCTTTCTTCTGCTTCAAGAACTATATGCATTCTAATAAAGAACTGAATAAGAACTAACCATGAGAGAGACCAAATATCTAGGCTTAGAAGTCAAAGCATGATTTGGAGATCTCCATCAGAGATGCTGATTCATATCTCTCTCCCTGATTGACATTATGTCAAAATAAGTCAAAGTGTAGAACAGGAGAAAATGTAATTTAACTTGGGCTCTGCCTCCAATTAACGAAAGAAAAAGAAAGTCAGTTATACCTGGTGGTTGATCATGTATTTGGCTACTTGGGCCTAGTTGGCCTAGATACTTGCTCTCTAAAACAAAGTCTCCAATTTTTGGATTTTTTGATTGTGACTACAGACTACCATGTGCAGTTAGCAGTTGACTCTTTGTTTCTTACCTCTGTTTGTTTCCCCAAGTTCACTAGTTATATGTTTTGATTATACTAATACATAAGATATTTATGACTAAGCAAAACATAAGAGAAAAACTTGGAATTAAAAAATTTCTTTGAATCTCTGCTGTAAATATACTCACTATTCATACAGAATCTCAGTGTCATAATGATATTCAAATACTTTTTGAGGTATTTACTTTAGAAAGAAATGCTTAAAATATTTGTACATGCTCAACTATTCCTTGTTTGTATGTAAGTTTCTATATGTGGTTACATACATGTCTGCCTTCAGGTCATATCCTACTTGGTTCCTAGGTGTAATTCATGTTCAAAGAATTAAGATATGAGTATTGAATATTTGAAAACACGTAGTCTCATTCACTACTCTCAAATTTCCTTCCAATTACAATTATCAACATTCCATTTCACATTTATATACTTATACTTTTTGTGACTAGCAAATGAGCTTAATTAATGATCCTCTGTGATCTTTAAAATGGGAATGTCTACTAGAACATGAGTGGCCTCTCAGGCTAATCATACCTTGGGGCTGTGTAAGGATAGCTTGGTTCTTGGCTGGGCATGAGTCTTGAACCCCGATCCCAATGGGGCAATTGCAGGTGCTTGGCCATTCCTCCAGAACCCAGGGTCCTGACATGTGGTCTAGATCTCCATTAACCTGTACTGTTCAGTCATGTAAGGACAATGCAGCCCCTCCCAAAGCACACAGGTAGAGTGCATGACTACTGGCTTCAGCCTCAAAAGATTTCCATATTAATGAGTTACCTAAAGGCCAGAGGGCATTGCCAATTACGTATTCCTTTTCCCAGACCCTCAACCTTCCCCTCCCTATTTAACTCAGATCTGCCCTGAGTTTCAGGGCAATGCAGATCCAGACCATCTACCATTCGCCATGTCAATAAATCTGTTTTGGAACCCCTGACTTTCTTGTGTCATTGGGGCTTGTCATCGTGGAAAGCTTCTCTATGTTTCAGTGGCAGAGGCCTGCATCCTCAAACAAGCAGCTGTTCCAAGCCAAGGGAGTATAAAAAGCCAGGACTTCCTGTGATGCATGGTGCCAGAGGTCTTTCCCTGCTCCCCATCTCTCTTAGCAAGTATAAACTGGCCGCTTCTCACAGCCCTGTACTTGTGTGCTCCTCATCTCTGTTCATCTGTGGCCTTTTCCCCTGTGGCATCTGGGGGCCACAAATAGAGAAACCATCCTCTGAGTCCACTTGAGAGCCCTGCGCCAGCCACAAAACCAGACTAAGTGAGAAACTTGTCACATTGGCTGCGGCCACGCTAGCACCCACCTGGTGCCATGTACAGAACTGAATCAGTCAAGATCCCATGTACTTCTACCATGCTGAGCTACAGTTCAAGCCACTCTGAGCCATGACAGATGCATGGACCCACAACACAACAGAAGACTCACGCCCACACACCCATGCAACTGCAGGACTGCATACAGGCCCTTCAGCTTTTCCTTACATGTGGTGGAGGATGCATGCAGAGCCAGCTCCAAGAGCACCCCCAGGATGGGCCTGGATAGACTGTTTTCTCTCTCTCTCTCTCTCCCTCTCTCCCCCTCTCTCTCTCTCTCTCTCTCTCTCTCTCTCTCTCTCTCTCTCTCTCCAGCTCCAAGCTCTAGTCCCCAGAATGTCTCCTCCAGGAGTCACTTTTTCAAGCACACTGCCTGCTATTTTAAGCCTCTCCCCCTCCTCCTCCACCATTTGAGACCAGCTGCGGCCACTTAGTTTAGTCAGTTTGCCTGAGAAGCAATGGGTCTGGAATCTTTCTTGCTCCCTTCATCCCTGTGTGCCTTAGACCCTCGTTCTAGGACTAGTTTTCTTGGGTGAAACATTCCCTTTCCTTTTGAGACAGCTTCTTTCTCGTGGCTAAGAACTCCAGGCCAGAGCTGGAGGAAATGCTCTAAGGGACTGCCAACTCCAACCCAGCTTCCACGTGTCTTCCTCCAAGGGTCAAGTCTTTTACATAGCCTTTCACTCCTTCTGGCTCTGACTTTCCTACCAAGCTTCTACCCTTCTTCTTTTAAGCTTTTCTTCAAGGTTGGCCTTTCTCTCCTCCTCTACATTTAGGATTTACTGGCTAAGAAAAACAAACGGGAAATACAGGAGACCTCTCTGATAGAGCAACCAGCTACAATGTGGCAGAGCAGACATCACTTGGCACACCAGACCCCGCCCCCTTCTTCTAAACACACCAAGGACAATAAGGAAGCACACCTGATACCCAAACCCAAGTTTTTAATGCCTTTTCTCACTAACAGAAATACCTGCAACAATGTTTGTAGTTTTCAACCCTGAAGATACCTCCCACATGCAATCACCATATGCAGACATTGTTGTGAATGTCCTGAAGTGCATGCTAACAAGAGCCTGATATACCTGTCTCCTGAGGGGCATTGCCAGAGCCTGACATATACAGAGCAGATGCTCACAGCTAACCATCAAACTGATCACAGGGTTTCCAGTGGAGGAGTTGGAGAAAAGACTGAAGGAGTTGAAGGGGCTTGCATCCCCACAGAGAGAGCAAAAATACAAACCAACCAGAGCTCCCTGGTTAAACACATAGAAAGTCCCATGTCTCTAGCTGTAAATATATAAGAGGATGGACTTGTCAGGCATCAGTGGAAGAGAAGGGTCTTGGTTCCTTGAAGGCTGGAAGCCTCAGAAAAGAGGAATTCGAGGGAGGGGAGGTGGGAGTGAGTGGATGGGTAAGGGCAAACCCACATAGAAATAGGAGAACGGAGAATGGGTTAAGGGGTTTCTCAGAGAGAATGGGGAAAGGGAATAACATCTGAATTGTAGATAAATGAAGTACCCAATAATATATAAAAAAAAAGAAAAACAAACAAAAAAACCCAGATAATAGAACTGACTATGACAGTCCAACATTTCAGACTTTTTAGCATCAACTTAGCATTACCCATACTATAGGTATTCCTTATAAATGTCAAGGAAAAGACATTGTGGAACAGGCCTATGGAACTCTAAAACAATATCTTCATAAAACAAAAAAGGGGGGGATCTACCTCTGTACACTAACAATTTATTTAAATCATGTTCTTTTTATTTTTTATTTAAAAAATTAAATTTGGATGCCACGAAACTTTCTGCTGAGGGCCTATGGTACTCTACATATAGGCATATTTATGCATAGGTGAAAGGGAAGGATCCACTTACTGGCATAAGGCATGATCTCATTCAGCTACATTATGGGGGAGAGGGCATATTTGTGTTTTTTTTTTTTTCTGCAGGATGATGAAGGAGCATGGTGGCTGCCAGACCGATGCCATGACAAAGAATAATACTGACCTGAGAGCTTGCTTAATTCCCCAACAATGGTGACTGGGAAGCTGTTTTTTTGTTTGTTTGTTTTGTTTTTTGTTTTTTTTGTTTTTTGTTTTTTTTGTTTTGTTTTTTGTTTTTTGTTTTTTTAATTATGCTCATCAAGTGGGGCAGGTGCATCAATTATGCTTAGGTCTCAAGTACCATAGGATTGACAGCTGACTATGTCTATATCTTTGTCAGCTGCTTCTATCTACTCCACTACTCCAAATCTGTCATTTACTGGATCCACGGTTCCTTTATTTATAAGTCATAAAGCATTTAATAATCTCCTCTCTGGTAAGCTGTACTACTTCTTACATTACCAACACTCAGATACTGTGTTCTTGCTCTCTCAGTGGCATTGATGATAAAACCTTTGTGATAATAACATAGATGACATATTCTTTTCAAATTCTTCATTATATTATCTGTGTTTATTACTGCAGTGTAGTGTTGCTTTAGGTGGAACATGAATTGCTTACAAAGATACTTTTCTTGAATTGAACACCTATGTAAATACCTAAATTATTATTAAAATGAAAAAAATTAGTTTAATTTCTTGTGCTAACTTCATTCAAATAGCATAGAATCATTTGGAATTCTATGCTGTGAAATCAGTTATTACTACTGAATATATTAATATCAATTAATATATTACACCAGAGTTTTGATAGAAGTTGTGTAACCTTGGAGAACTCCATCAGTGTGCTGGTACAGACCTGACCTGAGTTCCTTGACTGAAGCCAAAAAATTTGAGAGTGGATGGAAAAAATTTTTTCAGTTCTCTTCTCTAAGGTGATCAACAGAAAAACAAGGCAGTGTAATCATGGGATGTTATCTAGCTATTTCTGGCTCATTTTGCCTAGATAAAAGCAAGTTGTCATTGATATGATATTTCTTTTTGAACCCACTGACTGTGACACTTATCATGCACTTTGTGCTTCTTGCTGCTACTTGTGATGTGCATGCATCTCCCTCCCCAGTGCTTCTGTTATATGCTCTGATTATATCATTTCTTAGTACAATAATATTTTATCATGTATGCACAAAGATGTGTAGGAATCCTATGTGCAATATTCTGCCCATGCCTTGCTTCATATGTACTGAGTTTGCAGGTGATGCTGGAATGTCTCATAAACATGCACAATGCTAAGTTGAATTCAGTATTGAAAACAAAGATTATATGTAGTGGATATTCCCTACAATACATGATGCATGAAAAAAGTTAATTTATGGTTGTAAAGAGTCTTCGCATTTTCTGAGTCATATACAGACACAATATGTTTACAACTGTCAGAAATATCTGAATCAATGTTATACAGTTTCATAAATATCCACGATATACCACAGACACCAAAACTCTAAAGACAGAATGCAAATGACAGGAAAAGTATAGCTATGTAGGTATCCACCAGTAAAGTTTTCAATGAAAATTACTCTGTATATTTATTTTTTACACAGTGTGTAATACCAAAGTGGAAATCTTAATGAGAAGATGTATTGATCTCACGAAAGGGCTCATGACTATACTGAACAGATAATTAGCCATTGACTGACATGGAAGAAACAATATGCAGTGAGATTCTAGTAAATTATATATAAAAACAATATAAACAATATTTGCATTGTATAGCATATTTTGCCATTAATCAAAACATGCTGCCACCATCACTGGATACATAATGCTTGATTAAATGGTAAAGAAGTATCTGTGTCTGTTAATTACATCTGGATTTTTCAGAGAATCCATGATGGTAGGTTTAGGATTTTTGCTCCCACAACATTTCTCACAGTAGGTGAGTAAGTTTGTGAAAGTGTCAAAAAGTCCCCTATTCTTCGTAACAAGCTGAAGATTGAATCTTGTATCTTGTTTGCAGAAGACAAAGTCCTGAAATACTAAGGGAAAAAGTGCACAACAAAAGCTGTTAAATGAATTTTACATGTGGTGGCAGTCCCTGTCCCGGAACTAGGACACAAAGAACCAGAGCATGGGGTCTCTGAAATGAACAAGCACTGTTGTTGCCATTTTACCCTTGCTCTGTCTACTGTTAGATACAGAAGCACTCTTCCTTCTCTTTAGCACCATACAGTTGGGCTGTGGTTATACTAGGACCAGATATGTCCTGGAATATAGCCGGAATCCTGACTGATCAAATCTCCCCATGCAGACAAATTTATATGCTCTCCTGACTTCAGATTAATGGAATTTGAGAATTCAAATAGAGATTGGAATGAGATCCAATCAGGACAAGATCTTATATCTAGACATGAGCATCAAAACCTGCTCTAACCTTAGAGATCTCCATCAGTGATGCTGATTCATCTCTCCACCCCTTCGCACTGTGTTCCCAGAATGAAGGAGAAAAATCAATAATGCATGGTAGGAAACATTGTTTTTGCTGTTTTTTTTTTCTCTTGACACTGAACAACAACAACAAAAATCTGATCTTATTTCTGACTAAATTTGCATCAATCCAAGCAGTTTGCCAGTAATGGTTATTTTCATTTTGAATCCAAAGACTGTGACACTTATTTTGCAGTTTTTTGCCTGCTGACTAATTGGGATGTACCTGTGTTTCCTTCCAGAATTGCTTCTATTATATTCTTCGATTATATTCTTTCCTAGAAAGACAATGTCTAATAATTTATCCATAAAAGAGATGTTGAATTTCTAAATGCAATATTCTGCCTATGCCTTGCTCTATATACATTCAGTTTGCATGAAATGCTAGAGTATCTCATACTTCTGCACAATATTAAGTGGAATCCGGTGCAAATAACAATGTTCATATGCTGTGAATATTCACAACAAAATGTTGTGTTTGTGCAACATTTATTGTGTGGTTTTTAAATGGATATGACATTTTCTGATGCACATACAGTTGTAATGTGATTTGTACTGTCAGAAATGTATTAACCAATGTAATACAGTTTCATAAATATACCAGATACATGACAAAGACCTGATCTTTAAAGACAGAATAAAAATAACATGAAATTCACTTTACATGCTGTAATACAATAGTGCAAATGATCATGAAAAGGTGTATTGATTTCCATAAATGGCTCATGACCCCACTGAGCTGTTAGGTAGTGAAGGACTGACCTGAAAGAACAAACAAACGTCAGAACGTCCCTAGTCTATGTCACAAGCTAAAGCTTGAATCTTGTATATCCTTTGCAGAAGTCACAGCCCTTCATGACTGAGACAAGGAAATCACATTCCAAAGCAGATACCTGATTTTCCCATAGAGTGACGGTTACTATACAAAACAGGGAGGCAAGGAATCAGAGCATGCAGACTCGGAAACAAATAAGCACAGTCTGCAGCTTCCCACTGGCTCTGTCTCCTCACAGTTACATAAGCACTCTCTCTTCTCTTTAGCACCATTCAGTCCGGCTCTGGTTATATCCAAGACCAGATAAGTCCTGGAATATAGCCAGAAGCCAAACTGATCCAAGCTCCTCTTACAGACAAATTTATATGCTCTCCTTGCTTCTGATTGGTGGAGAATATGCATTCAAATAGAGAATCAAATCAGATCCAATCAGGAGAGAGCTCGCATATCTAGCCATGGATATCAAATCCTGTGGTTACCTAGGAGATTTCCAGCAGTGCTGCTGACGCAATCTCTCACTGTTCCCCCCGCCCCCCCCCCCCCCGCCCCCCCCCCCCCCCCCCCCCGTCCTCTCTGGGTTTCTTTATGGAAGCAGAAAAATCAGAAGAGAACGGCAGGTTAAGCTGTTTTTACATTTGTCTCTCTATATTAGTGAACAGAAAAACAAGTCTGTGGGACCTCACAGCTGTTCCTATTTCCAGTAATTTTTACATATATTCAATCAGAAGAGAGATCTCATATCTAGTGATGGATATCCTTGGAAATCTCCGTCAGAGTTGCTGATTCATTCCTACCCTTTCTCCCTGAGTTTGGAGGCAGAAACAGCAAAATCAGAAGGGTATGGTAGGAAAAACATTCTTTTACCTTCTTCTCTGTCTACTTTGACCAACAGAAAAACAAATCAGTGTTACCTGCTGGCTGAATCTACTCTTGGAACTCGGTACTTGTTATCTTGCCACCTAACATCAAGGTATTATTTCTCTCTGTGCCTTCCAGACTGTGACACTGATCTTTCAAATGCAGCTACATTCTGACTGTTTGCAAGGTACCTATGTCTACACTGACACAGAGCAAAGAAAGTCTGTGGTAGTTTTGAGCTGATCCTATTTGACCACAGCTGTGTCACATGAGAACATACCACACACAGATCTCTGCAGATGCCAAAGACAACTAGAGCTGCTGCTGCCAACCAATGCCTCTGCAGGGCACACAGACCTCCACCATGTGGGCTACCTGTTGCCAAATGGGTTTAAGCCCCATGGGCTGAACTTCATTAAGACAGGTCCATCAGCAACACACTTCCACTCTTTCTGCTACCAGATTCTCAGATTTTCTCACAAGCATCTGAGGATTGGTAAGGTTTTCCTTCCAGATAACAGAGAGTTCCCCTTCCTCCAGAGAGGTCTAAACAACCTCTATGGGTTTACTGTGGGCATCTCATGATCCCAATGAAGGGCTTCCAAGCCAATATACAAACTAAGACTTTGAACATTGGTTGACTCCCATCTCCATAGCTGTTTTTGTAACTCCTCCCTTGGGCCCTCGCAGCCTTAAAACAATGCCCATGATTGATTAAGTGGGCTGATTTCTTCAGTGAGTCCAGGACACATCTTAGCCCCAACCATCCACATGAAACCTGGTACATTTAGCCCACTGCTAGCACAACAATCTCATTTTCGTAACAATTAATTTAAATTTCATATCTATGAGTTATTTTAAGGCACATCTGTGTACATCAATGTTGAACCAATTATTAGAATATGGATAGACTTTTAAGGAATACATACCTGCAATAGTCTCTGTCTTTCTTTCCCTCAGCTCATTAATATTATATTAGCCATTATGAAATAAGATGGGATTCATAAATCTTACATCAGGATATACTAGAACTTTTGCTCTCTTAATATAGTTTTAAAATTGTCATTACAATCTCAGCTATTGTATTACAAGTTTTGATGGTGCATAAATAACCACCATTACTGGTTCCATGCAGATGTATATGACAACTTGCAATAAACAGTGTTTCTCACATGCATGGAATTTACAAAACATGTAATCTTATTGTTACAAACTCTCCCATATGTTCTATGATGCTCTGCTAATAGCTTTGTTTAAATATGGAAATTCTAGAAATGAATCCCACATACTTAAGTTTCAAAGCCAACATGGGGTAACTGAGCCAACTTCCAGCTATGCATATTACAATCATGTAAGAAAATCAACATAGTAAATATAACTCAAGGGCTATAGTTTTGCTCATTCTTCATAACAATAGTCTACTTCCTCCCTAGTGCTGATTCTATACCGAGTTTCTTCATATTCAAAATTTGTTTTCTGTATAGTGGATTAAAGTCCAAGGAAATATGCATGTGCCTGTGCTTCTCAATTTCGATCCCCACAACTCTCCTCTTATGAAGTCCCCTGAATTTTGTCAAAAAATCAGCTTTCTACGTTCCACTTTACAATAAAATCTAATGATTTCTATCAATACTGAAGTATTAGAAAAATTCCCCTGTATCATTCCGATTAGTTATTTTACCACACATTACTACTATTTTGTGTAAATGTAAATACTATAGCAAATACTAGGGAAAAGTAGTGGTTTAGTTGGAAGAGGGAGGATTAGCTAGTATTTATTGCATAGCCATAACCTATTAGTAGAAATGTGTATAATTATTATCAAGATGAAATTATAATTTCTTAAGTGGTACAAAATTTACTTTGATTTCAAAATTAAGGTTTTCATTGGTACGGTTTTTTATTGATATAAAAGTGAGATGAATATTGATACTCTCGTGAGCATTGTGCCTGTATAACACAGTTAGGAATACAAGGCTTAGACCCAGTCTTTCTTTAACTTTCTTAACTGATTTGAGATGGTTAGCCTGTGAGTTAAAGGACTATAGCAAATTCATGGCTTTGAGTTTATTGTTAATGTGTTTTCTATATTTTGTTTAGAAATAGCTGAGAGGAGTTAACAGACAACAGTCCAGATTACCTTACATGGATAGTTGGTTTTCAAAACTTCAGAAGTCCACAGAACTGACATTACAAACATTTCTATATTAATATTCATTTTGATTAGAGACTTCTCTGCTCCTGATAGCTTCCTGTCTTGGGTTCTAAGAAGAAATTGAACATCTTTGGAGTTACTCCAGTGGCGGGGAGACACTAGGCAAGAATTGCCTCTTTCCATCTACAGACAAATTATGGGCTAGAAAAAGACACACTTGCAGATTAGTTGACTGATTATATCTGCCTAAACAGAGTAATCAGCCCTTAATAATTAATTCTACACGTCTAAGGTCTGTCAGATGATTGTAGGCCAGAAGGCTGAAGATTTGATGCTCCAACGTTCGGTAGTATAGGGGCTGTCCAAGTGTTAAGTGGTCTCTATAAATTGGCTAAGTTTTAGAAGCTATGCTTAATGCTTCTCATAATTTCAGTTAACTAAGTCAGTCTGGATTTCTGACGGGTTCTAAAACCTATAGTCTCAAAGCCAATTCTGACTATTTACTTTGAGAGAAAGGATCTGAGTGGATGGTTTTTAGCTGACATTTATTCTAAAGCCAAGGGGGAAAAAAGCCAGGTTCAAAACTGAGTGTTTTAGTTAGGAGAGATGACAGAGGATCTGGTTAGTCAACAAAATGATTATTAGTAAAATAAAATGGGTATTAGGACTATCATGCACCTCACTGGTACAAATAGGCATAATTATGCTCTTATTGTATTATGAGAGAAAAGTTTTTTTTAACATGAAAGGTGATATGTAGGAGGTGCTAAGGGGGAAGAAGTACGGAGAGGAAGAGAAGGAGTAAGGAGAGGAGAAGAAGAAGGAGAGGAGAAGCTAGGTGATGAGAGAGAGGAAGAGTGAGAAGGGGGGGATGGTGACAAATGTTCACCTGTCTCCACCAGTCAAAGATAGATTATATATCCAGTTCGGTATTGGGTTACACTTCTGATTGAGCATTACCAAACTTATAAAGCCTTTGATTAACAGTCAAAAAAATTTTATAAAAGCAAAAAGGAAGGTGGGGCATGGGATTGGGGTTTTTTAGGGAGGGGGAATGGGGAATGGGGATGGCATCTGAAATGTAAGTAAAATATCCAATAAAAAGAAAAAAAAACAAAAACAAAACAAAAAATTAGAATGGACAGACACATTATAAATTCCTGAGTAATAGGACATCTCTTCTAAGGAAAGTGTTTGCTGAAAACATGAATACCAAAAAATAGCATAATGACACCACAAATTAGCACAACGATATCACAAAAAATAGGGACAACCAGTTTTCTTCTGAAGTATTCTAAATGGTAACTTATTCAATACAAAAAGGTGACAGAACTAATTGAAATCTTTTTGGCTTAATGTAAATAAGAGATATCAAGAAATCAACCTTCTAAGAACGGAGGTATAAATATGATGTCAAATCAGCTAGATATGAATTTACAGGTGGTTTTTGAGCCACCTGATACAGGTCTAAGTATAGAAGATGAAGCCTTTACAACAGCAGTAGTGCCCTTAAGTGCTGAGGCAAATATCTAGCATCACAGAAAGATATACTTTATATTATCACACAGATTCAACACACAGTTCAACAAATAGAGGTACTCTGTATCATGCTTGATATATCAGTATTTCTGAATTAAAACTTAAATCAAGTTTTTTTTTTTAATACTGTGCTGGGGCTCAAGAAAGATATGACATATTAGGAATAAATTACAAAAATAACCCTCAAGACTGAAAGAGCACCACACAGGTGAATCTGTGGACCAAATGCATCCCTATGATTATTCGAAACTTCATTTATAACACCTAGGTTTTTATCCCAGAATTTGTGTTTCATTATGTAAGTGAAATTATTTAGCCAACTTATGCTACCTACATGAAAATATGGTGGCACAAACACCTCTGACAAGTTATCAAAGATGTTATGAGGATGTTGAACTGTAGCTAACAGGATAGAAAAAGTAGTGCTATTGTGGTCACTAGAAAAGCAAGCACTTTTGTTTTGTCAGTGTTTAGTGAATTTCATCAGGAAGCAAAATGAACACATATTTTTCTAATCAAACATATTTTGACACCATATGGGTAGAGGAAGTAGGCTCCTAGGCAGCTCTCAAGTGACATACTCAGATTCACCCACACATGCACATAAAAAAATTGAAAATGCGGTTTCTAAATGTAAGAATGAAAAGGCCCAAATTAACATTAATCTATATTATTGGAGAAATTTTCCAGTATTTGAAAAATCTGTAAACAAGATTCTCTACTCTTCCCTCCTACATCAAATATATCATAACATAAAGTAAGTTAGTGATGATGACTCAAACGCACCCTGGAATCTCATAGTTTCCATGCTGATACACATTTTACATCTGACTCTGCATCTTCTCTTCATTATTACCTAGAAAAGTTTTCTAATAATAGAATTGTCCCATATCACAACATTCACTTCTGCTTTATTTATCCACCTACACCTCTGAAAGTCTCCTTCACTTTGTTATTTCTGTAATATCTATATATACCAACAAAAGGGATGATAAAAAAGTAGAAGTACTAACACAGAAAGAACAAGTAGAATAAATGTAGGAAATACTCTCTTCTGAACTTGGCATGACTGTTGTGAATAAGTAAATATTAGTAAATATTAGATCAGAGCCTATTGTTCATGAGAGTATTTTGGATGTGGTCTCCATTCCTTATAAGTGGATAGAGCTTCAAATATATATGTCAATGGAAAATTGATAATATAGTATATGTGAAAAACTTGGTTCTATAAAATATTAATAAAATTTTTGGAAAGGACATTATAGGTATATCTTATAATACACATTATCACTGTTTTGTTTTTCTAGAGATCCATGATGAGTGCACAGAGTATTTTTATGCAAATAATTGGTGAGTGCTCAAAAACTATTTGTGAAATCATTAATATTAACTAATGTTAACACATTCCCTCTAGTTTGATAATCTTTGTAATTAGTTATAAACACTTTATCAAGTAAGACCTACTACCAGCTTTATTTCCCCTTGATTGTACACAAAACATATATGTCTACTTGTAGTTAAAATCACATGCCAACTACTCACAGTCTTTCTATTCACGAAGGGAGATGTGAATCATGGAAAAGGCTGAGTTCTGAATTTCAGTATCAGCAGACTGGCCTCCTCCAACTTCATGTGTTTGTTCTTCTTTTCATTCCTGATCATTTAGAATAAATTTTATTAAAAATGACATAAAGAATTAATAGAAACACATTTAAATTACATGTGAAATAACAAGACTGAAATAATTCTAAAATTTCATTTTAAAAAGGTAATATAATAGCTTACAAATCAGAAATTGATGCTTCCATTGGTATATGAATAACATATAAACAAAACAAAGGGGTTAGAGGGATGAAAAAAATCAAGCACAGGAGTATTCCAGGATTATTTTGGCATTGAATAGAGTTAGGTTTTACTTCAGGTGTTTTTGCATAGATGATCTATACACCAATGAACTGAATTTCAGTCATAAATTCAATTGTATAAAAATGAGTATGGAGACCAATACAGAAAGAGAGCTTACATGGCCTTTAACTATGGGTTCAGGGTTCTGCCCCCATACAGGGGTGTCTGTACACCACCAAAACACTGTCAGGGCAAAATCTGCTTCAGAGAGCTTTTACCTTTGGGTGTGTGATAATCCTTCTTCACTGCAGACTGGAAGGGGATTGTGCAGTCTTGGATCAATACTGTATTTTCCACAGCTTTTCTTGAAGTACTTTTTTCCTGTGCATTGAGCATATCCTAACTCTTCTGTTGAATCTTTATGTGATTTGTCACTATGTCCCTAGTTGTTTCTTTCTAAAAATTAACCTTACCTTCATTGTCTGGGCTTAAAGGTGTATATTAAAGTGTTATCTGCATTCCAGCTGGATCACATAGACTTAGAAGGTCTTTGAATATGTTCCCTTACCATAGAATCCATGTTGCAGGATTACTATTACCTTAGAGAAAGATATTGAGAAATCATGATATTTATAAATACAGATGAATCACAGCAGTACCATATTTTCAAACCACAATATAGATGATCATCTACTGCTCAGTATATCTAATAAACTACTGTAATGTTATCAGAAGGATGTCTTAACTATAAAAAATTACATTCATAGACATTTATTCAATATAACCCTATAAATATGCAGAAAATGTATTTTTCAGAATTTTAAGCCATAATGAAATATAAATAGAAACAACCTTGAGGCTGACTATTCAAATAAAACATACTATATAATAGAAATATCAGTTCACTGAGAATGCCACCAGATTCATGGTATGATTCAAAATGTTGTTGTATGAAAAGTATCACAGTAGCAGAGAATGTGGGACTCAATGGAGAGAGTATTGATTGGCTAATACTAAGATATACTACTTAATCGTTGAAAAATTAAGATGTGTGTTAGTGTGTAGAGAGCCGCGGCGAGCGGTGACAGCATTCACCATTACAAGATGGTGCTGGCATCCGGTGCTCCCGCGGGTAAACAAGTAAATTGCACATGTGCAAGTGGTGAAAGCGTGCCAAGTCACTGCCCAGCCCGGGACGTCATAGGGGGTTATGAGCAAGCAGCCAATCAGATATGTCCACGCCACCCTAGGGTGTATATAAGCAGTGCCATTTGGGGGCTCTGTCTCTTCCTCCTTTCATCGTAATAAACACTTGCTGCAGAAGGATCCTGGTGCCCACGTGCGTTCTTGCTGGCGAGACGATTGTGTGGGGGACATTAGTGTGTGTGTATGTGTGTGTATGTAGGGGTATCCAACACAAAATTATTCCACTCTATCTTTGCCTAAAAGAAATATCTGAGAGTGTAGAAAGTCATTAGACTTGCTACTTCAAACCTAGCCAATGTAACCATTGTACTAAACTAAAATTAACTGACAAATAACTAGTACTGCAATCCATTTAATTCATTTAATACATTTAAAAGTTAAATTTCTGTAAGTAGGTGTTTTGTATACATATTAATATTACTAGGTCTGGTCATTGAAAGTTTACTAATTGTATATAAATATCCATAAGATCAACTATGTTAAACAAATTATGCATAAATGCCCTCTATATAGTGCAGGAACTTTAGACTTCTGGAAAGTCAGTAGAGCTTGTTTGAAGATCTGGCTCTGAATCTTCTGTTTTACCAGGTATTTACTTGTTATTATCTCCATCAATATTAACTGGTGATGATTTTAGGTGAAGGTGAACACCAGAGCAAACAAACCCCTCCTAATTAGAAATAATAAACAAACACACTGAAATTTTCATTGTGAAAATCTTACAAGAGACATTTTGAAATTTTTATTAAATCCTATATTCCAGTTTATCCGATTATTATGTGTAAGAAGACAAAACTCATCACCTGGCCCTGAGCTCCTCATATACTAGTATTTCTTTGTATCTTCTGTCTTTCTTTACACCTGAACTCTCTGAGCCCTGACATGATTTTTTTCTACTCATATCATATGACACATTTCTAGGATTTTCAGTACTGTTCTTATTTTTTTGTAATAATCACTATGACCAAAACTAAGCTCCTGTTTGATATATATATAAATATATATATATATATATATATATATATATATATATATATATATATATATTTCATATACAAGTGTATACTTACCCTTTCAAAAAGGATAGTCATGACAGTAACTTGTGACATGCACCTATGAGCAGGAACTAGAACATTGGAATAGGTTCCATATGTCCCTTAGTGGCTTGCTGACAATAGATCAGCAGCAATTTTAAATACTATCCAGGTACATTTGTTTTGGAGTAAGACTGTCTAAAGTAGGTTGAATCCTCTATTTCAATCATAAAACAGAATAGACATGCTGATCCGTGCCTCAAGTTGAAGACCCAGACATAAATCCCCAAATATATGGTTACCTAGTGCTTAATAAAAAAAATACTTATACACATTAGAAAAAAGATACCATTTCAACAAATGTTAATACTTGATAACTTCATGCAAAACACAAGAATATAAATAGAACTTTACTTATCACCTTGTATAAACAGAATGCCAGTTGGGTTTAAGACATAAAGGCAGATTTACTGAACTAAACAACAGATAATACCATTAGCACATGCAATAAGATAAATAATTAAAAACGGAAACCTCACCAAACCAAGATGCTACTCCACTACAAAGGATCCTTTCATTCTGAGAAAGTGAAAACCTACAGAATTGGAAAACATAATTACCAAACAGTTCTTATAAGAAGCTAATATCTTCACTATATAAAGGGCTCAAAACATCAGAAACAAAGGAATAAAATAAACAAATCTTAAAAGGAAACCACATCCAAGCTGGAATTCACAGTACAGGAACATGAAATGAATGAGAAAAAAAGTTAAAGAAATGGTTTGCATTCTTAGTAATCAGGGAAATCCAAATCGAAACTACTTGAAATTTCATCTTCCACACATCATAATGACTAAGATCGATAACACACATGACATCTCATACTGATGTGGATGTGGAGTAAGGGAACACTCATCCACTGCTAGAGAGGGTGCAAAATTGTACAGCTTCTATGGAAATCAGTTTGGTGGTAATTTTGGGAGGGAGTGATCAGAATCAATCTAATTTAAGAAATGGCTGTACCACATTTGTGTATACTCAATGGATGCTTCATCTTGCCGGAGAGATGTTTGCTCAGACTTGCTCACTTCTGTTCTATCAATAAAAAACAGAAATTGAAAAAATCTAGATGTCCTTCAACAGAAGAATTAAAAATACAATATCAACAATATAATGGTAAACAATGGTGTGTTTCCCAGAAATTATTTTTAAAAAGCATGAAATTTGTAGGCAAATGGGTAGGCATAGAAAAAGAATATCCTCTGTGAGTTATCTCAGACTCCAAAAGACAAATATTGTATTTATTCACTTATATATGGATATTATCTTTCAAGTCAGGCATAATCACTAAACCATCCAGAAAAACACAAAAGATATAAATGGTTAAGCAACTAGACACTAGAGCTATATTATGTTAAAGAATAAAGAAAATATTTGATAGTTATGGAGGCATATGGAGGCATAGGGAGTCTGTAAATGGAGGAATAAATGAGAATGGGAAAGAAAGAGGAAGATAATTGACAGCATGTATAGTGAGTTAAACTTAAGGAGTATTTGAGCAGAATACAGCCCTAATACAGTATAATCATCAAAAATTGTATTTGTATATGAAAATGTTCCAAAGAGGAGGAAACAGAATCAAAAGTAACCAAATGAAGCCCTCAGTCCCGAGACTTAGGTGCAGTGTATTTACTATTTGCCTAAAGATAAAATAGGTAAAATAAATCTCCAAAGATCAGGAAGTAGTACATTGCATAGTAAAATCAGTTTCTTAACTCACATGACATACATATTTTACCTTTGCAATTAGGAATATGTATACATACAGGCACACATACAATTCATATGTGCATCTATATGTATATGTGTGTACATGTCAATCTGTATGTATTCATGTCATGAGTATTTATATAAAGAGAATCCATACTGTTGAACAGGAATAGCTGGAGTATAAAGAAGTTATTACATTGAGCAAACAGGATTTTGTAATTAAAATCTCATTTTAAAAACCAAAAAAGAGAGTTGAATAGAAAATAGATCATGTACCAAAATAAATGTATAATTAATAAAACTGATTAAATTACCTAAGGATTCAGGTAGTAGAGGATAGAAAAGTGCAAGCCTGCTGTAATATTTAACTGAGAAATTTAACTGTAAAAGACAAAGGATCTCTGTGTTTGCTTGGCCTCTACGGTAATTTTAGAAGCAGAAGTGTCTATACAAATAAATGCTCTAGAGATTCAAATATTTTAATCAAGGTGAACAATAGAATACTGGTATAGACATTTTGAGAGATAAATTATCTTATTTTTAAAGAAACTTAAGTTTCTTGACAGGAATGGGTTAATTTGTTGAGACATTTGCTAAAGTTGTACTGTATTACCTGAGTGAACCACCACAAACCATATACAAACCCATCATTAAATCTCAACTACCTGATGATACAGTACAACTACTGAAGAAACTATGTATTTGTATCATAGAACAACAACAACAACAACAACAAAACAAACAGTGTGGTTTCCAAACAGAAGTTTTCTCATTACAGACTATACTTGAAGGTATGCTGTATGTTACTGAGGTATGGAAAAATAACAAGAGCAAAAGTTACAAACTGGCACAAATATTATGGGATTATCCATGTGCATTTTTATTGGATATATTATTTCCTCCATGAGATTGAAGCACTACTGGACTCTACTAACATAACTAAGATCCATAGACTAGTTAGGTCATGGGCTAAAAACCAACTCCTCTCATTGTTAAGGCTACATAAAAATAAAATTACTCCTAATGACAAAATAATATACCCATATTTATCAGTGAAATGCTTAACCCATATCAAAGAGTCTTCTTGCACTACATGCTAAATAACAGAAGAATATTCAAAGGGCGGTATGTATTGAAAGAGAGACTTTGGAATACTAGATCCTAAGTGGGATACTTTATCAATGTCTCCCCTCAAGTCCCAGTGATTGGTGTGAAAATAGAGGCAGAAAGATTGTAAAGGGTATTAAAAAGATTGTAAAAAGGTAGAGGATGACTCCAAGGAAGCAATGTTTTCTATACTCAACATTAAAGGAATATATAGGCAAACACAGACTGGGGCAGCATATGTAAGAATTGCATAGGTTCAAAACAAATTATTTTCAAGAAAAGAAACAACAAGTGTACACTCAAGATTTAAAAAACAAAAAAAGAATGTTTCATTATACATATGTCATGAAGTGATTATTTTAAAGGAAAAATTAAAAAGAGTTTCAGATTCAATATTAAATTATAATAAAATACCAAGAAAAATAAGTAGAGAAATGAATGTGTTAATCCTAACAACAAAAATTCCCACACATCATTTTATCTGCAAATGGTCAATAATGAAGACTGAAGAAAAAACGTAAGTATTCCCTTCACATTTCTATTCAAAATTTGTCCTAAGACTATTGTCAAGTGTACTAGGTGAGGAAACAATATAAGAAATCCTTTACTTATGGTAGGCCTTTAGTCAATGATAAATATATTATAGTAATGCTTTGTGAAATGAGATAACCTCATAGATAGAAAAATCCCAAGGAAATCAAAATATATATTCAGATGTATTTCTACACAAAAGTTAATGCATATATTAACTTTAAAATGCAAATATATTTAAAAAAAATCATCTCCCGTTCTTGGTGATGTCATGTGTTTACAACTTAGTGCAGCAGAAGAGTTTGATATGAAGACCTTTCTGTTCAACACAGAGAGCTTCAGGGACAAGTGAAGAATTTTACACAAAATTTAATTTAATACAATTTAACGATTCATAGACCACTGATAAGTTACAATTCTTAATCAATGCCTAGAAATACATTCCTGCTGTTTGTCTTTTCTGAACGATTCATAAGGTAGGGTCTCTTTGACCTAGATAGGATGTGCATATTGGAGCAGAAATTTAAAATTCACATATTGTCCATGCTGGTGAAAAAAAAACTGGTTAATAGGGTTACTTACTGAGCCATGAGTAACAGTATATGACACAAGGACATCTGGGTTATCTTAAAGCTTACAGTAATATTGGAGAAATCACCTGAGAAATGCAGAGTTATACCTCCCTAACCATTTGTGAAAACATGTTTTCTAACATCTGTTTTTTTTTTAATTATGCTCTTCAGGTCAGGAAGGGGCATTAATTATGCTCAAGGGAGCAGGTATCATAGGATGGACAGGTGACTATGTCAGTAACATTTGTCAGCTGATTCTAACTACCTCACTACTCCATAGCATTCATCTACTGGATCCATGGATTTTTTGATTCTAAGTCATAAAGTATTTAATAGTCTCCAGCTTCAGTGAGCTGTTCTTCTTACATTTCCAACACTCGAATTTCTTGCTCTCTCAGTGCTTCTATTGAAAGTAAAACTTTTGTAATAATAAAATAGATGACAATGGGACAAAATCACAATAATTTATGATAGAAATATGAGACAGTATGTCAAACACCAGTGAATGCATTATGATCTCCTCCAAGCCAAGGAGTATTTCAAAAGATGTCCCTATAGCTATAAGCAATTCCTATCATTTTGTGAGATCTGGACTTGTTTTCTTGCAGCAGCAATAACACTGACAAAAGTGAAGAGTAAAAGTAAATGTAGGACACATTTAGTAAAAGTAAGTTTCAGCAAATAATTTAAGTAGGGAAGCAACAAGAAATTATATGAAAACATACATGGGGGAGATTATTAAAGTGTTAGAAATTATGCCTGTTGTGTGATTCACTCAGCAAAATGCAATGCTTTTATAAAGCAAGGAGTAATATAATTGTCATGCTTTTAAATGCATGTAAGTATCAGACAGAAAAAAAAGTGATGCTATAATTTTTCTATTTATCTATTTTTTATATTTAGTAGACATAATAATATTTATAATATCTTTATCTATTGAATGATTTTTTTCTGTTTGATGACTATGAGTGTAATGTGAAAGAACTTCAGAGAAACAAGGGCTTCTGTCTAAATTTTCAAACAAAAGTTTGTGATATTGAATTTGTGGGTATCCTATTTCTATATGCTACTTCCATATGTATTCAAACAGCAGATGATTGTTTTTTATAAGAAAGGCATCAGTTGCTCTGTTAAATTCAACATACAGGATTTTAATATGTTTGGGACATTTTCAGTTGATTTAATGACAACTGCAGATACACAGGCAAATATACTTATTGTAATCAGTATAAAAACTTTAAGATTATTTTTATTTATTGGGCCATGCCTTGGGAAGAAGATTGCTATGTAACAGAAATTATGATTCTTACATATGTCATGCTATGCATTCCTGAAACTCATGTGATTGTCAACAAACACATAAAATCAAGAAAATAAAGATGGCTTAAATAGCAATTCTAATAATAATTACATTGAACATTTCAAAGTTATATTTGAAGGGACTCTTTCAACAAGTTTACTTTTGTCTGAAAATATAAGTAAACATATACCCTTTTAAATTAAAGTCCAATTATGATAAGATATTTTGGAACTTTATGTTGACCTGTACACTTTCATGCCCTTCTATAAAGGAAACATCTGAAGGGATATTACACAAATACTGTAAATAAATTGTGTATGTTTATCAGACATTCAAACTTTGCTCATTTTTGATATTACATGAAAACCATTATGGCAATATTTTGTTCTAATTACAATAATAATGGAGAAGGGAGGGAAGTTTCGGTTGTGGTTGGCTATTTTATTCCCATTGAGGATATAACAGGAATGGAGGGAAGAAATGGAAAAAGAGATTTATAATTACATTATAATTTTAAAGTATAGAAAATGATTTAAAATATATATTTCACTAATTAGATGTAGAAACACTGTTATTCCTCTACACTTCCTTCTTAAACATCCCACAATCAAACTGACACTGAATTCTACCAGGGTTTTTTTCTCCAAGGTTAACCAGTTTGATTATTGGCTTAACTTAAGACCACTAGGGATTGTGTGGCATAATTTAGAGATTTGCTTTGGCTCCCCCAGTTTACATTTCCCTCAGAGCTGTAACACTTACATACAAGATGTGGCTTGGATAGGCTCTCTTGGTGCTTGTATTCCTCTTTGGGGTCCATTCTGCACTGGGATTAAATCGATCACTCCTCTTGACTGCAGCCCACCTGCAACAAACTCACCTTCAAATCCACTAACCAGTTGGCCCACCAAACAGTGATGTTAATTAGGTAAGTTTCCTTTTTGTTTACTGACAATATATCCCTGATTATAAAAAAGTGACTGATGAGGGTCCAGAACTCTGATATATTTGGATGTGAAAGTATCTCCAGACATGGACTTCAAAGTTATGCTGGCCCTCTTCACCTGACCCCATCCATCCTTGCACCATGGGACCTGGAATCCTGTAGTTTCTTAGGCCTAACCATACTTTTGTGCCACTTTCTACCCTCTTCTCTCACTTATATTCAAAGCTTCCTATAATCCTATCATTTCTCTAGTCCCTTGTAAGCACTTTTGGTTGTGTGTCCAACCCTTTCCTGTGGTTGAGACACCCTACCTAGAGCTTGATTATCACTCTTTTCTTTGCCCTCCAGCAAAGCCCTCTGGCTTAATCCAGATAATCCCTTCACCCCTGTTGACATCAGAGACAACTAAATGAACAGTTTGTGTTGTCCCCTAGCCCTTTCTGAGTCCTAGAAATGCCCATAACTACAAGCTGAAGTGACAATTTTCCTGCAAGTCTTTATTTATCCATGGGAGGTCTCACTATGCCTTGGAATACATTTTAGAAAATATTCAGATAATTTCACCTGACAACCAACATTAAGGGACATCATTTATTTACTTTTCAATAGACTTTGCCTTCAATACTTTCTAGATAATCAATCCAAACAATTTTCTTGTGGCACCCCTAGATGATAATATGATTTGGGACATTTAAAATTACCATGATAGATCAGGGAAACTGAAACAGGTTCCATATTACCAATTCTTTTTTTCCTCTCCCAGCTATGCTTGAGCTTGTCTGATCTCCCTCTCCAAACGCCACACAATGTAAATGCCCTGTCTTTTAAGTTACATTGATGGTTCTATAAGTTTTTGCAAAGTAGGAACCTGTCTAGACACAGCCCAGGGAAAGAAAGCAAAGGGGTGCAACTGGAGGATGCACACACCCCTCACACACTTCAGTGAGTGTTACATCTCTGAGCTCCCTTTTGCAACTTCCTTGGCCTGTAGGCCAGGCATAAATATTTTATATCTTTATGTGTTCTTGCTTCTCAGATTACTGGATTCTGTTTTATGGTGTTCAGATACCTTTTGTTTATGACTATCTGGCTCTGGATCTGGGGTGTGATTTCTTCTTCTCTAGATCCCAGCATTGTTGTTTACAGGTTTTCGTAAAAATCTGTGTCCTATTTCAGGCAAGATACCTGACTATGTGGCAGAGAAATGACAGAAAAACAAAGTAGAAAGACAGCACAAGTGAGTAGTACAACTATTCATCTCATAATCTTTTCCTAAAGTATAAATCTGACATCATGATTAGTATGCATAATAGGTATGATTAAAAACCTGTCAAGTCTGTAACAAATGCATTAACTTAAAACTTGCAAAAATCTATACATGGTTAATCTTAAAGGAAATAGTTGATTTCCTGGCATCTTAACTGCTGTGCCCACCACATCCCCCATTGGTATTTAGGTAGCCCTGCAGCTGACAGTTATATTTGCTAAGATTAGAAGCGATGGATTTTGTCATGTGACTTCATTCCTATTGATTAAAAGTAACCAAAAGAAAAAATAAACTCCTAGTCACAAAGCCTAAGCTAGATGTTTAATAACGCTAAAAGCCTCTCTGTTATGAGCCTTAATCCATAGTCCCTTCTTTCTCCTTCTGACATCATTAGTCTCCCTTCCTTCACCATCAGCAAAGTTACGAGAAGTCATTAAAGACAATCACGAAAACTCTTCTCATTTCTCAGACTGCCTTACAATTGACCTCTTTTAAAAAGTATACCAATCTGCATCTGAATCTTCATATGGGAAACTCCTTATGACATACCTCTGGATCTCAAATATTAGGCAAACAAATATCTAGAAAAAGTACCCCTGACTCCAATCTGCATCCGAATATTCATATGGGAAACTCCTTATGGCATACCTCTGGATCCCAAATATTAGGCAAACAAATATCTAGAAAAAGTACCCCTGACTCCATAGGCAAAAGTCTTACCTGTGGCCTTCATGGTTCACCATGGGAGAGACGAAGAAGCTTGAAAATACAAATATCTGATGCTGACCAAGGATTTTCAGCTGTACGTAGTGGCTACCCAGATTCCTGAACCCTGAAAATCTTTCAGTCCCTGTTTCCAATATACTCAGAAGGGTCATTAGACCAGGATCTGTCCAAAGCATCAAAACTATTCAGGCAATGTCCATGGTGCCATCAAGAGGGACATTGGTCAGCTGACTGTCCTCATGTCCTTCTCACCATGAGGACATCAAGACCAGATCTCTTCCCTACTGACCTTCTAGGTCTGTCCACAGATGACTGAGGTTGCTTGGGTTCTCTTGTCCTAACCAACATCATCTCTGATAGGAAACCTCAGGTTGTCATCACAGTATTAAGGTGATCCAGCTCCTTCCTTCTAGACAATGTAGCTACTTTTTCAGTCCTGATGAAGTTTTGGAGACTCAATTTTCCTCTTGTTCCTTTATTGTTAAACTAGGGGGGGACAATATTAATAGCCTTATTCTATTTGTCCCTTCTCTTATTTTATTCAGATTGCATTCAAAATAGAGCCATTCTTTGTATGCTAGACATTATATGTTAGACATCTAATCCACTGAGGGATGTAATCTTATAAATAAACTGCCCCATAAAAGTTTTGAGCAAAGACTATAAATCTATAGTAGTCTAGACATCCTGACTGAGTCCATCTCTTACATAATCTTTTGTTGCAAAATATACTGTCATTCTCAATGACCAAAACATCATACTTTGCCTTTGCTCTACCCGGTTCTTTCAGTCATTCCTATCATAATTCTCTTATTGTTCTCCAGCTTGTGCTTATCATTGGACATTCTCTAATGATGTACAATAAGATTAATAACAGACAAAAATAGTTGGTCAGAGCGGGTTCTCCTTGAACTACCCCAATTCAGGCAACATTTGTTTCATGGTGAGTAGTGTGGTTATTTTACTCAATTTCTCTGCTTCCACAGCTTTCATACTGGTCATCTCTTCCCCAATGTTCCACACCATAAAGAACCAATCAGTGAGAAATTATTTCTTTGCTGTGGTGAAAGTTTTCTATGCATCCAGAAATTTCAATGGAGTGGCTTATCAGTTTACCCAGAGACAAATATCAGGACACACATCAGGAGCCATAATTCCTCTGTAGGTGAACAGTGATACTTCTTCACTAATATATGACTTCCAGGATACACAGTAAATATAATTCAGTAGGAAAAGCCACTGCATACAACAAGAAAAAATATACAGCTGTCCTGGGATTTATCCCAGCAATATCTACTGTCTTCATGCTCTCACATTACTGACATGTCTCACAACCCTACATACTTAGCATTAATGTAAATTCTCCCTCAAAAAATAGAAACAAAGAAAAATATAAAAATTTTCTATCTAAACTCAGTTGCTGTAGTCAACATTGTTTCAGTGGCACCACTTATGTCATACCCTAAGGACAATACCAATTCTCTTCTCAAAATCAAGTTTGTAATTACCTACCAATTGCCCTAAATGCTTCTAAAATTCCACTTCTTTTTTGATAGATATAATTGATGTCTAAATTCTAGTTACAGCACATTCTGGTGAGGATATGAAAAAAAGAGAACACTCCTTATTAGATGATTAGATGATGTAATTACAAACTGGTACAACCACTTGAAAAATACATCTTTTGATTCCTCAGAAAATGAAAAATAGTTCTTCATGAAGACCCAGTTTTACAATTTCTGGGCATATACCCAAAAGTTGCTACACCATATGATAAAGATACATGCTCTGTTATGTTCCTAGCAGTATAATTCTTAATAGGTAGAAGCTGCCTAGATGTCCCTCAGGCAAATAATACTTCTAAAATGTGGTTCATTTAGACAACAGAATTGTATTCAGCTATTAAAAATGAGGACATCATGAATTTTGCTTGAAAATGGGTAGGACTAGAAAATAGCATTCCGAGTAAGATAACTCATACCGAAAAGAATATATATATATATATATATATATATATATATATATTCACTGGTAAGTGGATATTAACCAAAAGGTCAGAATTCCCATGATACAACCCGCACACCCTAAGAAACTTAAAAAGAAGTAAAATCTACGTGAAAAAATTTCAATCTAATTCAGAAGGAGTAACATAATAATCACAAGAGGCAAAGGGAGGTAGGCTCCTGGGTGGGAGAAGGAAAGAGGAGGGCAAAGGGAGTTGGATTAAATAAGGGGGGAAGGAGAGAAACCTAGAGACCCAGGAGAATAAATATAAATATTTAGCTGTTGGTGTTATGGGGGCACGGGGAACCTCTAGAAAATCCCAGAGACCTGAGATGTAAAAGTCTCCTAGGACTCAGTGAGGATGATCTTTTCTACAATGTGCAAAAGTAGGCAGATAGAACCTGAAGAAACCACCTCATGTAGATAGAGCCCTCAGTGAAGAGATGGGGTTATTAATCCACCTTCAAAATTTTTGATACAGAATTTTTCCTTCTTAAAACAATGCAGGGACAATATGGAGCAGAGACTGAAGAAAAGTCCATTCTATGACCAGACAAACTTGGGATCTATCCCACTGGCAGGCACCAAACCCTGACACTATTACTGGTATTATATTGTGCTTTCAGACAGAAGCCTAATATGAATGTCTTCTGAGAAGCTCCAACAGCAACAGACTGAGCTAGATGCAGATACTTAAAGACTGAGGTTGGGAACCACTATGGAAGAGTTAGGGGAAAGATTGAAGGAACTGAAGAGGATGGCAATCCCATAGAAAAAAACAACAGTGTCAACTAACCTGTACCACAGCAGGCTCCCAGAGACTAAGCCACCAATGAAAGAGCATACATGGGCAGGTCCATGGCCCCAGGCACCTATGTAACAGAGGACTGTTTGCCTTGGTGGCAGAGGATACCCCTAATCCTGTAAAGACTTGATGTTCTAGGGAAGTGGGTATCCTAGTGGGTGAGCACACTCTCAGAGACAAAAAGGTATCCTAGGTGGTGAGTACCCTCTCAGAATAGATAATAAGGTAAAGAACTCTGGAAAGGAGTACAGGGGCAACATTTTCAATGTAAATAAATAAACAAAATATTTTTTTAAAAAATGGAAGTGAATTAACATCTGTAACATCCTATTAACATCTGTCCATCCTATTTCATGGACCTTTAGGATCATGAAAGGACAGCATGGTTTCTGGTCGAGCACCAGATAGAAATTGCTAGAGACCCTGCAAGTTTCTCTGCAAGGAACAGCAGACATTTCACCACACTCCCAGACTCTAGGCTCCTGACACAAGGCTGCAGACCTCCATAAATCTGTGCATGGAACCAACTCCTCTTATTCCATTTGATGTCTCTTGTTTGCCTGTTAATCACATATTACAAGTAAATGTAATGAAAGAAGCTGCCTGTTGTCTAAACTAAGGAACACAAATTGTAAAAGTATAATGCCATAATTAACTATGTGCAGTTGGACCACTCCTTTGTTCCCTTATAATTTTGATTTATGTTCCAAACGTTCAGGATGAGGCCTGACTCAAGGCTCTGAGTCAAATATTTGAAACCTGGTGACCTAGATGAGACATGATCATCAACACATAATCCCTCTCTGCACCACTGTGTCAAAATATGATTGGACAATGCTACAACCCACGTAGCCTAGTGTTCTTGTCCTTTAAATATGCTGTGCAATTTCTCTTCAGGGTCACAGTTGAGCTTCTGATTCTCTTCTGTGTCCCTGACTGATCAGTAGTGGCCGGACTACAAGGAAATTTCGTTGTCTGCTTAAAAATATATTAAAATGAACTTTGAAAATTATAGTCAGCTCCCTCCAGAGTCTAAGCTGTTGTTCGTGACTAGATAGTTTTTGCTACCTAACTGTAATAGAGATCTTGCTTTGCAGGACTCTTGTGCCTGCTTGGGCTATTTTGACATTTTGCATGGCAACATGTAGAGTGGTTGGTAGTATTAGACAGAAAACGTTAGTATCAAGATTCAATGAAGCTCTAACTTTTCCAACCTCTCACTCAGACTATCAGATCCTCTTTATTTTTTGTCATTACTGGCAGCAGTTATCTACCACTTGGCTCTGAGATATTGCAAATTCACAAAAGGTTCTAAATCTTAGCCATATTAATGTTAGAGTCACAAGGTTGGGAAAACTGTTAGGTCTCCTTTAGAAAAAATAAACACATGTTCTAGCTATACTGACAGAGCATTGCAGAGAAAACCTACAGTTTCATATATCCAATCAAGCATTCTACCACTTAGCCACATCTCGTCACTATAGTCATTTTTCTTAACATATCCCTGCCTTATCCCACACCATCATGTGAAAATAAATTATACTACTATTTGCCAAACATAATGACAATATAATCCTTACTGTTATACACCAGTTGGAATTCTGAACCCCTGATAATCTTAAAGACAACAAGATGATAATAAGTAATAAATCTAATGTTATATTCCTTTGTACAAGAAGGCCTTGGAAGACAGGTAAGATAGTGGTCTGGAAATATTAAAGGTTGGACCATGTGAGAACTATCCTTACCAGAGCAGTTCTTCATAGTGAGTCTTGCTTGGGAGTGTAGGAACAGAACATACCTGGTATCTGTCAGAAACTGACTAGCAAAGTTTATAATCCTCCTTGAATGTAAATGAAGGTTCCGAAGACTGAAAAAAAAATGGTGAAATTTTTAAAGGAGAAACTGGCTTCACTGGGAGAAATATATTTTCTGTGTAATAAACTGGAGCCAGTGACTCAGAGCAGGAGAGGAAGAAAGCTCAGCAAGTCCCTGCCTATGCTCCATCTCCACTGGCTAAATCTCTTGCAGGAGCAGTCTTTCTCTCTGGACCAGTTTACTGTCAGGCTTTGACTAGATCAGGTACCAGCTGATACCTGGATTCTAGCCAGCAGCCTGACTGGAAAAAAACGCTTGCAGAAGAAATTTTTATTTGCTCCCTTGGCTTCTGATTGGAGGAATGTGTACATGCAAATACAGGATGGATTAAAATCCAATCAGGAGAGAGATCTCAAACACAGCCTGCAGTAACCTTGGAGATATTCATTAGAGTTGCTGATTCATTTATCTCTCCCTCCTCTCTGTGTTGCCATAGAAGCAAGCAAAGTGAAAGCAAGGAAGCCAGGAAAAAAACCACATAATTTACCCTGAGCTCTTGTTCCAATTAACAATACACAATACCAGCAAGTGATGTCAGGGGCTTATAATAACTGGGGCTGCTTGAGAATATATTGTACCTCTCTAGAAGAAAACCTACATTTCTGTTTGCATTTTTCTGATTGTGACTCTGGGATATGAAGTTCAGCTTGCTGTTGACTTTGGTCTCTTCCTGTGTCTGTTTCCTCCATTGGTATGAACATATATATGCTTGAATTATCATACTGCATAACGTATTTACATATATTAGACTGCCTTACTAAAATCTTCTAGGACTGAAAGACCGGAATGCAATTTAAGACACTACTCCAAAATAATCAATTTCCATAGAAACTCACCCAGAGTCATAATGATAAAAAACTAATTTTAGAAACATTTATATTACCTCAGAAATGCTTAAAATATACATATATTTTCAAAAATTCTCTTTGAATGTATGTAAGATTTATGTGTGATTCTACATTGTTTGAATGAAGGTAGGACTTTCATTTCTTTCTGTCTTAGGTGCTGTTGATAATCATAATTTTTTTATTTGGAATTAATATATGAATTTGTATATTTGAAATATTCACTCCATTTCTCTATGCTATATTTTATTTCCAATCACCACTATTCCTATTTCATCACAAGTTACTATACGTTCTGTCTCTTTAATAAATCTGAGTTCATTTAAGGCACTTGTCTGTACATGGATATGGCACCATCTGCTGGAAAAATTGTAGTTTCTCAGGTAAGAATCCCTGAGAAAAATCAGATTCTTTTCTTCCATCATCTTATTAAATACAAAAGCCAGTCTTTTAACAGTAGGGATTCTTGAGTCCTGCTTCTAGCCATACCGGGATTTTGGCTAGATGTACATAATATAGGAGTTATAAATACAATCTCAGATGATGGAAATTCATGATTACTATTGAGTATACATATCCTTTATATACTGATTCAATGTAGGTGTGCATTATTTAAGATATCTCTTAACCAAAGAATAAATTTTGCCAAACATTCTAGCCTAACTGGCCCTCAAAACTCAGTTTTTTGTGTCCCTTGCTTATGGCATGAGACTGCAGGCTAATAAATTCATGCCTGTGTTTTAATATGAGTATTCTAGAAATAAATCCCAGATACTCATATTTACATGTGAACATGATGTCTGATCCATCTCTCTGGATCTGCACATTATAATCTTAAAAGCAAATGATACCACACCGCTGTCCATGCTATGAAACAATATAATCTTCTTCTTTCCTAGTTCTGATTCTGTCATTTGTACTCAATAAGGTTCAAGTTATTATTTTTGACTACTGGATGGAAGTTTTAGGTAACAGGAAGGTGACTGTGCTGTTCTCCTTTGATCCCCACACAAATAATGGTACAAGAGTATCACCGTGTATTTTCCTATATATTCTATCTCAGACTTATTCAAAATCCTCACAATTTTAGATTGTATTATCTTGTAAGTTCTATTTAAGTGTTTCTTAGAATTTTATGGTCTTAAAGACTATGTCAGTCTGACTGTTATTTTTCTACTATTTACCATCATGGTGTATTAAACACTATAAAAACTGTACTTCAAAATTCAATGTAAACTTCATAATTTTACCTACTTTATCAAGTCTTAAATGTTTCCAAATCTCAGTCCTTGCAAGGGTATTAGTGGCTTGGTGCTCAAAGAAAAATATCAATTATTCATTCCATCTTTGGTGAGTAACGAAGACCTGTATTATGGCCAAGGAGAAAATTGGTTCATGCCTGATGCAGAAAAACCTAGCTTATTACATATGGTTTTGAGATCAAGAATCCTTAAAGAAAATTATCTGCTGCTAATTTTCCAGATACAGTATAATTTTAAACATGTTTTAAATATCTAGGCTTATAGTAAAAGAAAAGCTTCATTATCTCCCTTAGCAAAATCTTCATTTTGAAGCACACACAAACCATTACAGTATTGCATAACCTCTAGAGCTTCAAGAAACAACTTACAGTGTTGTTTCTAACCCAACTGACAAATTCAGAAATCTCATAATTATTTCAAGAATGTAACAGCATTTCAGGAAGTGTATATATAAATTATAAGATCCAGAGAATAAACATATCTGCTGTGAAGAAAGAATTTCTATACAGTATAGGAAAGCTACAAATACAACATTTCAAAAACATAAATACCTAAAGTGATTAGTACAATCACATCACAAATCATTTTTCACCACTGATGGAAAATTTTCTCAAAATCTCACACTTACTTGAAAATCTAATGGGAAATGATATATGCTAAATGAGATTGAATCATTCTTCTCCAAGGACAAAATACCTAATGGCTAGTCAATACCAATAAATCAGTCCTAAACACATATGCTTACATATGATCACCACATAATTTACACAGTAAAGAACTGTTATGTATACATTTATATCTATAAGAAATAATAGTAATAAGAAGAGGAAATATTTTTGATAGTGAATGGACAAGAAATATAATGGGAAGGGGTTAGGAGAAGAAAGTATGAAAAAAAGGTACATAGAGTATTCTAGTATAAAATTCAAACATAAATCAAAGAAGTGTGTGTGTGTGTGTGTGTGTGTGTGTGTGTGTGTGCGTGCGCACGCAATTGAATGGAAACACCCTATATATTTGGAGAGACATTTTCACACATATATATTATATACCATGAAGTGAAATCTTCTGTGAAATCAATTAATTATTTTGTTGAGTTCTTGACCAAATGGGTTTCATAGTATCCCAATAAAGCATCACCCAGCAGTTCCAAAGTTATGGTTAAATCTCCAGCTTCACTGCTACTAACTACATTTAATATGGATAAAAGGTAAGCTGCATGTTACTAGAGGAGGAAAAAATCACCAATATCACCTGCAAAGCCTGCAATATGCCATACATACTTTATTATCAGAAATCTGTTAGGCAAGTGGACCCTAACACTAGACAAAAGAACTGGTAAGGTTGAAGTAGTTTCAAAAACCCCAGGGAATTTCATTATTAAGAATTGCAAGTGTTGGAACCAGCTCCTGGCCAAGCTCTACCTGTCCTGGAACACATAACCATGATACTCCAATGAGAGGGCCATGACATCTGATCATGTAGCATCAAAACCTAGATTTCCTCATGTTAGTTAGGAACTTAGATAGGTCTCAAATGATTAACCAATGAGCTTCCCATGCTGGAAATCCATTTCTGCAAAAGGTATTTAATCCATGGTTCACCCTGACTAAAACATGCACATTCACACCTGGCATAAATAAAGCATTTTGGATGAGCAAGATCATCTTCTTAAGCAAGAATTCATGGAGGGTTAGTATGGAGGGAGGCCCTCATAAAGAGCCATGCCCAAATCTTCCTGAGTAGGTAATCTCTCTTTTAGCCCCACTTGATTCACTTCCTGAGAACCAGAGCTGATTCTGCTCCATCATAGGGTCAGCCATCCTCTTCCAGCCGGCTAGGGGAAAGGCAGATCCATGGACCACTGTTCTCAATTCCTTATGGTCCCCATCAGAATTTGGACACACAGGAGATTGAGAACCACAGCATAAGTCCAAGATCCCTCTGCTTCTCACCCAGAAAAACACAGACTGGAATCCCCAATCTTGGACTTTGTTCTACCTTCTACCTTCTACCTTCTCTGAGATGCACGGCAGCACTCTGGCATCCCAGCTGAGAGGTAGACATGCAGTCTGACTGTAATCAACCACTTTTGATTCTTCTATAATACAATGCATCCAAACCATTTCCCCTCCCTCCACCCTTGTTAGGTTTAGTCCCTCCATTTCCTTTTTAGAAAGGAGCAGGCTTCCAATTCCCTGAGTGAGAAGCTATACATCACAGTGCTAACATGGACAAGAACCTGAGTCTAATTGTGGGGCTGTAGCATGTGTGCTGGCATGAGTTCTGTTAGGCTGAGTTGTGAGTCCCACATGTTTGCTGCCCCAGGCAGCTGGAGCCATGGCTCAGAATGCAGAAGCATGCTGGAAGTTGACTGAGTTCACTCCACATGTACTGGGCAGATGTTGGGCTGTGAGAAGTCACAGGACTCCACCCTAGGCATGGGGAGAACACAGTCTGAGACCCTGCACGGGCTGGAGCTCTCGGGTTGGGGGTCCCCAGGCCAAGGTAGCTGGCCAGAGACCTGGTCTCAGCCATTGGGCTCCCAGGTGCCACTGAGAAGCCAGGGAAAGGTTGAGATGGGGGTTGTATGGGCTAGAAAGACCCGCAGCTAAAAGGGGGCGAGGGAGAGAAGCTCCAGCAGTGCCTTGTGGGGTAGAGACTCTTGGTAACAGTGACTTGCTTGGCTGGGTTTCAACTCGAGCTCTGTGGCTGGAAAGCAGATAGGTCAGTGGGAGATTAGGCGGGCTCGCTAGTTGAACCTTCTCCATGGTCCCCCACAGCAGGTCCCAATGACAAGAGGTAGTCCATGATTTTAAAAGTTTTATTGTCATGGCTGAAAGTGGATGAAGCTGTACACCATGTTCTCAGGACAGGCCTGAGGTTAAATACCTTTTGCAAGCAGGAGGAGGAACTGGGAAGAAATGCTTAATTGGCTATGTCCTCTGGCCTTTAGGTATCTCATGAATATAGGCATCTGACTTAAGGTTCTGTGGCCTGTAGTCAAACCCAATACCTGTGCTACATGACTTCACAAGAAGTCAACTGAGTATGTGACTCACTCCTTGTCTCCTTGTCCGCAGCCCCTCCCAGAAGAGCAGAGTTAGCACAAAATACAGGCAGCCCCAGGGCCCTCCACAACTCTCTGCTTAGTTCTTTCAGTTCCGTCCTTATGAATGAGGCTGACTGATGTCTGTGCCCCTGTTTCTTTTCTATGAAATGAAATCTTAACACACCCATGCATTCTAAATCATTACATTCATTTATCTGTGAAAATCATATTTTTACTGATACTATGAGCATGATGTCATATTAAGGTACTAAGTTTTTTTTTTTCTTCAGGAAAATTAGTTTTTAATCAATGCAATATATGTTGTACATAGGTATAACCCTAAAAATATAATAGAAGTATTTGAAATATAACAAATAGTACACAAATAAGTCTAGATTAAAATTGTCACTAGTTGCATATGGTTTTTTTTTAAATCAATTAATGCTCTAATGCTTAATACAAGTGTGTGAATGTGTGCCTGTGTCTGTGTGTGTTTGGGTTTTCATGCGTATACAATGTGTTTCTGTGCATATGTATGATTAGGGTTGGAATTCTCAAAGCATTGTTAAGATTCTGCAGTTATATCTGATACTAAAAGCAGATACCGTGTCCTATTACACCAGATATGTTTACCTACAGGATCACTGACTTTATTTCCTGCCATGGACAAAGAACTGAACATATGTTTTAGAAGACTGAACTTCTGAGATTATTTTCTTGGACCCTGTGTATCCTCCTGTACCCTTTATTATTCCAGTTTTGATGCAAGCATCAAGCTTAGTCTCATACTCTTCTTGCAAATCATTTTAGTACAAAGAATCATATTTTCAGAAGTAAGGTATTATTTGCCTTGCTTAACTCTATGGCCTTCTACCTGTCTTTAATTTCTTCTCAGAGATCACTGTTGGCATTTTGTCTAAGCTCTGCCCCACAGTTACCTGGCAATAGTCAGGTATGCCTGACTTACTAAACAAATGGCTGCTTGCCCCATCTGTTCTGTCTTGTGCTTTCCTTCCTGCTCTTGCTCCTGTTCTGTCTTCTCATCTCTTCCTCCCTGTCTCCCCATTCTTCTCCCCTTCTCTCCATGAGTTCATTGCCGACCTCTATTTCTCTCTCTCTCTCTCTCTCTCTCTCTCTCTCTCTCTCTCTCTCTCTCTCTCTCTCTCTCTCCCTCCCTCTCCCTCTCCCTCTCCCTCTCCCTTTCTCTCCCTCTAGTACCTTCTTAACACCCCTCCCCATGCTCTGAATAAACACTATTCTATACGAAACTGTCATGGCTGGTCCCTCAGGGGAAAGGTATGCCTCATCATGGGCCTGCAGAAGCACTCCCTTCCTCCACACCTCACCACACATCCACCAAAACACATTCCTTTTCTCCTTATCGTTTTATAAACACATCAAATGGTTCTGTGCCTTGGATTTAGAAACTCTAGAAGTTTGCATACGCCCCCCTCCCCCGCTATCACATGGAGATCCAATGCTCACTAGCCCAAACTCTGGAGAACTGGTAAGCCCCATTGTCCAGTGGCCAGAGTAAACATCTCCAGGGTCCCAGGGAAGAGTTCTTGAGCTTGGAGCTGTCACTATGCTGCCTTTGAGGATGAAGATATTAAATCGTTCCACTGACCTTTACTCTAGAACTTTTTTCCTTGGTTGAGGTTCTCCTCTCTCCTTTGAGACAGTTTCTTTCTTCCTGCTCAGAAACCCCAGGCCTGAGTAAACTGCTTTGTGTAGCTCAGGGTCACTGCCCTAAGCACAGCCCCCAGCCCATCATGTGATAACCTAGTGGTCTGTCCTGAGCTAGAAATCTCTCTGGTTATTAATAATATCCTCAGGATGCTGTTAAAGGTAGTTAATAACCATATTGTCACCCATTGTCAGTCTTTTCTGCCTTGTGCCTACTTACTGGGATGTCTTGGTCTTTTTGACAGTAAGCAGAAAGCAGTATCTCTACATGACCACTAAACTGGCACTTGAAAACAACTCTCTCACTAGTGATTCATAGTGTAGGCTTCTCCCTCCTCCATTTCATTTGCTTGCTCCAAGCTCCACTGTGGCTGCTAACCTGTCAGGTCAAAACAGCCCTAATTCTCTTGCTATTTGCTCTGCTCCTGGTCTTCCTCTTGAAAAGAGGGTCTGACCCCACCCCTTGCATTCTGCCAGGGACTCGGTCTGTTGATATGTTGGTTTCTCATGCTCATGATCATCCACTGTCCCTACCTGTGATTATCCCTCATGTAGGACTCCTGCACTCTGCCTGCCAAGGCTGCCACCACTCAGGTCTAGGTGCTCAGCTCACAGCCTTAGGAAAAGCAGCTTTGGCCCTTCTTCACACTATCTGCCCCTGTGACTATAGCCACTGCCTTCTCTGGCCACATGAGCCATGTCTGGAATTCATGAAGTGAGCACAAGCTACCACACCTCTCACCACACAGGAATAGCATACACGATACTAGGATATGAAACTACTTCAGGTATTTCCTTTCCCTTGCCCACCACAGACTCCATCAGGTGGTTCAGGGCAGCTCCAGCCCAGAACTGGAGATTGGTCTGGGAATTTTGGCTCCTAGGAGGAAACCCTGACCCACCTACCTGTGTCTGAGCCATGCAAGCCACAGAACTGCCCTGCCCCACTGCTGCCTCCCTGTATACCTGGGGCACATGCACTATAGTCATGGCTCCTAGAGATCTGTGCTCTTCAGGCTACATACATGTCCCATGCCCCCAGCCCAGGTGTGCACTTGATGTCTCAACTACACATTTGTACAGGCCTGTTTCTTGCCACACGGACTGGCCTGGCCCACAGCCTGTGTGCTCAGTTTGTGTCACAGGACAGAACCTTCCCAGACATACTTTCCAGCACCACAGTCTCACAGCACACTTGTCAGCTATCTGATTCTTTCCATTCTGGTCCACATTAAATCTAAGCCAAATGTTTTTCTACTAATGTAAAATATGTTTTCTTTATTTATACAATCTATCAAAGTTACTTAAGTTTTCCTTTCCTATCCTGTAATGGCAAATAATGATTTTGCTACTGCTATTAAATTATGGTGTGATCTATTCAGACATGACCAATCGATTTAGCCCTCAATGTTGTCAGAAGTCTGCTAATCATTAATATAATTAAGTTAATGACAAACAGAATCCCCTAAAGCCTTACAATTTACTCTACAAGGTCTCAGAATATACGGATACAGTTATAAGAGACTACCTGGATTGTGGTATAAAAACTACTGAGAAACACTGTGGATAGACTATTGAGTCAAATGCTTCATATTGTCTAAATCAAGGTGAGCCATTTCTTATTTCACAAGTAATCTGATCCCAGAAGAAAGCACAAATCAATCAATGTCACTATTAATGATATTCTGTTAAGCTTGCAGATGGGAATCTAGCCTGGTTTTTCTCTGAGAGGCTCCACTCAGCAGATGACTCAGAAGAATTAATAGTTCCACAGTGAAGTAGTGAATGGAGCTTTGGGTTTGTTATGAAAGAGTTAGGGGAAGAATTTGGGGCCAGAAAGAAGATAGGAACTTCACAGCAAGGCAAACAGAGTCAACTCACCTGGAAACTTGAGGCTCTCAGACACTGAACCACCAACCAAAGGATATATACAGGCTGGATTTAGGCTTCCACAAACATATGTAGCAAATGTGTAGCTTGGTCTTCGTATGTTCCAGCCCAAACAACTGGAGCAAGGGGCTTTCCCAAAAGCTATTCCCTGTCTATTGGTTATATTCTTTTAGCTGTGCTGCTTTGTCTGGCCTCAGTGCAATAGGATGTACCTAGCCTTGCAAATCTTTATGTGCCAGGGTGAGGAGACATCACCTTCTCAGAGGAGAAAAGAAGACTTAGGGGAAGGATTGTGAGTGGGGTTGACTGGGTGGAGGCAATGAGCAGGATAAAAATGAATACATTTTAAAAATGCAATCTCAGGCAACTGGACATAAGAGACAAACTCTAATATTGGAGGTAGAAGAGTTCTATATTACAAATGTTGTCTAAGTAACATATTTGTTGAAATATCTGTGGTTACTTTGTACAGTGGCTAAGAAAAATACCTAAATATAAGACCACACAGATTACTCTGTGGTAGAAACAATAAGAACAACAACAATAACAAAAATAAAAAACCCTAAAAATAAAATGATAAAATACTATACAATTTAAAATAATTTGTACCACTCAAAGTATTTTAAAATTATGAAAAATATGTTAGTATAGGTAATATTTAAAGATGTAAATTTTTTATAAATACAACTAAATGAATGTTTTGTAATTCATTTTCCAACCATGTTAAAGAATTTTCTAACTCCTTATCTCTTATTCCCCCAACTATCTTCTTCAATATATATCTTATGGTTCGCCGGTGCAGTATTTTCTTATAAGTGCCCAAAGATTAAAAAATTCAAGCAACAGCCCATGCTGGCAAAATGTAGAGAAATGGCAACACTTATACATTGCTGGTGAGATCTCAAATTTGTACAACTATTATGGAAATCAATCTAGCATTTTCCTAGAAAATATTCTCCCTGGTGACTTAGCTATACTATTCCTGAGCATATAGGCAAAAGGTGTTCCACCATATCACAAGGACATATGCTCCACTATGTTCATAGCAGTTTTATTCTTAATACCCAGAAACTGGAAGCAAGCCAGACATCTACTAACTAAAAATGAATACAAAATGTAGTTCATTTATACAATAGAATACCATCTAGCTATTAAAAACAAGGGAATCATTAATTTTCCAAGCAAATTGATGAAACTTGAAAATAACATCCTGAATGAGATAACCTAGACCTACAAGGACAAGCATGGTGTGTATTCAGTGATAAGTGGATATTAGCCCAAAAGTACAGAATGCCTATGATATACCCCACAAAACAAAGAAGTTAAACAAGAAAGACAGCCCAAGTAAGGATTCTTAAATCATACTTAGAAGGTGGAATGAAATTGTCATTGGAGTCAGAAGAAAGGAGGGAGCTTGGTGGGAGAGATTAGGAGGAGGAAAGGGGATAGTATCAGCTGTGTGAAAAGACAGGAGTGAGGCTCAGAGGGCCAGAAGAATGAATAGAAATATGCAGCTGCTGGGGTTGGTGGTGGATGATTAAAAGAGTATCTAGGCATTCACAGAGACTTGGGAGCTGGGGGACTCCCAGGAATAAAATCCAGATTTAAATTTTCTCTATTTGGCCTAGTACTTCTTTTCCATGAAGAACATAGCAACTCCAAGTTAGATGTAATGAGAACTGGATTTCTGTTTTCCTTGCCTGAAGCTATTACAAAACAGGAGCCTTTGAGTAAGGCCATGCAGAATAGTAAAGGTGATCTTTCTCCTCTCCCTATTTTCCTCTATTTATTCTCTATTTCTACTTATCTCATTTTTATCTCTATGTCTACACACATCTCAACACATCCACAGATATGCCATATTTTCCTTTAAACATATCATTCTGTTAAGTATGCAAGCTTCTTCCTCTGATGTTTCTCAATGATGTAATACCTATTTGATTGCTTGTGCTTTCTTTGTTGAGTTGAATCTATGGAATGTATACTGATAATCACTTCTGACCCTGAATTTTTGGCTCTCAAATGTTACACAAAAAGGGAAACCTCAAGAGAATAAAATTACATAGGACACAAAAGTCCTTCAGATAATATGTAATATATACAATTGAGAAAGAATTTGTGCTGCTGCTTCAGTCTCTCTGAGAACATATTATCAGCCTGCCAGGGTCTTCCCCAGGTCCTCAGTGTATATATTATGATTGTTAGTCTAGTGTTTTTGTGGCATTCCTTAGTATTACCAGGTTGTCTCTTACTCTTTTGTCTGCCCTTGGAAATCATTTTCTTCTGTTGAATTGTCTTGGTCAGTGTTGATGTGAAGGTCTTTGTACTTTTCCTTTTTAGGATATATCTTGTTTTGTTGTGTTTGGTTGTCTTTGTAGTTTTGCTGGTTTCTGAAGGAAAATGAAGAAAGAGTGGATGCATGGGAAGAGGGGGAACTGTGAGTAGAGGAGGAAGATAAATCTGTATTCAAGATTATTATATGAAAAAAAAATATTTTCAATAAAATGAAAAGAAAGCATTTTGTGGTTACAAGAAGCAACTCAGGTAAAACAGTGCATCTTTACAAAAAGACATGATGTGCTATACAGAAACAGAATGTAGATGAAGAATAAGGGTCAGTCCATAGAGGATACACTGTCAAAGCATGCTAAGAAAATCTATTGGCTATAATTCTTCCAATGGGAGTATGAAATACTAGTCTGACCCTACAGAGAGACAATTAATATTCTAAGACACTTATCACTTGCCTGACCTCATAGAAAGGAAGTGGCATGCATGGAAAAGAAAACAAACCATATGAAAACTATTATTTCCCAAGGCAAGATGGCAATTTAAACCTTATTATATAATATGAATTTGAAAGCTAGCATATGAAACCCTTGATGGCAGCAGTGTGATAACAAGGATACCTGCCAGTGTTAGACTTCACTGATTCTGATTCCTGAATCAAATTATATTCCTTGTATTTAAATCTCCAGAATATACAAGTTCTAAAACTGAGGTAGTGCTGAAAGATTTTAAATCAGAAGCAGTACCTTCAGAAGCAGGAAAACATTTCCTGCACAGGAAATAGGAGGACATATATCAGAGCAGGAGTTAGAGAACCTGTCTAGGCTGAGATTCCATTAGCTTTGTCACCTGCAGGATCCATGACCAGTCATTCTATGTAGCAGATTATAGTCAGTCTTTGGCTAGACCCACTTAAGAGCTGGACTCTTGCTAGGAGTCCCTGGCTGTCCACCCTGACTGTTAAAATTCTGGTTGCAGAGAACTTTATTAGCGCTGATTGCCTCTGATTGAACAATTATGAGAAATGAACAACAACAAAAAAAACATTCAGAAGAGAGATCTCAAACCTAGTCATGGGAAGCAAAATCTATGGTAACCTTGGAGATAGATCTCTGAGGAAGCTATTGATTCATCTGTCTCTCTATCTGCCTGATGTATTATAGGAAAAGCAGAAAAATTTAAAAGGGAAAGACAGGATAAAATGTAGTTTACCTTGGGCTTAGATACCAACTGATAGTAAACAAAAGCAGCCAGTGGTGCTTTGGGAATGACTAGCATCTACATGCTTGGCCCTAGATCCTGGCTACCTAGAAAAAAGTCTTCATTTGTGCATGCATTTCTGAATGTGACTATGGGCTTCCAAGTAGAGCAATCTGTTTATTCATTGTTATTTGTCTGTGGCAAGTTCCTCCAGTGCTATTAATAGATTCCTGAATTATAACAGATAATAATATACTTATGTCTAGTAGACTACTATAACTTGGATTTAACAAAGAAATGTTACCTTTAAACCCTGGCCCAAATACACAAAATTAACATAGGGTATCTCATAGAATGATAATGATAAATAATTTAAGAAGTAATTATTTTAGAAAAGAAATACTTAAAATATTTGTATATTTTCAAAAATTTTGTGCATGCATATGTAAGATTTTATGGGTTGTTGGACACATGTCTGCATGCCAGTGACCTCCATTTTTATTTATCAGGTGCAATTAATACTCAGGTGCAATTAATTATAATACATAAAACATTTTCTTCAATAGTAAATATAAATAGTGTGTGTTTGGAAACATTCAGACCATTCCCTATGCTAGAATATCTTCCCCTATCTCTACTACAACTTTATCATTTGAAGATCATATTTTCCCCTGTTTTAATAACAGCAGAGTTTACTTAAGACACATGCATATACATGTATATGTCACCATCTCCTGGAAGATGGGGTAGCCTCTAAGTCAAGCCTCCATGAAAAATACCCAACTATCCACTTCTGTCAGCTCAATAAATACAAAGAGCTATTCTGATAAGGGTTTTCCTTTATGAATCCTGCATATGGGCATACTAGGATCTTAAATGTCTGGATATACTACATGCATGCAATTCTAGCTTTGGAGAATTTATGAGTGCAGATGTGCTTATACTCATCAAATACTCATCTGGTGCAGATGTGTTTTACAACTAGTAGATTTGAGATATTTTTTCTTCCAAGACTGGAATTTGCCAAACAGTCTAACCAAGCTGTTCAGTAAAACTCAGAGATCTTTCTGTCATCACCCTTCCTCATAAGCTGGGATTGCATGCTAATATGTGTATGCCATGCCATATGCTCTTTAATATTTGTGTTCTAGAAATAAATACTAAATGCTAGGAGTTTCCCAGGAGAATGTTGCCGACTGAGTCGTCTGTATGGATATACTTATAACATTAGAAGCGACAAGAAGCATAATAAATTAATCTCAAGGACCATGCTGATGCCCACTTTATACAGGATGTGGCCATTAATTTAAAAACTTACTTAGAAAAAGGACTCAATATATAGCAATACGTGGGTGATATTATGGTATGGGGAGCCTTCCCACCTCCCCTTCCCAATTTAAAGACTAATTAATACCTTCCCTATCCTCTCCTGGATTCAAAATAGTCGCTCACAAAATAGAGCTTATTCTAGCCATTGCATTCTTGGGAATAGCAATTTCCCTTACCTTACTATGTCTTCTGAAATCCATCTTTTCTTTTCCCCAAATTTAGCTCTTCCCTTAATGCAGAGCTTTTGGTGTAACATTAATTGGCTTCCACCCTGGATTTCCCTTTTGCAAAAGCACTGACCATTCCCCTTTTCACTTAAAATGAAATAGAAGCCCATCCTTTCTAAGAATTCTCTCCCCTGAGGAAATTCAAGATCTAAATTCTGTCAATATGGCCCTAAAAGTCATGTCACTTAGTAGATATGATCCAAAAATGCCTGTTCAGTTTTTTTATATTTAATCCCTCCCTTATTCTTTTGGGACCTCTATATCAGGTCTGTTGAGTGCTTCACAGCATGATGGATGGTGCACCTGGAATTTTAACTGAGGTAGATGCACTTGACATTATGATTAAAACTGGCAGAAATAAAGCCCTACAAACCTCAGGGAAGTAAACCAATATTCTTGTCACCCCCTTTTCTTTCTTCTATTTTAATTGGCTACTCAGAAATCATTTCTGTTTTACTGTAGCTTAATAGGAGTGCCAGGACAAATTGATAATCCTTACCTTAATAAAAAAAATTGGGTTTCTGCCCTCCCTCTGTTGCAATGGTTGACCATCCCCAGAACTTTACAAAGAAACCCATTACCAGGGACCCCTCAATATTTTCTAATGGAGAAAAGAGGGCATCAAATCAATAATATTCTACTCTGTTTGATATGAACATCTTCCATTACTTGATTCAAAGAGTTGTCCATCACTACACACACAAACACACACACACACACACACACATACACACACACACACACACACACACACACACACACACACACACAGAATCCTATGTACTGAAAGTAGTCAATAGTCCCATTAATCTTTATTTTTTTAAGTGAGTGTGAATGTTGTCAATTTTCTTCCCTGGTTATCAAAATTCTTTGTCAAATTAGACACCAAACCTCTTTTCTTTCTACTTGTACATTTTCCCACTCTTTTAAAAAAAATAATGCCACTCCCTTCTAAGAACTCCATGTCAGATCTCATAGTCTCCTTCCAGATTCATTAACTGAGGGAAATGTATTCACTGATAGGAAAACATTCACAGCCTCCACTGAGCAATGATCCCAATTCCATTCATGCACATTCACAAATATAAAGGGGCTTCACACCCACTTCCCCCATATTCCTCTTGCTCAGCTTTGGAAGACAATAAAAACATGCTCTTTTTGTGTGTCTTTTGCTATTACTTCAACTTTACAAACTATAGGCATTAATCCCTGAGATCTCAAATCCAATGTCCTCTGGCAAATTGTTGTCATCAACATTCACCAATTCAGCAGATAAAAGTATGTCTTTGTTACTGCTGACACATACTCACATTTTGTGGGCTATACCTCAAATGACAAAAGACTTAAAAAGGCTAATTCACCTTATGTTCTACAACTTTGTCACCATGGGCATTCCTCAACAGATTAAAAAATGACAAAGTCCCTGCCTTTACTAGCTTCCAATTAAAAACCTTCTGTTAACAATGTGAAATTGCACATCACGTTGGGATTCCTCACAACTCCAAGACAAATTGATAATAGAAAGAACGCATCACACACTAAAAGTGCAATTTATAAAACAAAAAGCAAACATCTACTTCCTACCCTGCAATTCATGTTGGGATCTGACTACCCTAAATATATTTAACATTTACAAGAGCTCCAAGCACTCTCTTCTCTCCCCCCTTCCACTGGCACTCACCAGGAGTAACTCTTCTCAAGCTGGTATGATGGTAGCATCCATTGGACTGGATTGGAAAGGAACCAGACCCCCTCCTTACAACTGGAAGTTGTTTTATTTGTGTCTTTCCACAGAAAAAGCCTAGACCTATTTTGGTTCTTGTCAGAAATGTTGGACTCTACCACATTGATCAAGAGGACTGCTCACCTATCTCTAACATATCAAGGATTGAGGAGGTGGAGGAGATGCCATACCCAAAACATCAAAATCTCATGAAAGGACATCCATGACCTTGTAACCATTGCCCAGGGCAAGTACCCTTCATAGGCTTGGCTTTCGTTTATTCTTACAACTGTTTTTATTATACTTCATTCTAACTCTGCTACTGCCCAGTCTCATTCTAACACTTTGAATACTCAGAACTGAAGATCATTTGCTACAGAGACTTTTTAAAAGACACCACAAAACATAAGTATGAAGGACTGCACATTTTCAGTTTCTGGACCATGACTGATATTTCCCTACACCCTAATTCAATCTCCACTATCTACAACCCTTTCCTCTGCTATCCTTATAGCAACACAGGTAACTGTTTCAATGAGGTTTCTGTGTATGGAGGTTGCAAACACTGCTGATGCTGAAGTAAATCCACTAGTCATTGTGATGCCATGCATGCCAAACTTAAAACTCATTTTTAACTTTCCATCAGGGATCCCTGGGATGAAAGACGGAATGAATGGTAGTCATGGGGAAGCTCTATTCTAATGGCTATGCCACATACCCTGTTGTTGACATACATTTTTCCTGCCAGCTTGTCCCTGCCTCTAAATAGGCTTTGTCCACATTAACATTCTTCAACAGGATTATGAAAGTGGGTCTATGCCACACCCTGCTGGCTACAATGCATACAATATACAGCTGACTCCCTTCCAATAACCATATACTCTCTCAATGTTTTTTTTTTCTTTTTTCTGAAATTCCCTCTACTGTCCACTATTGGTAGCTGGTTCCATTTATATCTTGCTTCATGAACCCTGGAGGCCTTTATCCACAAAGAAGTTACAAAACATTTCTCTCTTTAATCTATTCTTCCCCTCTTGCCTCATAGTGTCCTCTTTAAGATCTCATCATCCATGTTCCTGTAATATCACTGTCATCACACCAATATATGTTAATCTCTCTACCACCCAAGATTCTCTGGTATAATAACACTACCAGTTTCTACATTAAACCCCCTTTTCAAGGTTTCTGTATTCCTGTAATGTGTTTAATAAGTATAAGCCAGAAAAAAATCCCTCTCCCATATGAGAGGTTCCCAAAAGAAAAGGGAGATCTTCATTTTCTACTCATAGGACTGGGTCATTTCATTATGCTTGGTGTGCCAAGCAAGCCTCTGGAGCAGCCTTGGTTCAACCACACCATGTGGCTGGTAATTTCCAGGACAGGTAAAGCAGGGCAGAGATTCTACTATTTACAGTCTCCAGTACTGCCAGCTAAGGAACAACTTCAAAGAAGGTTCTGACATACTACTGAAGTACTTGAGTACTTGCATTGTGTTGGGGAAAGCTCTCTCTCTCTCTCTCTCTCTCTCTCTCTCTCTCTCTCTCTCTCTCTCT